>CM056057.1:10453541-10918541 GCA_029574335.1 Rana kukunoris | reverse complement strand
CAGTATGGTTGCCCTTAACCACTTGCCGACCGCTGCACAAACATTTACGTCGGCAGAGGGATGTACTTGTACGCTCCTTTGACGTACAGGTAAAGCGACCCTGCCGCGAGCTCCGTGACCGTGCCTGCGGACTCGATGTCCTGTGATCATGTCACGGAGCTGCAGAACGTGGAGATGCCTTTGTAAACAAGGCATCTCCCTGTTCTGCCTAGTGACAGGACACTGATCTACTGCTCCCTGTCATCGGGAGCAGTGATCAATGTCATGTCACTGGTAGCCCAGCCCCCCCACAGTTAGAATCACTCCCTAGGACACACTTAATCCCTTCCTTGCCCCCTAGTGGTTAAACTGCTTCCCTGCCAGTGTCATTTACACAGTAAACAGTGCATTTTTATAGCACTGATCGCTGTACAGGGAGTGCAGAATTATTGGGCAAGTTGTATTTTTGAGGATTAATTTTATTATTGAACAACAACCATGTTCTCAATGAACCCAAAAAACTCATTAATATCAAAGCTGAATATTTTTGGAAGTAGTTTTTAGTTTGTTTTTAGTTTTAGCTATTTTAGGGGGATATCTGTGTGTGCAGGTGACTATTACTGTGCATAATTATTAGGCAACTTAACAAAAAACAAATATATACCCATTTCAATTATTTATTTTTACCAGTGAAACCAATATAACATCTCAACATTCACAAATATACATTTCTGACATTCAAAAACAAAACAAAATCAAATCAGTGACCAATATAGCCACCTTTCTTTGCAAGGACACTCATGCAGCCTGCCATCCATGGATTCTGTCAGTGTTTTGATCTGTTCACCATCAACATTGCGTGCAGCAGCAACCACAGCCTCCCAGACACTGTTCAGAGAGGTGTACTGTTTTCCCTCCTTGTAAATCTCACATTTGATGATGGACCACAGGTTCTCAATGGGGTTCAAATCAGGTGGACAAGGAGGCCATGTCATTAGTTTTTCTTCTTTTATACCCTTTCTTGCCAGCCACGCTGTGGAGTACTTGGACGCGTGTGATGGAGCATTGTCCTGCATGAAAATCATGTTTTTCTTGAAGGATGCAGACTTCTTCCTGTACCACTGCTTGAAGAAGGTGTCTTTCAGAAACTGGCAGTAGGACTGGGAGTTGAGCTTGACTCCATCCTCAACCCGAAAAGGCCCCACAAGATTATCTTTGATGATACCAGCCCAAACCAGTACTCCACCTCCACCTTGCTGGCGTCTGAGTCGGACTGGAACTCTCTGCCCTTTACCAATCCAGCCACGGGCCCATCCATCTGGCCCATCAAGACTCACTCTCATTTCATCAGTCCATAAAACCTTAGAAAAATCAGTCTTGAGATATTTCTTGGCCCAGTCTTGACGTTTCAGCTTGTGTGTCTTGTTCAGTGGTGGTCGTCTTTAGCCTTTCTTACCTTGGCCATGTCTCTGAGTATTGCACACCTTGTGCTTTTTGGCACTCCAGTGATGTTGCAGCTCTGAAATATGGCCAAACTGGTGGCAAGTGGCATCTTGGCAGCTGCACGCTTGACTTTTCTCAGTTCATGGGCAGTTATTTTGCGCCTTGGTTTTTCCACACGCTTCTTGCCACCCTGTTGACTATTTTGAATGAAACGCTTGATTGTTCGATGATCACTCTTCAGAAGCTTTGCAATTTTAAGAGTGCTGCATCCCTCTGCAAGATATCGCACTATTTTTGACTTTTCTGAGCCTGTCAAGTCCTTCTTTTGACCCATTTTGCCAAAGGAAAAGAAGTTGCCTAATAATTATGCACACCTGATATAGGGTGTTGATGTCATTAGACCATACCTCTTCTCATTACAGAGATGCACATCACCTAATATGCTTAATTGGTGGTAGGCTTTCAAGCCTATACAGCTTGGAGTAAGACAACATGCATAAAGAGGATGATGTGGTCAAAATACTCATTTGCCTAATAATTCTGCACTCCCTGTATAAATGACAATGGTCTCAAAAAAGCGTCAAAAGTGTCCGATGTGTCGGCCATAAGGTCGCAGTCACGATAAAAATCGCTGATTCCCGCCATTACTTGTAAAAAAAAAATATTAATAAAAATGCCATAAAACTATCCCCTATTTTGTAGACGCTATAACTTTTGCGCAAACCAAAAATTTGTAGAAGAATACGTATCGGCCTAAACTGAGGAATTTTTATTTTTTGGGGGGATGTTTATTATAGCAAAAAGTAAGAATATTGCTTTTTTTTTTTTTTTTCAAAATTGTCGCTCTTTTTTTCTTTATAGCGCAAAAAAAAAAAAAACGCAGAGGTGATCAAATACCACCAAAAGAAAGCTTAATTTGTGGGGAAAAAGGACCTCAATTTTGTTTGAGAGCCACGTCGCACGACCGCGCAATTGTCAGTTAAAGCGATGCAGTGCCGAAGCGCAAAAAGTAGCAGGTCATTGGGCAGCCAAATCCTTAGAGGCTGAAGTGGTTACAGGTTCAGTTGTATCGAAGCTGTGCCCCGTACAGAGTGCAGAGTTCAAAATTACGCCACGTACAGAGTGCAGGGTTCAGAATTACGCTACGTACAGAGTGCAGGGTTCAGGTGTGCATTATGTACCAGAGTGCAGGGTTAAGGGATGCGCTATGTACATGATGCAGAGATCATGGGTGCACTGTGTACAGAGTGCAGGGTTCAGGAGTGCATTATGTACAGAGTACAGGGTTCATAATTACGCTATGTACATAATGCAGAGTTCAGGTATGCATTATGTACCAGAGTGCCGGTTTAAGGGATGCGCTATGTACATGGTGCAGAGATCATGGGTGCACTGTGTACAGAGTGCAGGGTTCAGGAGTGCATGGCGTACAGAGTGCAGAGTTTAGGGGTATGCAATATACAGAGTGCACTACGTACAGGCTGCAGAGTTCAGGGGTGTGCTGTGTACAGGGTGCAAGGTGTGCAATCCCAACCCCAGCCTCATCGCCCCCAAAGCTTCCTAATTTCTCTCTCTCCCACTTAGCTTGGCTCTAGTACCTCCCTGTGTAGGTGGCACACCTTGCAGGGATATCACTCTCTATCTCTTAGATTATGAAGATCTGTCCCCGCCATTTCCCGCCGTGAGTGCTTGTATGGATCAGTTAGATCCGTAAACCGCTGGGCAATGCGTTCCCTTGTAAACACTAAAGTCTTCAATCTTTCCAAGTGACAGTGGGGAGCGGGAGACCCAGTTTTGCCACAAAACTGGGTGCACGGGCAACATGACAAGGCCTGGTGTGCCACATTTGACCAGCGGGCCTTGTGTTTGACATACATGGTCTAATAGATAAAAAGTGGTTGAATAGTCCCAAATAAGTATTTACATGACTACATTTGAAAACAAATAAAATAATATCTGGTGTAACGGAACCCCAAATGGGACAGGGGTTAACGCCATTTAAGATATTCTATTCCGAACCCAAGACAGCTTATCGACACTTAACAATCCAGCGAACAGGACCCATATGGATTTCCCCCAGAAACAAGACACACAGCTCTGTTCTCTGGTTCAAAACGAATAGACAATCTTTATTGAGAAGGCAGGCTCTTATATACACCAAAAAGAATACTTTCAGTAATCAAATGGACAATGACACACTCCACCCACATCATACAATGGTTACATTCTGACTCCGAAATAATCTACATGAGCTAATTAACTACAGCTGACAAGTCAGACATCCGACCTTTAGACTGTGCTAACTCACAATCCACATTTTTCATTAATAGAAATTCACACAATACAGTGTCAATTAGCATAACACAACGAAAGGTCTTTAGGAGCCATCCAAAGGTTCATTTACATCACAGTAGCAGACGACATCACCACAGCAAGCTTTTATAGTACACAACATCAACACACAATGGGCCAGATTCAGGTAGAGTTAGGCTGGAGTATCAGTGATACTCCAGCCTAACTCTCACTTTGAGCCGGCGTTTCTGTTTTCTGTAAGCAGAAAACAAGAAACGCCGGGTTGGAGTTCCTATACGAGCGGCGTAATTGTATTTTGCCGTCGTATCGGAACTGCAATTTTAAAAATGGCGCTCGGGGCATTCCCGCTGATTATGCCGAGAATATGTTAATCAGCGAGAATCGGCAATTCACGATTGTATTCGGGCCCGGCGCAGTCATTTTCCGACGTTTCCGTAAGAGATACGCGGCGTAAAGAAAAACAAGCCCCCTAGTGGAGTATCCTATGTTAAGTATGGCCGTCGTCATCGCGTCGAATTTAAAAATGTTCGCGTCGTTTGCGTAAAACGCCCGTGAATGGGGATTGACGTCATTGACGTTCACTGACAGAATTTGGAGCATGAGCACTGACAGTCGACGCATGTGCAGTACGTTCGCCGCGGGATCGCGCCTAGTTTAAATAATACACGCCCCCTACCCGCCCAATTTGAATTCCGCCGGCTCATTTTCGCTACGCCGCCGCAACTTTAGGAGCAAGTGCTTTGTGAATACAGTACTTGCTCCTAAAGTTTCGGCGGAGTAACGTAAATGAGAAACGTTACTCCAAAATAAAGATACGCCCATCTACCTGAATCTGGCCCAATATCTATACCTCATTAAATGTGACTAGCACAGACCATAGTGGGTTTCTCATTCACCCTGTGCCCCATCTCATGTAGTCCAAGATATAATTTATCAGTCATCCTATGCCCCTAGTGGACATAGGATGATTTTACAAAGAGAGGTGGTGGGGGTAATGACGCTGTCACTATTAGTTGTTTCCTGGCCAGTAACCGACCCAGCTGGGTGATTATAGGCTATAATGGGACAACTAATCCCCAAAGGATACACATGCATGCAAATCACCGTGCAGGCAGGGGGATTTTAAGGTGGTATTGGATGTGTGTAGATATTGATGGTAATACTTGTGTGAACCACCAGGGGTGTGGTATTGTGATATGCGAGTATAACAGGTTGAGCGCACCGTGTTAGTGGCTAATAATAAGTAAACAGTACATACACAAGATATCTATACACAACATCCTAAGTATAATATATAATACAGGTTAAAATAAAAGTCCATATGTTAGAAAACGTGTGACATAGGTGGTACAGGTGCTCCTATATGGATGGATGGAGGACAATAGAGCCAGTGACTTTCGCAGTGGGTCCGGTGCGCCCCCTTGTGGATCCCCACTCACCAGAAGCACTCACCCCTGCTGGGGTAAAATGCATAAAGTAGGTGCGTTCCTCCAAACTGCCGTGGATTCTTTCCTTGAGTTCCTCCAATCCTTGATAGGTCGCCTGGACTCCTGCAGTGTATCTTTAATGTATGTGCTTGATAGTATGAGGTTCAGTGGATATTTTGATTTCCTCCAAGTCAAAACAAAAAGGCTTCCATAGCGTGATAAGTTTTAAAAAACACACTATTTATTGGCACTATGCACCAATAATTAGGTACATATGCAGTATTACAAAAAATTAATACAATAGAAGATACGGTGAAGAATGTAAAAATATAAAAATAAAATTAAAATAACATCAAGCTGATACAGAAAAACTGCCGCAGCAAATGATGAACAATATCACTGACACAAATGTGCAGACTGTAATTTGCAGCCTATGCCCAGATGGATAATGGGCTCTAAAAGTCACTGCACTTAGAGATGTCCAAATGCTAATCGCACCAGCATGGGAACGGCGTGCGTTCCAAATGCAGACAGCTGGTTAGGACCGGAAGTGCGTGAGAGTGTGCGTGTGGCCGCTTTACGTACGTTTCGTGAACTCACGTCTTCGGAAGCGGGTACACGCATACCCTCGCTTCCTGCCTTTATAGGGAACGTCTCCATGGCAATATCCCGACGCTAGTAGCGTCATGTGTTCTATTAGGTTGACAGGTCCGGTGTTCTATCGAGTTGGTTTAGTATGGGGGCGTGTGTACAGCCTTTGTTACCCAATGAGATCAGCGATATCGGATCACATGCCTCACATGGGGGCGTGTCTGTGCATCCCACTCTCCGATAGGACGAGTTGCGCTGGTAGGAATTAAGATCAGAAACCCGGATGTGTATATCAATTGCCATAGCAACGATCCCGACCATGACAGGAAGTACAAATAATCACAATAATAATTAAAGGAACTATATAATACGGAAGCAGAGTTTATGTACAGATCTCGTTAATAATTGTAGGGAGCTGACACCAAAAAGAGCAAAGTCTGCGGCATGGAGACCAAACACATTATATTATCTAATGTTAACCATTTAGAGCCTGTCCGTGACTAAGTTATATACTCCAGCTATATGTGACTTGGTTGTGTGTCTAAGGTTATATGTCACAGAAGAGAAGTGATTATAATCACCAATAATATGAGAGAAGGAGTGGGTTGGGCAATAGATATAGGGTATTGTGAATAGCATCCTAAATCTTAATATATGCCCTAACATGAAGTAATGCCTCATCTATGATGGGGGCATGTGTAGGGTTGTCCGTCACCCTTTTAAGTGAATAAGAGAATAAGGGATACCCATATAACCAGGTAGTAGGTGTAGTATAAAGAGAGAGTTGAGGAAATATGATATAGGTGCACCTAATGGAAGTAGAATTAATCGTGCTCATAGAATGATGGTGCAACACCTATGATGAGTGAGGATAATAAATAAAAATAATAATAGTGGGGCATATATTTGTGATGCAGTGGCATATGTAAATACAATATGTAATACCATGCGAGTGCTATGGGCATGGAACCGGCACCAAATAGCAAAGGGTATAAAATATATATATATATGTTGCATATAGCAGCACCTATTGAAAACAGGTACTGTATTATTAATAATAGTACTGGGTTCTATTATAAAAGCTATATATATATAGCAGCAGTGTAGACAGAGACTGTGGGTGGGAGAGGTCTACCAAGACCTGTGTCCTTAGTGGTACATACAGATCAACCAGTGGATACATCATGTATCGAACTGGTGATCTGTATACAACCAAGGGATGGTGTATACATATGAGATAAGGACATAAAAAATATATAAAATATATAGAAAATACATATGAATAATATAAGGAAATGTGGGAAAGGGGTGAATAAGATTTCCATTGGGAAGTTAGGGCAATGTGATTAATCGGACCCCAATTAGGTGATGCTCCGTGGTAAAAATAACTTCCAATAAAGTATAATATAGAAAGTGAGACCCAGTTAGGGGTTTGCCAAAAAGCAGTTAAGGTCTATATCTGCATTTAACCCATGTGGCTTAAGGGACCCCAAACGGTATATCCAACTGGTTTCATTCTGTGAAATATCTGTGGTCTTATTACCACCCCTCCAATTATCTTTTATAAGATCTATACCGTAGAATATAAGTCCGGTTGGATCCTGCTGGTGGTATCTATTAAAATGCCGCGACAGGTTATGTTTGGTAGATCCCTTTTTTATCCGGTTTATGTGTTCACGGATTCTCACTTTCAGGGGTCGTGTAGTACGGCCTACGTACTGTAGATGGCAGGGACATTCAATAATATATGTTACATGTGTAGAATCCACGGCAGTTTGGAGGAATCCACGGCAGTTTGGAAAGAATCCACGGCAGTTTGGAGGAACGCACCTACTTTATGCATTTTACCCCAGCAGGGGTGAGTGCTTCTGGTGAGTGGGGATCCACAAGGGGGCGCACCGGACCCACTGCGAAAGTCACTGGCTCTATTGTCCTCCATCCATCCATATAGGAGCACCTGTACCACCTATGTCACACGTTTTCTAACATATGGACTTTTATTTTAACCTGTATTATATATTATACTTAGGATGTTGTGTATAGATATCTTGTGTATGTACTGTATACTTATTATTAGCCACTAACACGGTGCGCTCAACCTGTTATACTCGCATATCACAATACCACACCCCTGGTGGTTCACACAAGTATTACCATCAATATCTACACACATCCAATACCACCTTAAAATCCCCCTGCCTGCACGGTGATTTGCATGCATGTGTATCCTTTGGGGATTAGTTGTCCCATTATAGCCTATAATCACCCAGCTGGGTCGGTTACTGGCCAGGAAACAACTAATAGTGACAGCGCCATTACCCCCACCACCTCTCTTTGTATTTCCCATATACCCCCGTTGGGGAGTTATATTTAGGGGGGGCTGCAGTCACACATCTTTAGTAAGTCCTATTACCCTCTATTAGATTGTCCTAAGCGCAGCTTTTCCTCTTCACACACATAGGATGATTTTAGACATAAGAGTCATTGGTGAAGCTGAAACAGGAGTATCTCATACTTTTCAAGGGCTTCTGGGTCCCACAGGCCATTCCGTTACATCTGGGAACTAGCCAGTCTGGCAAGTGGCAACCCTGATCTCCACATTTTTACAATACGCCATTTTCAGTGATGTTTGGCGGATCTCTGTATTGGCAATATGTGCTTTACAGATTTGAGTTAAACAATACGTTTCATTTACTTGAACAAGAGGAAATCTATTTTTTGAAACGCGCTAAATGGAATGTCCAAATATGCCTTCCTCAGAAACAGCTGTTTAATATAGTAAAACAGAAAAAACATAGCAGAGGGAATCTTGAATGCCTTGTGACAGAAGCAGATGGGCTTAGACAATGAAAGAATGATGGAGGAATGGCCCCCACACCCCTTCACCTTCCTGTCCTCTCATCACTGTTACTTCCATGCATTGTCTGGGGGAGTCCTGTTATATGTTTATGGGAGCAGTTATTGTAAACTTATCCTGGGTTTTAACGAGTTGGGTTTATTCATTCTTGTTGATATTGATCTATCAAGTTCAAGTTCCCTGGTCTTGAATAAAGAGTAGACGTACACATCCCACTGAGACAATAAACAAGGAAAGGTCTCATGGCATTACAGAAAGGATGTTATTATGAACTACTGTTGCCTGCTGACACGCTGAGGAACTCATTGCCCTGGACAAGCAAACAAACCTCTACACTATACCTCTACACTGTATACCAAAAATATGTGGAATCATTCCAAACGACGGAGTTCAGGAGTTTACAGTGAAAGTTACTGTAATTCTACTTCATACATACCTTTCAGACAATTGTGCACTTTCGATGTTGTGGTGACAGTCTAGGGAAAGCCATTTTCTGTCCCACTATGACCGCCCCTGTGCTCAAAGTCAGATTATTAAAGCGGTGGTTACCCTAAATATACTCTTTCCCATGTGATCCAGCATACTGGCGTCAGCGCCAGTATGCTGTTTTTTTTTTTTTTTAAATGCCCCACTTACTGTGTAATCCTTAATTTTGATTTATTTCCCCCGCAGTGGATGGCACCTGTATAGCCCCTCACGGCTTCCGAAAATACCCGATTTAGGACTCGGATATTTCCGGCGCTATGCGGCGCCTGCGCACAGACAGAGGAGCTGACTGCGCAGGCGCCGTATTTCTCCGAGTCCTATTTCGGCTTTTTTCGGAGGGCGTGACGCGCCATAGCCATAGGACTCTGAGAAATACGGCGCCTGCGCAGTCAGCTCCTAAATCGGGTATTTTCGGAAGCCGTGACGGGCTATACAGGCGCCATCCACCGCGGGGGAAATAAATCAAAATTAAGGATTACACAGTAAGTGGGGCATTTAAAAATAAAAAACAGCATACTGGCGCTGACTTCAGTATGCTGAAACACATGGGAAAGAGTATATTTAGGGTGAACCACCTCTTTAACCACTTAAGACCCGGACCAAAATGCTGCTAAATGACCTTGCCCCTTTTTGCGATTCGGCACTGCGTCCCTTTAACTGACAATTGCGCGGTCGTGCGACGTGGCTCCCAAAAAAAAATTTCGTCCTTTTCTTCCCACAAATAGAGCTTTCTTTTGGTGGTATTTGATCGCCTCTGCGATTTTTATTTTTTGCGCTATTTTCAAAAATAGAGCGACATTTTTGAAAAAAAAACAATATTTTTTACTTTTTGTTATAAGAAGAATCAAATAAACAAAATTTTAGTCAATCATTTAGGCCAAAATTTATTTAGCCATATGTCTTTAGTAAAAAAAACTTGCAATAAAAAAAAATTAGCTACCTAGCGGGAACAGCGACATTAATACAGCAATCAGAAAAATGATCGCTTAGTGACACTGGCAATAGGGAGTGAAAGGGTTAACTAGGGTGGTGATCAAGGGGTTAAAACTTTATTAGGGGGGGTATGGGGGCTACCCTGAACCTAACACTAACTGACTGTCACACTGACACTAAATACAGTAATCATACATGTATGATTACTGCATTCAGTGACACTGTGACAGGGTGGAGGGAGGGGGCGATCGGGGGGGGGGTTAATGTGCCTATGTGTAGTGTGTGTCAGTGTAGTGTTAGTGCAGACTTACTGTGCGATGTGATCTCTCCTCAGCGGTGGTTGAAAAAAACGCTGAAGGAGAGATCACATCGCTTCTTCCTTCCTGTGTTTACGCAGGAGAAGGAAGTGACAGGGCGGGGGGGGGGGGGGCGGATTGGCTGAGAGCGATCCGGAGGGGGCGGACAAAAACGAATAGCCGCCCCCTCATCCTGGATCGCTCGGCCAGCTACGGGGACCACCGCATGTACGGGGGGGGGTCTGATCGGACCGCCAAACCCCCTCAAGGCACCAACGTATATATACGTTGATGTGCCTGTCGGTGCCATTCTGCCGTCGTAAATGTACATGCGGCGGTCCTTAACTGGTTAAAGACATGATTTGACCAGTTTACTGTAGAGAAACACAAGTCTCATGAAGACATGTTTCACCATTTTGGTGTGGAGGAATTTGATGTTGCATAAACTTTCATATAGACATGGTTTGACCAGTTTGGTGTGGAGGAACTTAAATTCCATAAAGATGTGGTTTGACCAGTTTGGTGTGGAGGAACTCAAATCCATTAAGATGTGGTTTGATCAGGAGGAACACAAAGTCCATGAAGACATGGCTTGACCAGTTTGGTGTGGAAGAACTCAAGTTCCACAAAGATGTGGTTTGACCAGTTTGATGTGGAGGAACACAAAGTCCATGAAGACTTGGCTTGACCAGTTTGGTGTGGAGGAACTCACCTTTCATATAGACATGCTTGGACCATTTTGGTGTGGAGGAACTCAAATTCCATAAAGATGTGGTTTGACCAGTTTGGTGTGAAGGAACTTAAGTTCCACAAAGACGTGGCTAGACCACTTTCATGTGGAGTAACACAAAGTCCATGAAGACATGGTTTGACCATTTTGGTGTGAAGGAACGCAACTTTCATATAGTCATGGTTTGGCCAGTTTGGTGTGGAGGAACTCAAATTCCATAAAGATGTGGTTTGACCAGTTTGGTGTGGAGGAACACAAATCCATGAAGACATGGTTTGACCATTTTGGTTTGAAGGAACTCAACTTTCATATAGACATGGTTTGACCAGTTTGGTGTGGAGGAACTCAAGTTCCATAAAGATGTGGTTTGACCAGTATGATGTGGAGGGACACAAATCCATGAAGACATTGTTTGACCAGTTTGGTGTGAAGGAACTCAAGTTCCAAAAAGATGTGGTTTGACCAGTTTGATGTGGAGGAACACAAAGTTAATAAAGACTTGGCTTGACCATTTTGGTGTGGAGGAACTCAAATTTCATATAGACATGGTTTGACCAGTTTGGTGTGGAGGAACTCAAATTCCATTAAATGTGGTTTGATCAGTTTCTTGTGGAGCAACACAAAGTCCATGAAGACATGGTTGGACCATTTTGGTGTTGAGAAATTTTAAATTCCATTAAGATGTGGCGTGATCAGTTTGATGTGGAGGAACACAACATCCATGAAGACTTGACTTGACCAGTTTGGTGTGGAGGAACTCAAGTTTTATATAGACATGACTGGTCTCCTGTGCACAAAGCCTGATCATTAAGACCTGGTTTGACCAGTTTACTGTGGAGGAACACATGTTCCACAATGACATGGTTTGACCAGTTTGGTGGGGAGGGACTTGAGGTTCATATAGACATGGTGTAGAGAAACACAAAGTCCATGAAGACATGGTTTGACAAGTTTAGTATGGGGGAACACAAGTTCCATAAAGATATGGTTTGACCAGTTTGGTGTACATGAATTAGAATTTCATAAAGATATGCTATAACCAATTCGGTGTGGAGCAACACCACAAAGACATGGTTTGATGAATGTGGTCTAGGGGAACTCAAGTGTCTTGCACACAGCCCTGACCTCAACACCTTTGGAATGATTTTGGGCACCGATTACGAGGCCGGTCTTTTCATCCAGCACCATATACCATTGATATCTTCACCATTACACTGAGTGCAGGGTGCCATGCAAATGGTCCCTCGGAGGTGGGTCCTTGATGCCCTGCACCTACAGGATGCCCATGTCATTGAACCTGGAAGACTGAGGACATCTAGTGACCAATTTTAATTACTGCCAGGAAAAAGTGCCATAGAGCTATTCTCTCAATGATATATTTTATTATTATAGACTGTTTGCTTTGCGCTGCAGTAACTGTTGTTCATAGGGCAGGGGTAGGCAACCTTTAAGAGGTGAAGATCTACCTGAACAACATGAAAGAGATCAAAGATCATTGGGGTTCAGTGTCCTTTTTTTTCTGAATAGCGGCTTCATTCACTTGAATGGGTCATGCTTGACGGGCACTAAACCTGACAAACGTCCCAGGGCATATAAATCCCACTGCAGCCATGTATGACATGAGTTCACAGAGTTTTAGATGCTGTTCTGGCCAATTCAGTATCCTGTAAAACAGTGGTTCTCAACCCTGTCCTCAAGTACCCCCAACAGGCCATGTTTGTAAGTTTTCCTTTATCTTGCACAGGTACTTTAAATCAGAGTCAATGGTATTTTGGACAGCTATTTTATCTAAGTGAAATTCCCAAAACATGGCATGTTTGGGGTAATCAAGGACAGAATTTAGAACCACTGGTGTACACACAATCGGAAATTCCGACAACAAAACCGTGGATTATTTCAGACGGAATTTTGGCTCAATCTTGTCTTGCATACACACAGATATCACTCCGCCTTATACTGCAGCTGGAACTACAGAAGAAGCACCGGCCGATGTGGCCAGTTTCTCAATCTGTGACTGCAGAAGTAGTCCCACCGTGTTTGATGCTGTTGGGACAACGGGTCGGCAAGCCAAATGCGGAGGTCAACTGGTCGATCGAGATTGACCGGTTGCCGACCCCGTCACAGTGTATTGCAGCCATAACTGCTCTTTTATTTTCCACCACTGTTGATCCAGGGAATATCTGATTGCCTCCCGGGGGGATCAGGAAGGAATCTACTATCCCTGCTGGAGCAAATTGGATTATGCTTAAAGCTGGATACACACTATACAATTTTCTTTAGATTATTTCCTTTAGATTTACCTAATAAATACCATATAATATGAGGCTAGACCTGGGTCTAGGTTTCAGATGGCAACCCTAGGCAGGGGGGGTTGTGGTGGAAACTGGTGGAAACAGAGACCCAGACACGGATCTGACAGGCAAGGAGGAAGGGGGTGAGGGAGACAGAGGACAGCTGCGGATGATGGTAAACTGACCACATTAGTCAGGGCTCAGCAGCCATTATTATCGTGGTCAGGACACAGAAAGTTTCAGTTGGCAACCCTAGGCAGGAGGGGGGGGGGGGCAGAAACAGAGGCACAGACAAGGGGCTGACAGGCAGGGAAACAGAGGAGAGCTGCAGATAATGGAGGGACGTAAACTGACCACGGTAGTCAGGGCTCAGCAGCCATGATTATCGTGGTCAGGGCACAGAGGAGGACACAGAAGTGGCAGGGTCACCCTTTTTTTTACAGCTTAGAGTTGGGCAGATTAGACAGTGCAAACACTGCGCTGTTTAACCTCCTATAAAGAAACCGGAACTCTTTTTTTTTTTTAGGGTCACAAACACTTTAACCACTTCCCTACCCACCCATAGTCATATGACATGCACAGATGGGATCTCCCATCATGGGTGGACGTCATATGACGTCCAGGGCTTCCCAGCCATCCTGTCAGAGGTGAGGAGACCAATGTGTGTTCCCAGTACAGAGGAACATAGATCGGTCTCCTCCCCTTGTGAGTCCCCCTCCCCCTACATTAAGAATCACTCACTAGGGAACATATTTAGAGGTTATGTTCAAACAAATTAATGATACAAATATACCATCAATCAATAAGCACATTAACAGCGCTAGAACAAGATTCATAAAAATCTAAGAACTTGAAAAATATGAGTTACCATATCCTGCTTCAGAGAACAATTTGTAGTATTAAAAATGCATGTGAACGCATGCATATCTTATAACCATGAGCTATGCCTTAATCTTAGTAATTCACAAGCTGCCGCTAATATGAAGCCAAGTATCAAGAGCAGGAGTGCTCAAAATCACTTAAAAAAAGTGTGTATAAACTACAACAAATACATAAACAATTAAATTAAAATAAAATAAAATGACATATGTAAAATATAAAGTAACACAAGTCCTTCAATGAGTCCTATAAATAAAGGTTTAGAGAGCACTTAGATATACAGGTTCTGCCGATAGGTTTGTGTTAATAAAATGTAAAAGTGTTTTTGCCTCGACGGGATCCCCCAAGAGGACCTCACTCACCAGATAGACGAGTAAGATGTGCAGTCAAACACTTGCTGTCTCACACTTGTGCAATGTGGCTGGAAGGCTCCTCACAGGCTCTGCTCATCCCTGGTCAGTGTTAGGTCTATTGATCCTCCCATAGGTAGATGGTCATGCAAAAAGAGAAAAGGAACTCCACATAGTGTAAAACTGTATTTTTTAACATGGACTCTCTTCAAAATTACACTTACAAAAAAAGAGTTTAAAAGCAGCGCTTCAAACTAATCCTTATGGTGAGCGGCTCTCACTGTGCTGTCTGACGGGGGATTCCTCCTCCTGACGCCGTGAGTCCCGGGATGCTGCTCACTCGATTGGTTAGTTGGATTACGTGACCACGCTCTGACGCGTTTCGTGATTGGACACAAGTCCAGGAACGTCTTCAGAGGGCGTGGCCACGTGTCGTGATACAACTCTTTATATAACGTAAAGCTAAGAGGATACACGCCCACCGTGTGACGTGGATTACCAGCTGGGCGTGCGTCTTCAATGTTTATCAGCACACCGTTTTTATGCCTGTCGACGGTGCAAAGCATGCCAACAGGTATCAACCCATTTACGAGCCTTTACTAATTTTACCTCCTCAGCTAACGGTAGACAATTCCAAATAACAGATTGCATAACATGCGCATCAACACACGTTGTTTATGCTCTGGAATGTCCTTGTGGCTTGTTATATATAGGCCGCACTAAGAGAACTCTAGGCAAAAGAGTATCTGAGCACATATACAATATTAAAACTAAATATGAGGACCACAGTGTCTCCCTACACTTCCTTCAAAAACATGAGAGTAATCCAATCGGATTGACATTTTGGGGAGTAGAGAAAATAAAACAAAAGTGGTGGGGTGCCAATATGGTACGGGAGATCTCAAAATCTGAAACCAAATGGATTTTTCTGACCAATTCACTTAGCCCGAAAGGTTTAAATATTGAATTGGACCTGAATTGTTTTATTAGCAACCATTTTTAATACTACAAAAATGGTTCTCTGAAGCAGGATATGGTAACTCATATTTTTCAAGTTCTGAGATTTTTATGAATCTTGTTCTAGCGCTGTTAATGTGCTTATTGATTGATGGTATATTTGTATCATTAATTTGTTTGAACATAACCTCTGATATACTTTAACTTTATAACAGCTGCTTAAACTGCTGACCCCCATATCTATAGAGACAAAATACCCTTTGTCTCTATTTTCCATTTGTGCGCTGGGTTCAGTGTTTTTGGTCTAATCTTTCGATCAGACGTGATTATACTGAGATTTTTGACAAGGGAACATATTTAACCCCTTCAGCTCCCCCTAGTGTTAACCCCTTCCAGTCACATAAATACAGTAATCAGTGCAGTTTTATAGCACTAATCGCTGTATAAATGTGAATGTTCCCAAAAAAGTGTCCGAAATGTCCATCGCAATGTCACGGTCACAATAAAAAATGCAAATCGCCGCCATTACTACATCCCCTTTTTTGTAAATGCTATACATTTTGTGCAAACCAATCAATATACGCTTGTTGGCATTTTTTTTTACCAAAGATATGTGGAAGAATACATATCGGCCTAAACTGAGGAACAAATATATATTTTTTAAATTGTGATATTTATTGAATCAAAGAGTAAAAAATATTGTGTTTTTTTCAAAATTGTTGCTCTTCTTTTGTTTATAGCGCAAAAAACTAAAAACCGCAGAGGTGATTAAATACCACCAAAAGAAAGCTCTATTTGTGGGAGAAAAAGGACGCCAATTTTGTTTGGGAGCCACGTTGCACAGCCGCGCAATTGTCATTCAAATTGCGACAGCGCTGAAAACTAGAAATTGGTCTGGGCAGGAAGGGGGTGAAAATGCCTGATATTGAAGCGGTTAATCAGGCCTTACACTGTGATTGAAAAGTGCAGATGCTCCCTTGGGGGTGGGTCCTTGATGCCCTGCGTCTATAGCATGACCGTGGAAGACTGAGGACACCTAGTGGCCAATTTAGATTACTGCAGGGGAGTAATGCCATACAGTATAACAGACAAAGCTGCTCCTCTATTGTCCACCTCTGCTGGAGGACTATTTATATATTTTTTTAAATGCTTTAATGGACCTTAAATCTTTTAACCACTTGTCCACTGAAGGACGTCATATTCCGCCGCTTGATCGTTCTTATAGGCAGCGGGAGGGGACGTTCCCCCTCCCGCCGCCATCCGGTGCTTCTCCGGGTACGCCCGTGCCATCGGGGGCCCGGAGAGCGAATCAGCCGGCGCTCACTGCAGATCCATAGAGATGACTGGTGACTAGACGGTCACAGTCATCTCTATGACTGTCCGAGGACCGGGCGCGACGTCACACCCGGTACCCGGAAGTAAACAAAGCCGCAACCGCGGCTGTTGCCATGTGATTGGTGATTTTTTTTTTGACCGATTTCATGCTTTCCAGCCTGGAGGAGAGGTGTGGGGTCTTATTGACCCCACATCTCTCCATAAAGAGGACCTGTCACACACATTCCTATTACAAGGGATGTTTACATTCCTTGTAATTAGGAATAAAAGTGATAAAAAAAAAATGTAAAGAAAGTGTAAAAATAAAAAAAATAAGTAAATTAAAATTAAATAAAAAAAAAATATTTTTTTTAAAACGCCCCTGTCCCCGTTATCTCGCGCGCAGAAGCGAACACGCATGCAAGTCCCGCCCACATATGTAAACGCCGTTCAAACCCCACATGTGAGGTATCGTCGCGTGCGTTAGAGCGTGTGCAACAATTCTTTTTTTTTTTCTCAAACAAAGGTTTTTATTGAACCAAAATAACAATACAAGCAATGGGCTCCAGAGCAGTAATATAACAGCAGGAGAGTGTGGCGCAGCACACCCAAAATCAGGAAGACAAGAAAAAACATGGAAAGACTTTATGTACAAATGTGCCTCCCCATCTCGCCCCTAGCATCTCATCACAGTCAGTGTTTTTTATGGTGTTATAGCCCAAGGGCTCACTCCCAGCCGATGACCCTAGAATAGCCGATCATACACCAGATCTATCGGGGCCAAACCCGGGACATCAAGCCAAGGGCCCCAGACTTTTTCAAATTTAGAGTCAGTACCTCTATGTTGAAATATGACTTTTTCCAACCGTAATGTCACCCCCATCTGTTTGATCCATTCGTGCACTGTGGGAGGTTCAGTGTCCTTCCAGTGCCTCAGTATCATCAGACGGGCCTGAAATAGGGCTCTACAGATAGCCTGCCTAGAACCATTCTCCTCCGTCAAGGTGTCGCATATTCCCAGCAAGCAGGTCTTGGGGTCAAGCGGTATCTGTACCTGAAAAGCCCCGTTAAGGGTATCAATGACCTTCGTCCAGTAGAGATGCAGTTTCGGGCATCTCCATAGTAGGTAGATAAGATCACCGTGATCTCTGCAGCACCTAACACAGATAGGGTCTACCCCCAGCCCCATTCGTGCCAGTCTAGCCGGTGTATAGTGTACCCTCAGAAGAATGTATAGTTGCGACAGTCTGTGTGCCACGTTCAGGGAGCACCCAGGAACTGCCTGCATCGCCTCCTCCCATTGTCCCTCCTCAAATGCTCCCACATCTTGTTCCCACCGGGTCATTGCCCTCAAAGGGGTATCCGGCGTGAAGAGATTCTGAAGCATAGAGTAACACCTTGATATAAAGCCCTTGTACGTATCGACCTCAAATAAATAGTTGAAGACAGACGCCGGGTCTAGGGACCAGATATCTGCCTCTCCCTGAGCGTCTACTGCATGTTTAAGTTGAAGGTAATAAAAAAAACATAGAGGCCGGTAGGCGGAAGTCTGCACTAAGCTCCTGGAAAGGCCTAAGCCTACCATCCATACCATGCCATATCGTTTCCATTTAGAGCCATAAGGTAGCTTAGCCAGTTCTCTGTAATACAGATTGTCCCAGATAGGGCTGTATTTAGTGAATCCCGTCACCCCCTGCAGCATCCTAACCTTGTTCCATGTCTTCTGCATGAGTACATAAGTGGGGAAAAGTTTGTTAGACTTAGAGTATCGTAGGGCTTCTAGGCCTTCCGCTACCTCCCCCCAGTGGTGAAACTGAGCAGCTGGACAGAGGAGTCCTGCAAATTCAGCTCCCGGGCCCGTTCGGGTCCCACCAGTCTTCCAATATGTTGGAGTTGGGAGGCTAAGTAGTAGAGCCAGGGATTGGGCAATGCTAATCCGCCAGCGTCCTTCGGCCGCTGGAGTTGTTCTAGCTTAACCCTAGGGGGCTTAGCAAGCCATATAAGTGAGCGGAAGATAGAGTTGATAATCCTGAATTTCTTTAGGGGGATGACCTTGTGCAACAATTCTAGCACTAGACCTCCTCTGTAACTCGGAAATAGTAACCTGTAATTTTTTTTACAGTGTCGCCTATGGAGATTTTTAAGTACCAAAGTTTGGCGCCATTCCATGAGTGCGCGCAATTTTAAAGCGTGACATGTTAGGTATCTATTTACTCGGCGTAACTTCATTTTTCACATTATACAAAAAAATTGGGCTAACTTTACTGTTTTGTTATTTTTTAATTCATGAAACCATTTTTTTCCCCCACAAAAAAGACGTTTGAAAAATTATTGTGCAAATACCGTGCTAGAAAAAAAAGTTGCAATGACCACTATTTTATTCCCTAGGGTGTCTGCTAAAAAAAAAAAAAAATCTGTATAATGTTTGGGGGTTCTGATTAATTTTCTAGCAAAAAAATGTAGATTTTTACATGAAGGAGAGAAGTGCCAAAATAGGCCCGGTGGACAAGTGGTTAATGAGCTTTTGGGGCTTTGCAACTTTGTTCAGTTAGTATTGCTAAGTGTCATAAAATCATCGCTAAAAAACATTAGCATTACAAAAGATTGACACATCTATGCTTCAAGCTATACCGAGTATGTTTCCTCTGTTCAGCCGCTATCTCTATAGTGTATTACCGTATGTTACATTTGCCGGCCGATGATGGATATTGGCCATTGGCTGGATGAATCCAACTCACCTAGTAACAGCCAGCACAGCTCTCACTCAACCAGATGCAGGACTCCTTCAATAAGAGGGCACCCCCGCCATTCCTTCGGCCGTGAGTCCTCATTCCTCCTCCCTGCCGGTCCAGAGAAGGAGCAGACATCTGCTGCGCACTCCGGGGGAAACAATTCCTCATTGACAGGCTGATTTACTAAAGAGAATGGCCAAACATATGCCACTGGACCGTGTGCTGTGGTGGTAACGTGCCTTTAAAACGCATTCAAATGCGCACATTGCAACGCAGGGTAAGGCCTTGTTCATATGGAAGTAAAAAATGCCGTGCACAGATGTGTGCGGCGTCTAGTTCCGCACGCATCTGTATGCATAGGCGTGCGCAGCCTATGGAATTAGGGTGTGCACCCCAAAACTCAAACACACATTCATGTGTGTGTGATATATATATATATATAGAGTAGAGCAGTGGACGATGTCGGTAGGGCAGAGATTGGTGTCAGTAGTTTTTTTTTATATTTTTTTTAAATTTTAGCTTTTTTACAATTTTATAGGAGCGCCACTGGGTGGCGTTGGTGAAATGTCATGGGTCTCACTTTTGAGACAGAGAAAGGGACTGAGGACAGAGATTCCCCAGTCTCTTTCTCTGCAGCCAAGCAGCAGGGGGAACCTGGCACACCCTGTGCGCACGCGGCACGCCTATGTCTGTATGTAGCATAAAAAAAAAACAAATAGGGCATTCAGACCGATGCGTTGGGCCGTTATGTAAAGCGGCGTTAAAAAAAAGAAAAAAAAAGAGCAGAAATGCGTCCATGGCTGGACAGATTCTGAAATTTTACCACGTGCATGCATGTAAATGTGCTTTAGGCACCTTTCACACTGGGGCATTTTTCGAGTGCTATTTGAATGTTAGTCAAGCGTTTTTTAAAAAATTTTCAAGCATTATTCGAGCGAAGCCTCATCTGCAATCCCAATATGCTGGTAAAGCACCGATAAGACTCTAAAGTTTTAGGGTGTTTTTGCAGTGTGAAAGGGTAAGGCCTTTTTTACAGCGATTTCAATTCATTTCAATGGAGAGGGGCGTTTTTGGAGCGTTTTTTTCAGCTTCCAAAAGCTGCTCCAAAGATGCTGCTTGCAGAACTCGGTGTGAAAGAGTCCATTGAGATGCATGGAGAGTGTTTTATGAGCGTTTTAATAGCGTTATTTTTAACACTAAAACGCTGTAAAAACGTTTCAGTGTGAAAGGGGTCTTAAGGCATGTAAAAATTGCTTAAAGGGGTGTTCCAGCCCAAAATTGTGTTTATTAAAAGTCAGCAGCTACAAAAAGTGTAGCTGCTGGCTTTTAATAAACACTCACTTACCTGGTCCTGCGTTCCAGCGACGTGCCGACCCGGGCTCCGCTCCTCTCCCCCCCTCCCCAGCCGGCGTCTCCATTCCTACTGTGGGCACCCAGCCGTGACAGTCTTCGGCTTCACGGCCGGGCACCCACTGCGCATGCGCAAGACCGCACTGCGCATGCAGGCGCGGCGCGGCTTGCCGCTGATTGGAGAGGCGATCACATGGGACCTGTCAGTGTCCCATGTGATCGCCTACAGGGAGGGGCTGGTGTAGGCGATTAAGGCTTAATCGCCTAACCAGCCCCTCGGTGGAAGCAGGAAGTGGGACAGGAAGTCCCACTCCTACTGAAGCCCCCACTCCCCCCCCCAAAAAATTACATGCCAAATGTGGCATGTAAGGGGGAGGGGAGTGGATTAAAAAAAAGTTAATTTACTGATCACTGCATTTAGTGTCAGTGTGACAGTTAGTGTGACAGGCAGTTAGTGTTAGGTCCAGGGTAGCCCCCGTACCCCCCCCTAATAAAGGTTTAACCCCTTGATCACCGTCCTAGTTAACCCTTTCACCCCCTATTGCCAGTGTCACTAAGCGATCGGTTTTCTGATCGCTGTATTAGTGTCACTCTTGCCGCTAGGTAGCTAAAAAAAAAATTATTGCGATTTTTTTTTTTACTAAAGACATGTGGCTATATATTTTGGCCTAAATGTTTGACTAAAATTTTGATTATTCGATTTTTTTTATAACAAAAAGTAGAAAATATATTTTTTTTCAAAATTTTCGGTCTTTTTCCGTTTATATCGCAAAAAATAAAAATCGCAGAGGTGATCAAATACCATCAATCGGATACGCGCAGGGAATTATAATGTAAAATATAATATGAAGGATAAACTGACTTTCCTGTTATGATTTGTGGTTTAAGGGAGGGAGAGGATGGGGTGTCCCTTCTCTCTCCCCCTTTTTTTTTTTCTTTTTTTCTTTTATTCATTTTTTTTTTTTTCTTCTCTCTTCTTTTGGGGGGGGGGGGGGGAGCAGGAAAAGGGCGGATGCATCACTTGTCTCTCTGTGAGAGAAAGTGAGGATTAAGAAAAGGGTTAGAGTGGGAAGATTTAGTGAGGGAGTATATGGGAGGGTCCAGAGCGAATATGTATGTATTTTTTTTGTCAAGAGGATTGTATTCATGTTTGTTTTTGGCAGTGTATTTGCCCTGTGCCTTTCCATACGCTGTTTTATGTAAAGAAAAGAAAAAAACAAATAAACATATAAAGTACAAAAAAAATACCATCAAAAGAAAGCTCTATTTGTGGGAAGAAAAGGACGCAAATTTTGTTTGGGAGCCACGTCGCACGACCGCGCAATTGTCTGTTAAAGCGACGCAGTGCCAAATTGTAAAAACGCCTTTGGGCATTTAGCAGCATATTGGTCCAGGGCTTAAGTGGTTAAGGACCCCTTCACGACAATATACGTCGGCAGAATGGCACGGTTGGGCACAGGCACGTACCTGTACGTCGCCTTTAAGGCCGCGTACACACGAGGAGATATGTCCGACGAAAACGGTCCTCGGACCGTTTTCATCGGACATGTCTCCTGGGATATTTTGGTCTGATGGTTGTACACACCATCGGACCAAAATCCCCTCGGACAGAGAACGCGGTGACGTGACGTGGCTGTGACGCCACGACCTGCGCAAACAAGGAAGTACAATGCTTCCACGCATGCGTCAAATCAATTCGACGCATGCAGGGGATTTCGGTCCGCTGGTTAGGCGTACTAACCAGCGGACGCGTCCGACGGACAGGTTTCCAGCGGACAAGTTTCTAAGCATGCTTAGAAACTTTTGTCCGCTGGAAACCTGTCCGATAGGCCGTACACACGATCGAACATGTCCGCTGCAATTGGTCTTGCGGACCAGTTTCTGCGGACATGTTCGATCGTGTGTACGCGGCCTAAGAGCCTAGCCGCGGGCGCGCAACCTGGTCCTCTTCTCCGTGACTGCGGCCCGCGGGACCCGATCGCCGCTGGTGTCCCGCAATAGGGTCACAGAGCTAAAGAACGGGGAGAGGTAAGTGTTAACACACCTTTCCCCGTTCTTCCTAGTGTGGCTGTCACTGATCGTCTGTTCCCTGTGTTAGGGAACGACGATCAGTGACGTCACACGCACAGCCACGTCCTCCTACAGTAAGAACACTCCCTTAGGACACACTTTACCCCTACAGTGCCCCCTAGTGGTTAACCCCTTCACTGCCACTGTCATTTTCACAGTAAAGAATGCCTTTTTATAGCACTTTTCGCTGTAAAAATGACAATGGTCCCAAAAATGTGTCAAAAGTGTCCAATGTGTCCGCCATAATGTCGCAGTCATGAAAAAAAAATCACTGATCGCCGCCATTACTAGTAAAAAAAACGCGTGCAACGCAATAGATATAAATGTGTTTTAATTAAAAAAAAATTTTACAGAAGATTCTGCCAGGAGCACCCATCAAGCCCTTCCGAAAAACACAAATGCCCACGTGAACAAGGCCTAAGGACAGGTTCACGCTTGAGTTTCTTTATGTAGATTTTTTTTTTATGCACGTTTTTATGTGTAATTTTCAGGCGTTATCAGGCTTGGGTATTTTTGTTTTAGCCAATGGAAAGATAGTTACTAGGAGAAGGAGAGAAAATTGCATGAAAAACACGTGTTTCGCACATTTTTCTGACTTTTTCAGTAGCACCCGTTAGAAACCATTCGCCCCGACCGTGCACTGTAGTTTTATGCTACAATGAGGGTTAACTTCTGCTGGCTTGTTCATAGGCCAGGGGCCTGCAGTACCCCTTCTTGCGGCCTAGTTGATTAGCAGCTTGCGTTAGTTTGGTGGACTACTGATCCCAGCTAGCACGACTTGCAAATCCTGCGCCCACAGCCCACATAGATTTGACAAAAGAAAACCCAGTCTCTCCTCTGGCCTTGCACCCAGACCACCTGGCATGCCTCCTCCAGATATTGTGGCTCACTCACCGACCTTCTCCTGCCCTGAGTCCATGGTGAAGAACTTAACCGGACATGCGTTCCAATCGCTTCTCCAGCCCCTCTGTTCTGGGGCACCTCTTCCATGACCGTGTAAGGATGAGGCTCCCTCCTACTCCCGGGCTCCTCCGCCAAGGCGCACACCAACCCCCCAGATAGGGATGGGCCTCCTGCCTCCTCCTGATCTAGAACTTCATTCTTTACTTCTCCTAGCCAACAACTCCCCTCCAGTGGGCTGGACCTGAGCTTATATGGGAGGCCTGCCCCCTGTCAATTCCAATTGGGGATTGGTCAGGGCTCCTCACATGAGCTCCCTGCCACTCCAGATCTCAGCCCTGCCCCTCTTCCAGAACATTCTTCCTGGAAGCAGGGGAGGCACCCAAGAACTGAAGCAAAGGTGGTCACATTAACCACTCCCTGCCCTCCAGATCAAAAACAAGCAGGCCTAGCATGCAGCATAGGCTTGTCTAAATTTACCTGCCTGAAAGCTATCACCAAAATCCTCACTCCTAGCACCTACCTAAGGTAGAGGGGGCTACACAGGTATATACGGTGCTGTGAAAAAGCATTTGCCCCTTCCTGATTCTTTACATTTTTTGCATATTTGTCACACTTAAATGATTCAGATCATCATAAAAAATATTACACAAAAGAAAACCAGAGTAATTACAAAATGCAGTTTTCAAATGATGATTTCATTTATTAACCACTTAAGAACCGGACGTTTAGGCAGGACCTGACCAGTTTTTGCGATTGGGCACTGCGTCGCTTTAACTGACAATTGCGCGGTCGTGCGACGTGGCTCCCAAACAAAATTGGTGTCCCTTTTCCCCACAAATAGAACTTTCTTTTGGTGGTATTTGATAACCTCTGCGGTTTTTATTTTTTGCTCTATAAACGAAAATAGAGTGAAAATTTTGAAAAAAAAGCAATATTTTTTACTTAAAATAAAAAAAAATCCTCAGTTTAGGTCGATACGTATTCTTCTACCTATTTTTGGTAAAAAAAAACTTTGGGTAGTTTTATTGCATTTTTATTATTTATTTTTTTTACTACTAATGGCAGCGATCATTGATTTTTTTCGTTACTGCGACATTATGGCGGACACTTCAGACAATTTTGACACATTTTTGGGACCATTGTCATTTTCACAGCAAAAAATGCATTAAAAATGCATTGTTTATTGTGAAAATGACAATTGCAGCTTGGGAGTTAACCACAAGGGGCGCTGAGGGGGTTAAGTGTGACCTCATCTGTGTTTCTAACTGTAGGGGGGTGTGGCATCATTGATTGTGTTTCCCTATATTAGAGAACACACGATCGATGACGGCGCCACAGTGAAGAACGGGGAAGCTGTGTTTACATACAGCTCTCCCTGTTCTTCAGCTCCGGGGACCGATCGCGGGACTCCAGCGGCGATCGGGTCCGCGGGTCCTGTGGCCGCGATCACGCAGCTTCGGACCAGGGCGCGGGCGCGCGCCCGCGACCCACGGCTGGGCACTTAAAGAGGACGTACCTGTACGTGCTTGTGCCCTGCTGTGCCATTCTGCCGACGTATATGTGCAGGAGGCAGTCCTTAAGTGGTTAATGTAAAAAAGCTGTCCAAACCTGCCTGGGCCTATGTGAAAAAGAAATTGCGCCCTAATGACCGGTTCTGACACCCTTGGCGGCAACAACTGCAATCAAGCTTTTGCAATAACTGCCAATGAGTCTTTCACATCACTGTGGAGGAATTTTGGCCCACTCTTCTTTGCATGCTCATTCCACAGCATCTCAATCAGATTTAAGTCCCGACTTTGTCTAGGCCACTCCAAACCCTTAATTATTATTTTTTGAGCCATTCAGAGGTGGACTTGCTGGTGTGTCTTGGATCATTGTCCTGCTGCATAAGTGCGCTTTGGCTTGAGGGGGTCACAAAATGATGTCCGGACATTCTTCAGACTTTTCTGGTAGAGCGCAGAATTCATTGTTCCATCAATTATGGAAAGTCATCCAGGTCAAGAGGCTCCAAAGCAGCCCCAGACCACCACACTACCACCAGCATGTTTTACAGTTGGCAGAGCTTTTTTTCTCAGAAAATAGGTGCAGGAACTCAACCACGACCTGTTCAGATTTCACAAACAGTAGAAGGGTCTTAAAGGGACATTAAATACCAGAATTGCATTACATACAGAGTGCAGAGTCCAGGGGGTTACAAAGCTGTCACTTGTAAACAAAGAAACCAGACTTCTGTGTTTACAAGTGATTGTGGTGAGCAGGCACCAAAGGGTCTGAGCCAAAGGTGGTGGAACTGAGTTCCCCAAAGTTCCCCCTGAAAAAAAGCCCTGACTGTTGGTATGATCTTTTTATGAAATGTTGTGTTAGTTTTGCATCAGATGAAACGGGAAGCACACTTTCCAAAAAGTTCCAACTTTTGTCCACAGAATATTCACCCAAAAGTCTTGGGGATAATCAAGATGTTTTTTGGCAAATGTGAGATGAGCATTTGTGTTCTTTTTGGTTAGCAGTGATTTTGGCCTTGGAACTTTCCAATGGACGCCATTTTTGCCCAGTCTCTTTCTTATTGTTGAATTATGAACACTGACCTAACTGAAGCAAGTGAGGCCTGCAGTTCTTTAGATGTTGTTTTTGGCTCTTTTATGACCTCCTGGATGAGTCAGCGTTGAGTAATTTTTGTAGGCCGGCCACTCCTAGGAAGTGTAATGCCGCGTACACTAAGGTGACCAGATTTTTAAAATGAAATCCGGGGACATATTTTTTCTTTACTAGTAATGGCGGCAATCAGCGACTCTCTGCCGGTCGCCGCCCGCCCACCTTACAGCCTCTCAAGTCTTAATCTTCGGACCCCAGCTACTACTGGACGGGGAGTGGAGGAAGATCACTCTGCCAGGGAAGGCAAGGAGATCAGCATGTGGCTGGCCAGGATTAGAGCCAAGGCAGAAGAACATGTGAGCGAAGCTGAATGGTCATGCACCCGAAACTGAAGAAATATTCCCTCCACTCTGACCAGCACATGATCATCAGAAAGGGGCACAGATAATGGGAAAAATACAACCCCTTTATGCTAGTAGGCGCGGCGGAGCGGGGGTGTGTGATTCAAAATGTTTTATTTAATTCTGCACTGACTGTCTTTGAAATTGTCCCTCCCCCCTATTAAATCCAATCTGGGGACAAAACCAGGGACAGACTTGGTCCGGGGACAGTGTCCTCAATCAGGGGACTGTCCCCTGAAACTGGGGATGTCTGGTCACCCTAGCGTACACACAATCGGTTTGTCTGATGAAAACGGTCCATGAGAACGTTTTCATCAGACAAACTGATTGTGTGTGGGCCCCATCGTTTTTTTATCCATCGTTGAAAAAACTAGGAACTTGTTTTAAATTATCTGATGGTTAAAAAAACGATTGCCTGTGGGCACGTCCATCGGTTAAAAATCCATGCATGGTCAGAATCAAGTCGATACATGCTCGGAAGCATTGAACTTCATTTTTCTCAGCACGTCGTTGTGTTTTATGTCACCGCGTTTTGACACGATCTGTTTTTTTAACTGATGGTGTGTAGGCAAGACTGATGAAAGTCAGCTTCATCGGACATCGGATGAACCGATCATGTGTACAGGGCATAAGTGTCCAGGGATTGCTACGCATGCACCAATGGTGCGTTGCCGGAAAAGGAAATCCGTGCCAACTGAGCATGTGCCAAAGACACCTCAGTGCGCCAAACCGCACCTGCGCAGAAGACCTGATGGAAAAAGGCAGGAAAATACCCAAGAGGTGCACAGGAAGTGACCTCAACCTGATGGAAAAAAATAGGAAAAATGCCCAGGAGGCGCACAGGAAGTGACCTCAACCTGAGGGAAAAAAGGAGGTGCACAGGAAGTGACCTCAACCTGATGGAAAAAAATAGGAAAAATGCCCAGGAGACGCACAGGAAGTGACCTCAACCTGATGGAAAAAAGGAGAGAAAATGCCCAGGAGGGGCACAGGAAGTGACCTCAACCTGATGGAAAAAAGGCGGGAAAATACCCAGGAGGCGCACAAGAAGTGACCTCAACCTGATGGGAAAAAAGGAGGGAAAATGCCCAGGAGGCGCACAGGAAGTGACCTCAAACTTCCCTATGCAAGCCCAGCCCAGACACTGCCAAATTGCTGGATTATCTTCAGTCCCCCCTTGTTCCTGTGCTAGTGTGTGATCTGTCTGAACTTGTGACCTGGAAACCTATTTGACTACTCTTGTTTGCTGAATATCCAAACAAAAGAACTCGCTGCTCCAGGTGAGATGGCAAGCCTGATGATTTCACGGGTGCCCGCCCCGGCTCGCCTCTGCATACAACCAACAATAAAAGAGATGGCTGCACTCCAATATCACTCAAAATTCTTTAACCACTTAAGACCCGGACCTTTAGGCAGCTAAAGGACCGAGCCAGTTTTTATGATTCGGCACTGCGTCGCTTTAACTGACAATTGCGCGGTCGTGCGACGTGGCTCCCGAACAAATTGGGCGTCCTTTTTTTCCCACAAATAGAGCTTTTTTTTGGTGGTATTTGATCACCTCTGCGGTTTTTATTTTTTGCGCTATAAACAAAAATATATATAAAAAAAAATGTTTTTCCTCAGTTTAGGCCGATACGTCTTCTTCTACATATTTTTGGTAAAAAAAAAATCTCAATAAGCGTTTATCAGTTGGTTTGCGCAAAATTTATAGCGTTTACAAAATAGGGGATAGTTTTGTGATTCCCTATGTAAGGGAACACACAATCAATGCGGGTGCCACAGTGAAGAACGTGGAAGCTGTGTTTACACAAGTCTCTCCCCGTTTTTCATTTCCGGGGACCGATCGCGGGACTCCAGCGGCGATCGGGTCTGCGAGTCCCGTGGTCCCGGAGCTTCGGACCGGGTCGCATGCACGCGCCCGCGACTCCACGGCTGGGCTTAAAGGGCCACGTACAGGTACGTGGGCGCGGTCACGGAGAACAGGACCAGGTCGCGAGCTCGTGACCCACGGCTGGGCTCTTAAAGGCGACGTACAGGTACGTGCCTGTGCCCAACAGTGCCATTCTGCCGACGTATATCGGCGTGAAGGGGTCCTTAAGTGGTTAATGTCCGAACATCCCAGGTGTTACAAACAGACAGGCAGGTAGACTAGTTTCACACACTAACAGGTGTGCTTATTCATTACCATTACTCTAATGCCGCGTACACATGACCGTTTTTCGCGATGTTAAAAATGACAGTTTTTTCATGTCATTAAAAACTATCGTGTGTGGGCTCCAGAGCATTTTTTGCGACATTCTGGTAAAACTAGCGTTCGTAATGGAGATAGCACATTCATCACGCTGTAACAGACTGAAAAGCACGAAGACTGAAAAGCGCAAATCAGCAAAAGCAGCCCCAAGGGTGGCGCCACCCGAATGGAAGTTCACCTTTTAGTGCCGTTGTACATGTTGTACGTCACTGCGCTTTGCTGGAGCATTTTTTTTTTAACGATCGTGTGTAGGCAAGGCCGGATTAACAGTAATCGGGTTGAAAAAAACTTTGGCCCAGATTCAGAGAGAATTGGATTCTCGTAGCGTATCAGAAATACACTACGCTGCCGTTTTTTACCTGGCTCTACGTGGAATCCAGGTAGATTTTGTCCAGTAAACGACGGCGGCGTAGTGTATTTCTCCCGTCGCAATCCATCTACACGAGTAGGGGGCGTGAAGGATTTAAAATAGGCGCGTTCCCGCGGCGATCGAACTGCGCATGCTCCGTTCGCAAATTTCCTGCCGTGCATTGCGCGAAATCACGTCGTTACGTCATTCGTTGTTTGAGTAGCGTCGTTTACGGACATTTCTATTCCCGAACGAGTTACGTAAAAAAAAGTAAAAAAAAAATTAAATTCGACGCGGGAACGACGGCCATACTTAACATGGGCTACGCACCGTTAGACCAGCAAAAAGCTGGTCTAACAGTACGTAAAAAAAAACAGACGTAAGCGATTGCGAAGACCGCTCGTATCTTCGTGGATGGCCGTAAAAACACATTTGCATATCCCGACTAATCAAAACGACGCAAACTCCTCCCAGCGGCCGCAAAAATATCGCAGCGTAGATCCGAAGGCTTACGAAGACGTAAGCCTCTCGGATCAAAGCCCGAAGCCGCCGTATCATGGTTTGAGGATTCAAACTAGTGATACGGCGCGCAAAATTTGAAATTACTCCTGTCTAACACCAGTTAGACAGGCGTAATTGCTTTATGAATCTGGGCCTTTGTTTTTTCTAGACTATTAAAAATGGTTGTGTGTACGCGGCATAACTCTTGATTGCTGCTTTCCATTTGACCTCGGATTTGTACCTTGACAATTCTTGCCCCTTTTGTACTTGGCTGCCTGATTGGAACGGACCCCGGGTTGGATCAAGACAATTTTTCTTCTGATTAACCCTTCTGTACTTCGTTGCCAGAGTGGGCTTGACCTCGGCTCGGATCTCGAACTAAGGCTTGCACGGTGCTCCGCACCCCTGGCACCCGTGCCACTCGGTGTCCACTAAGTCTCTGTCTCCATGTCCAGAGGCTTCAAGGACCTGAGGTGCAAGGGAGGCCTTACCACTACTTCGGTCTCATCCTCAGGTATGTGGCTCCCATGACAGGGAAGGTTCACCACTGTTCCAAGTTTTTTCCATTTGTAGATAACAGCTCTCACCGCCTTAGAAATCGCATTGTAACCCTTTCCAGACTGATTCATCTCAGTTACTTTGTTTCTCATCTGTTCTTGAACTCTTTAGATCGTGGCATGATGTGTTGAGATCTTTTAACATGCTTCACTTCTTCAGAAAGCTTCTATTTAAGTGAAAATTTCTTGATTAAACGGGTCTGGCCACAATCAGGCCTGGGTGTGGCAAGTGAAATTTAACTCAGCTTCCCCAAAAATGCATTTAATCATAGTTCATTCATGATTTAGCAAGGGGTGCAATAACTATTTCACATAAGGCCAGACAGGTTTGGAGAGTGTAATGGTATCGCCCGTGGGACCCAGAGGCTCTTAAAGGGTGTGGGGTACTCCTGTTTCAGCTTCACCAATGACTCTTGTGTCTAGGGTCATCCTATGTCCACTAGGGGCATAGGATGACTAAGAACTGATATCTTGGATTACATGAGATGAGACAGTAATGATAAACCACAATATATTCAACAATGTCTGCAAAGAACTAATTGCAGGTTGTTGATTCTGAACCCAACAGGTCAATAGGAGAGTGACTCCTTCAATGTGGAACATAGACTGTTAAGGGGGTAATTAAGTCTGCTAATGTCATGTAAACTAGCCTTAGCCTGGCTTCGAAAGACCTTTTCATTATGTGATCCTAATTAACACTTTTTTTTTCGTGAATTTCTATTGATGATAATGTGAGTTGGGAATTAGCACAGTTTACCATTAAAGGGTCTATTCCTGTTGAACCAGAGAACAGAGCTGTGTCTCGTTTCTGGGGAATCTGTATGGGCCGTGTTCGTCTGCCGGATTGTGGAGTGTCGATAAGCTGTCGTGAGTTGGTGACCGTTACAATTTTATCCCTTAATAAATTAAATCGGCATTTAAAAACTGCATTTTATATTTACTCGGGTTACCTTTGTGTGATATTAAAATTTGTTTGATGGTCTAAATCATTTAAGTGTAAGAAACATGCAAAAAAAAAAAAAGTCAGGAAGGGGGAAAATATGCTGCATTTCTGGGTAGGGGGGCACGTACGCAAGGGTCCATCCGGCTGTGCTGCCACTGGCTCCAGCACATACCGATCAGCGGTTCCCAGCAAATGATTTATGTCTGGGACCCACCAATCGTTGGAACGAGTGACAGGAGGGAGCTTTGTGTACAGTGGTGAAAATAATTATTTTATCACCTGCAGATTTTGTAGGTTTGCCCACTTACAAAGAAATGAAGGGTCTATAATGTTTTATCATAGGTGTATTTTATATGATAGAGACAGAATATCAACCATAAATCCAGAAAAAACAAATCATGGGCACAGTGACTGCATTTGATAGGCACAGTGACTGTGGTTGATGGGGCACAGTGGCTGCATTTGATGGGCACATTGGCTACATTTGATGGGCACAGTGGCAGCATTTGATGGCACAGTGGCTGCATTTGATGGGCACAGTGACTGCGGTTGATGGGCACAGTGACTTTATTTGTTAGGCACAGCGACTGTGGTTGATGGGCACAGTGGCTGCGGTTAATGGGCACAGTGGCTGCGTTTGATGGGCAAAGTGGCTGTGTTTGATGGGCACAGTGGCAGCATTTGATGGTACAGTGGCTGTGTTTGATGAGCACAGTGGAGGCATTTGATGGGCACAGCAATTGCATTTAATGGGCACAGCGGCAGCGTTTGATGGGCACAGTGGCAGCATTTGATGGCATAGTGGCTGCGTTTAATGGCACAGTGGTTGTGTTTGATGGGCACAGTGAAGCTGCAATTGGTGGGGTTTTTTTCAGAATTTTTCAGTTTGTTTGCGCCCTACCCCAAACTTTTGAGCACCAGCCCCGGGTTGCCACCTCATCCCTTTAAATCCGAACACATATGAATTAGGGCCCTTTCACAGGTCCGTTCCGTTCGTCCATTTTTTGGACGTCTGGTAACGGACCTCAATGCTTCCCTATGGGAGCGGATCCGTTAGCGGATGATGCATCCGCTAACGCCCGCTAGATCCGCATCCGTTTTTGCGGACGGAAGAATGCCCTATTTTTCTTCCGTCCAGCCAAACGGATCGGATGCAAACGGACAGACGGTCCGTTTCCATCCGACTCCCCATAAGGGTGAGCGGAGGAGAGACAGGGCGGTCCCTGCACAGTGTGCGGGGACCGCCCCGTCCGCCGACAGCTGAGCGGAGACCCCCCCGCTGAGCTGACGGACACACGGAGCGGACCGAAAAACGGTCCGCTCCGTGTGAAAGGACCCTTACATAGGTTCTGTGGCTGATTGAGGCAGTAATTAAACTCACTTGGTGCCTTATCTGTGTTAAATTAGCCTCAGAGCCCGTGTAATTAACCACTTAAGGACTTCCTAACCTAACGCCGATATACGTCGGCAGAATGGCATGGCTGGGCACAATCACGTACGGTACCTGTACGTGATTGTTTATTGCCCAGCCGTGGGTTGCGGGCCCGATCGCCACTGGAGTCCCTTAATCGGTCCCCAGAGCTGAAGAACGGGGAGAGGTGAGTGTAAACACACCTTCCCCGTTCTTCACAGTGGCAGCGGCAGTGATTGTCTGTTCCCTGATATAGGGAAAGGCGATAAATGACGTCAGACGTCCAGCCCTGCCCCCCTACAGTTAGAAACACATATGAGGACACATTTAACCCCTTCAGCGCCCCCTAGTAGTTTACTCCCAAACTGTAATTGTCATTTTCACAGTAAACAATGTATTTTTATAGCATTTTTTGCTGTGAAAATGACAAGGGTCACAAAAATGTGTCAAAATTGTCCATAATGTCGCAGTCACAAAAAAAAATCGATGATTGCCGCCATTAGTAGTAAAAAAATAAAAAGAATAATAAAAATGCAATAAAACTATCCCCTATTTTGTAAACGCTATAAATTTTGCGCAAACCAATCGATTAACACTTATTGCGATTTTTTTAATTTTTTTTTATCAAAAATATGTAGAAGAATACGTATCGGCCTAAACTGAGGAAAAAACATGTTTTTTTTATATATTTTTTGGGGATATTTATTATAGCAAAAAGTAAAAAATGTTCCATTTTTTTTAAAATTGTTGCTCTATTTTTGTTTACAGAGCAAAAAATAAAAACCGCAGAGGTGATCAAATACCACCAAAAGAAAGCTCTATTTGTGTTAAAAAAAAAGGAGTGTGCCAATTTTGTTTGGGAGGGGAGTGGGGGCTTCAGGAGGAGTGGGACTTCCTGTCCCACTTCCTGCTTCCGCCGAGGGGCTGGTTAGGCGATTAAGCTTAATCGCCTACAGCAGCCCCTTCCCTGTAGGCGATCGCATGGGACACTGACAGGTCCCGTGCGATCGCCTGTCCAATCAGCGGCGGGCCGCGCTGCTCGCGCATGCGCAGTGCCGCTCGCGCATGCGCAGTGGGTGCCCGGCCGTAAAGCCGAAGGCTGTCACGGTCGGGTGCCCACACTTAGGATGAAGACGCCGGCCGGGGAGGGGGCGAGAGGAGCGGACCCCCGGCCAGCGCGTCGCTGGATCGTGGAGCAGGTGAGTGTGTGTTTATTAAAAGCCAGCAGCTACACTTTTTGTAGCTGCTGACTTTTAATAAACACTAAATTTGGCTGGAACTCCCCTTTAAGTGGTTAATTTGTGTTGGGGTTTAGGGGGTTGAGGTGTCAACCCTACACCAGCCGCCACTGGTTCCAGTGTTGATGGGAGAATCGAGCCATTTTCTTTTGGTTGCAGGAAAGAAAAATCGCATAATCTTGGGCCTGCTTTAGCGATATCAATGAGGATTAACCGATAAAACATTTCTGCCTGAGCGTAACAAGTGGGACCGCGTATTATAAATGGAGGAATAACTTTAATCTGATCGACCGATGGGCAGCTTTGCAGCGCCACCTAGTGGGCATTTGAGATAATGGCAGATCATGCACGTCTAAAGGGATACCTGGGATGCCTCCCTCCGTAGAAAAATGGTCCAAGGAAAGCCGTGTACACAATTTCTCATCACACGCAGGTCATGTAAAATATAAAAATCATCGTACAAGAACGAGGATGCTCCTCATACGCTGAGCCTGGTTTAAGAATCAGAAGAACAAGTGGCTCATTTCATGCTACATGCACTCCATAATGAAAGATCACATCCCCAGCATCCTTCATGCCTTCACTTCTTTGGTAACATTGTAACAATTTATTACTCTGTTCTCCAGGAAGGGAAAATTCACTCTAAGTGATAAATGGTTTCTTTTTGATACTTTGTATATAAAATGGAAGGGGGGGGGGGTCACATGGTACGTTTAAAGGGATTTATCTAAGACGGATAGCGAAGCGTGTAATGTGCTGCGCTAGTGAAGTGAAACGCTGTACTAAATATTAGAATTCGAAATAATGGGAATGGAAAGGGAGGTGTGATGGGGAAGCAGAAGGAGGAGGGGAAGGAGGAGGAGGAGGGGGGTTTCCCTCATTCACCGACTGATGTCAGCCAACTCTCCCTCCCGCATATAAAAAAGGCGCTCTCTGACAGCACAAAAAAAATAAAAAATCAAGGCCGTAACACATAAACCAATTGCGAGCTTTACAGTGATACATCGCTACATTTCAACCGTGAAAAACCCACCGGGGGAAGGTGGGATCGCCAATTTTTTTTTTTTTTTTAAAGGCAACGTCAAATCTGGGTTTACTTAAAAAAAAAAAAAACCTTGATACGCCATCGTTTCATGCAACATCACCCGCCAGGACTGTCATGTAGCAAGATACAGGAAAAAAAAAAAAAAAGAGAGGAACTAAAAGCGTACGAAAATTGGGAGCAGCCTGGGGGAGCCCATGGGTCGTCACCTCTGCAAATCGATGGGATTCTCTACGGAGCCGGGGAGGCGAAACGCTGCCGGGAAGATCGCTGGGCATTTGTAGATTTTTTTAATGCCGCTCAAATAGGGAGATTGACAGACCCAAGATTAAAGGGGCGCCACCGTGGACAGCGTTCTCAAGGCTGGAAAAAAAAAAGTGGTCATCCAAAAGGATCAACAGAACAAGGTACATAAATGCTGACGATACATGTTGCATTAAAACAGCGTGACTGTGTGTGTGTATATGTATGTATATATATATATCCTCTCTCTCTTCTTTTTTCTATCATCTTTTTTTCTCTAATATATATCAAAAGATGATAGGAAAAAAAATATATATATATATATATTTTATTACTATATACATGTTACATATAGATTTCTCTCTTCTTTTTCTATATCTCCTTTTTTTAATATTACATATATATATATATTTTATATATATATATATATATATATATATATATATATATATATATATATATATATATATATATATATCCTATCATCACACACATATATCAGAGTAAAAAGGATAGAGAGAAAGATTTATATATATGTATATTATATAATAAAAAATGAAAGAGGGAGATTTATAGATATATAATATATATTTATATATATATATATATATATATATATGTGTATATTATAAATCTCTCTTTATCTTCTTTTTCTTTATCTCTTTTTTTGCTATTTTATATATATATATATTTTTTTATTTACAGATATTTTTTTATTTTATTTATATTATATATCTATAAATCTCTTTGTCTCTCTCTCTCTCCTTTTTTAATTATTGTATATTATTCTATATATTTATACCAATTTCTCTCTCTTCTCTTTCTTTATCTCTTTTTTTTGCTTATGTATATAAATAAATATATATATATATATATATATATATATATATCTTCTTTTTCTGTATCTCCTTTTTTGCTATTATATATATATATATATATATATATATATATATATATATATATATATATATTTTACAGATACACATTTTTTATTTATTTATTTATAATATATATCTATAAATCTCTTTCTCTCTCTACTTTTTAATTATTATATATATTTATATCAATCTCTCTCTCTCTCTTCTCTTTCTTTAGCTCCTTTTTTGCTTATATATATATATATATATATATATATATATATATATATATATATATATATATATATATATATATTTATCTATCTATATTATATATCTTCTTTTTCTTTATCTGCTTTTTTGCTATATATATATATATATATATATATATATATATATATTTTTTTATTTACATATCATTTTTTATTTATATTATATAGTTGTTCTCTCGCTCTCCTTTTTTTTAATTATATATATATTGTTATTTTTCTCCTTGTTTCTCTGATATATATATATATATATATATATATATATATATATATATATATATATATATATATATTTCTTTTCCTCTCCTATTTCTCTCGCTTTCTTTCTCTCTATTTTTCTCTCTCCCTTCACACTTGTTACAATTGACACCAGATGGCAATTATTATCTTGGAGAGTTCCTAGTGTGCAGACTGTATGTGATGCCACTTTTTTCCCCTCTCCTGTATTTATTGCGGTGTCTTTGTCTGTGTTTATGTCTGGCCTTCATTGTGTGGGTGTCACAGCTTTATCATGCTGTATCCTCAATATAATTCTGGTGCATATAGTTGGCCTTTCTTTAAAAATGAAGGGTTAGAACCCACCCAGACAACAAGACTAGGACCCTCAGCAGGGACAGCGGCCTTTTAGGCTCGGTGGTCTGAGGCCAACATCCGCGCATTGCTTGCTGGGGCAAACTGATGTTGCATGCAACAGTGTTTAAAGCTTCAAGAATCCTATTAAGCTGTTAGAATCTATCCCTCCAAGAGGGGAGGGGGCCTTAAGATGGGCTCAAGCAGCAGAGGGCATTCAGACGTGCAGGCATGACCCAACTGCTCCAAGATCTGTTGCCATAATTTTGCACATTGAGATTGCCTGGGCATGCATGTTTATGGCTGTGGAGGAGGAAGGAAGGGGTGGGAATGGGAAGACATCCCTGAAGCGTACTAATATAGCTACGTCAGGCGGTACCTTCCCCAGCGCCCCTGACCCATTATCATTTTAATAAGTTGACCTTAATCAATGGTGTTCTGCTTCTTAGGAGAACTACCTGGCCACCCCACAGATCTCAGGCCTGTCTCCACCAATTCGGCAACCCTTCTCCATCACTGCCGAGGCACAGCCAGGCAAACATTGGGGCGGTGGGGGCACTGGCTGGATATGAAGATGTGTATGGTTGCATAGGAGGGTCTCGGTGTGTATACAGTATACATGGCTGGATATGGGGGCTTCTAGAATATATACATATACTGCATGTGGAGATGGGTCGGCTAGTGCTTAATGTATATATGGCTGCCTACATGGGGGGGGGGGGGGGGGTGCTGGTTTAAGGTTCCATGAGTGGGGTGCTGCATGAGTATATATATATATATATATATATATATATATATATATATATATATATATGAAACTGAAAACGAGGACAGGGGCTACCCATGTTTATAAATGGCTGCATTTGAGGTGGGAAGATTCTGATGTATATACAGGGCTGCACATGATGGGGGTGTATATACATGGCTGGTTATGGGGGCTTCCTTAAGGTTTTTAAGGGCAAAGTGCAGAACTGTAGTATATACATAGGCGTGCGCACAGGGTGTGCCAGATGTGCCCAGCCACACCCTAATCACCCTGTGCAGCACAAATCCCCCCTACTGTCCTAGCTCCTCCCCTTCTCCCCACAGCCCTTCTGGCTTCACTCCTCTCCCGCCGTCTGTTGCTGTAGGGATGTTTTAGAATTAGTGGGGGGAAGGGGCCGGTAAGTATGTCATTTACTGGCCCCTTCCCTTTCAGAATGAAGATCGTGAGTGATCTGTAGCGTGTGTTTGAGATTTGGGGTGCATTACCCTAATGCAATAGGCTGCGCACACCTATTAGTATATACATGACTGCATATTGAGGGGGAGGGGCTATTATTATATGACTGCCTATGGGGTCGGGGGGTTGTCAATTGGTATATATGAGGGGGAGGGGCTATTGTTGTATGTACATTTCTGTATATGGAGGTGGAGGGGTGTTATCAAATGGTTCATAGGAGAGGGAGGAGCTACTGTAGTATGTACATGGCTGCATATGGAGGTGTGGGGGTTAGCAAATGGTTCATATGTTGGGGAGGAGCTGTTGTTGTATGGGAGTGGGGGGGGGGTTTGTCAATTGGTACATAAAGAGGGAGGAGCATGTGTTTCATGTACATGGCTGCATTTGGATGTGGGGGGAGGGTATCAAATGGTTCATATGAGGGGGAGGAAATATTGTTGTATGTACATGGCTGCATGTGGGGGTGGGGGTGTCATTTGCTATATATAAGGAGGGAGGAGCTTGTGTTGTATGCACATGGCTGCATTTGGATGTGTGTGTGGGGGGGGTATCAAATGGTTCATATGAGGGGGAGGAACTATTGTTGTATGTACATGGCTACATATGGAGGTGGGGTGGTTATCAAATGGTTCATTTGAGGGGGAGGAGCTTGTGTTGTATGTACATAGCTGTATATGGGGGTTGTCAATTGGTATATATGAGGGGAGGGGCTATTGTTGTATATACATGGCTGCATATGGGGGTGGAGTTGTCAATTGGTATATACACGAGGGGAGGAGCTTGTGTTGTATACACATGGCTGCAAAATAGGTGGGTGGTATAATTTGGCATATATGAGGGGGACGGGCTATTGTTGTATGTACATGGCTGCATATATGAGCAGGGGGGCTGGTATGTATATGCTTGATATACAGGGGCTGATTTCCAAATATTGCCATGAAAGGAGAGCAGTTGGCGATTTGCACTGGTTACATTTTATATTCTCATATTCAAGTTCATACTATTCTCTTTGAAAACTAAACAGGGATCTGATTTTGTAGAAAGGAAAAAAAAATTGGCACAGCCGTAAAAAAATCCCCGTAATATTTCTAATATTTGTATTTCCTATAATCATCAACTCCATCTAGTGGCCACCATGTGATATTTTCCTGATTGTAGTATTTCGGGAAAATGTCACATTATGGGCACTAGATGGAGCTGATGATCATTGGAAACAAACATATTAGACCCATTATGGGGATTGTTAGGGCTGTGCAATTATAGGGATTATTGAAGCATTTGCACAGCATTTTTTTTTTATAAATAGACATATATACAGTGTGTGCGTGTGTTTATATATATATAGAGAAAAAAAAAATGTAGCTACATAAACTGTAAAAATGGTGCGAATAATACCAAACGGTACCAAAAGCAGTCATAAAAACATGTAGCTAAGTATGATACTGGTATAAAAATGTGTACAACGATACCACTGCTGAATCCAGGTGAGGAGAGGTTAACATCAGTCCGTCGGCATGTAGATGTCCCATGAAGGGAACTATCACAACTCCCAGTGGATGGTTGTAGAAACCCAGGTTGATAGAGGGAAGTGTAACAGCCCTTGCGTGTGGCAGATAGTAAGGTTCCCCCGGCATGCAGATATAAAGGCACAGCAAAGGAGCCCTTCAGATGGACACGGCAAGCCCCGCCGGTGTCTGTGACGTTACCGGATCTCCGACGGAACTCCCTGAAGGCCCAGAAGCCGGCGGAGAGGTGAGTACCAATCAAAAGAATTTTAATCGATCAAAAAGATTTTGATCGATCAAAAAAATTTAAGATTAATCGATTAATTAAAAGTTAATTTGCACAGCCCTAATCTATATATATATATATATCTATATATATATATATATATAGATATATATATATATATATATATATATATATATATATATATATATACACACACAGTTGCAATAAAAAGTATGTGAACCCTTTTGGAATGATATGGATTTCTGCACAAATTGGTAATAAAATGTGATCTGCTCTTTATCTAAGTCACAACAATAGACAATCACAGTTGGCTTAAACTAATAACACACAAAGAATTAAATGTCCCCATGTTTTTATTGAACACACCATGTAAACATTCACAGTGCAGGTGGAAAAAGTATGTGAACCCTTGGATTTAATAACTGGTTGAACCTTCTTTGGCAGCAATAACTTCAACCAAACGTTTCCTGTAGTTGCAGATCACACAACGGTCAGGAGTAATTCTTCACCATTCCTCTTTACAGAACTGTTTCAGTTCAGCAATATTCTTGGAATGTCTGGTATGAATCGCTTTCTTGAGGTCATGCCACAGCATCTCAATTGGGTTGAGGTTAAGACTTTGACTGGGCCACTCCAGAAGGCGTATTTTCTTCTGTTTAAGCCATTCTGTTGTTGATTTACTTCTATGCTTTGGGTCGTTGTCCTGTTGCAACACCCATCTTCTGTTGAGCTTCAGCTGGTGGACAGATGGCCTCAAGTTCTCCTGCATAGTGTCTTGATAAACTTGGAAATTCGTTATTCCTTCGATGATAGCAATCTGCCCAGGCCCTGACGCAGCAAAGCAGCCCCAAACCATGATGCCCCCACCACCATACTTCACAGTTGGGATGATGTTTTGATGTTGGTGTGCTGTGCCTTTTTTTTCCACATATAGTGTTGTGTGTTTCTTTCAAACAACTCAACTTTGGTTTCATCTGTCCACAGAATATTTTTCCAGTACTGCTGTGGAACATCCAGGTGCTCTTGTGCAAACTGTAAACGTGCAGCAATGTTTTTTTGGACAGCAGTGGCTTCCTCTGTGGTATCCTCCCATGAAATCGATTCTTGTTTAGTGTTTTATGTATTGTAGATTCGCTAACAGGGATGTTAGCATATGCCAGAGACTTTTGTAAGTCTTTAGCTGACACTCTAGGATTCTTCTTCACCTCAATGAGCAGTCTGCCCTGTGCTCTTGCAGTCACCTTTACAGGACGGCCACTCTGAGGCGGCGTACAGACGATCGGATATATCCGATGAAAACGGTCCGCGGACCATTTCCATCGGATATGTCCGATCGGGAGTTTGATCCGATGGCGTGTACACACCATCGGATCAAATTCCCCGCCGCCGGACGGCGCGGTGACGTAGTGGTGACGCGGCGGTGACGTTGACGCCGCCGCGTCACCGCCACGTCACCGCCACGTCACCGCACCAGGAAGTAAAACACTTCCGCGCATGCGCCGAATCCATTCGGCAGCGGCGCGGCGGTGGTGGGAGCCGACATGTCTGCTGGTAAGTGTACTAACCAGCAGACATGTCGGGCGGACAGATTCCCACCGGATAGATTTCAAAGCATGCTTTGAAATCTGTCGGGTGGAGAAATCTGTCCGCTAGCCCATACACACGAGCGGAGATGTCTGCTGAAACGGTCCATCGGACCGTTTTCAGCGGACATATCCCCTCGTGTGTACGCCGCCTTAGGGAGAGTAGCAGCAGTGCTGAACTTTCTCCATTTATAGACAATTTGTCTTACCGTGGACTGATGAACAGCAAGGCTTTTGGAGATACTTTAATAACCCTTTCCAGCTTTATGCAAGTCAACAATTCTTAATGGTAGGTCTTCTGAGGGCTCTTTTGTGCGAGGCATCATTCACATCAGGCAATGCTTCTTGTGAAAAGCAAACCCAGAACTGGTGTGTGTTTTTTTTATAGGGCAGAGCAGCTGTAACCAACACTTCCCATACCATCTTATTGATTGGAGTGAGGTGTCAGCCAACAGGAGTCCAATTAGCTCTTGGAGATGTCATTAGTCTAGCGCAGGGATATCCAATTAGCAGACCTCCAGCTGTTGCAAAACTACAAGTCCCATTATGCCTCTGCCTCTGGGTGTCATGCTTGTGGCTGTCAGACTCTTGCTATGCCTCATGGGACTTGTAGTTCTGCAACAGCTAGGGTTCCACTAATTGCATATCCCTGGTCTAGGGGTTCATATACTTTTTCCACCTGCACTGTGAATATTAACATGGCGTGTTCAATAAAAACACAAAGTGTTATTGTCTATTGTTGTGACTTAGATGAAGATCAGATCACATTGTATGACCAATTTGTGTAGAAATCCATATCATTCCGAAAGGGTTAACATACGTTTAATTGCAACTGTATATATATATATATATATATATATATATATATATATATATATATATTTTTTTTTTTTAATACTGTAGGGTTGAGGTTGATTTACTAATGGAGCAGACACTGTACACTTATTTGTGTTTTTTTTTTATTTTTTATAAACAGAACTCTCTCTCCCTATATATTTATATATCTATATTTATTTTGCTATAGATATATATCTATAGATATAGATACTGTATATATATTTATATTATTATTTTCATTTTAAATACTGTAGGGTTGATTTACTAATAGAGCAGAAAATGTTACTTATCAAAGTGAATGACCACTTTCTAAAATGTCTATTCACTTTGGAAAGTGAATGATTGTAAATAATGCAAACCTGTGTTCACTTCCAATACCCAATCACGTACCAGAGAAATGAAAAAAAATAAAAAAAACAGGATTTTTGCTAGAACATGATTGGCTTATAGAAATGAACATCTCATCAATTTACCATTTTTATAAGCTACTGGATGTCCCTGAAAAATGCATCTAATTCCACGTACACACATCCATTTTAAATGGTCTAGAAAAAACAAAGGGCCAGATTCACGTACATTGGCACATTTTTTGACCAGCGTAGAGCACCTCCTTTACGTTAGACCGGCGCAATGTAGAGGCGCAATCACCATATCCTCGTAGTATTTGCGCAGAAATTAGCGCCGGAGTAACGTTAATTCCAAGGTGTAAGGCGGAGTAATTCAAATTGGGAAGGATGTGGGCGTGTTTCATTGAAATGAGCCGTGACCCCATGCAAATGAAGGGCTTAAATAGACAGACACAAACGCACTTCCTTTGCAAAAGTACATCCCTTTGTATCCCTTCCTATACAGCAAGATGCTTTTGTTTTGTTGTTTATTAGCGTTTGTTTGTGACGTGTCTTTGAGATATTTGGGGTCTGTTTTGCAGAGTGATTTGTGTCTTTTATGTGTTTTCTTTGTTGTTATTTTTTTTTAATTATATTTTTGCTGGGAATTTTTTATTTTTGCTGGTCAATTTTTTTTTTTTTTGGTTCTGTTTGTGAATGATTTTGGAATGTGGAATGTGGGGGTGACATTCCTGCCGGAAAAGGGGTGTCACCCTCATTTGTGGTGGAGAAGTGATCCCCAGGTCCGTGTGAATGGCGTATGAATGTACAGTGACATAATTGGAGCCTTGGCGTGGCGTTGCTGCTCACAAGTCCTGCATGGTGGGCTTGTGCCAATCCAATGTGATGAGGATGTGGGGTGTGTGTGCTAGGGACCACAGTGGTGTGCATGCATGCATTCTCATTGTGCCATGATTAATGTGTGTGTTTTTAACGTGCAAAGATGCCTAATGTGAGCTGGCTCCTGGCTGTTCTTCCCTCAGAAGACGGGGTAGCCTCGGTTAGGGGGGGATTGTCTGGTTCAGGGGTCAGGTCATCACATATGTCGATCTCCAGGCCCTTTCTCACTGCGAAGTTGTGCAGCATGCAACATGCACCGATGATCTGGCATACAAAGTTTGGGGAATACAACAGGGTACCATGGGGGGTTTCGTATAGGAGTCATGAGATGGGGTCCCAGTGCATATGCAGAGTCACCCTGAAGGGAGAAGACAGGAGGATGTTAGTAGTGCATGTGCCCCTTGTGATTTCAACATCATGGGGGGGACAGTCATGTCTGCCACCCATGTCACTCACCAACCAGCCAGCTGTCCCCATACATGTTCTGTTCGAAATCTGTGGGGATGGGGCTAGGATTGTATATGTAGCTGTCATGGGTGTCATGGGTGGTGTCATGTGTTGGGCTCCTGCAGGGTTGTGATTAATTCCAGGATGGCATGAGGGGTGAATCTGAAGATGCGAGACACCTCAGAATCACTCATGCCAAAGATGTCTATGCGTGTGTGATATATCAAGTGAAGAGTGAGGGCTTGTATCAGATTAGATTATTATATCCATCAAGGTTTTAAAGGGCTATTAAAAGATAGTGAGACCGTGTTTGTAATTTGTATGTATGTTATGTATTGATGTATATATGTATGTATATTTTTTGTAAAAATGTTTATAAAAGCAAAGAATTTTTTTTTAGAAAAAAAAAAAAATCCTCTCCCGTGCCCTCCCCCGTGCCCTCCTTCTTCTTTGCTCATCTAAAGTCAGTAGTATAGCTATGAGCATGGATGCCACTGGCATGTTGGCATACAGTTTGTTGGACAGCAAGTGTGACTGCTCAGCTCCTCACTAACAGTGTTGCTTTAGCTGACATGTAGACGGATTGTCTAATTTTATACCACCTTTTATATGGTCTAATTTTAGACAGGACGTGCAGCTGTTGCGCACAGCGCGTAGCCTGCGCTGCACCAACGTTCTTTCGTGGATCCCCGTAACTCCCTCATTTGCATATTTGAATAGCAAATCAATGGTGTGTCTAGCGCAGTTTTGCGCGGACGGATACGCCGGTCTATCGAAATTACGCTGGTCAAAAAAAAGTAGATTTCTTGCGTATCTCGTTTTGGGGATGCGGCGCATCGAAACGCATGCGCAAATTTAGACTTACGCCGCGCATCTCCTGTAACGCCGGCGTAATGGCTCTGTGAATCTGGCCTAAAGTTTTTTTCAATCCGATTATTGTTAAGCCTGCCTTGCCTACAAACGATCGTGAAAAAAAAAATGCTTGACGTACAACATGTACAACGACACTCTAAAGGGGAAGTTCCATTCGGATGGCGCCACCCTTGGGGCTGCTTTTGCTGATTCTCACTTTTCAGTCTTTGCGCTTTTCAGTTACAGCGTGATGAATGTGCTATCTCCATTACAAACGCTAGTTTTACCAGAACGAGCTCTCCCATCTCATACTCACTTCTGAGCATGCGCGTTATTTTCACGTCGTGAAAGCCCACACATGATCATTTTTTACGACGTTAAAAACGACAACGTAAAAAACTACGCAAAAATTTAGAGCATGTTATAATTTTTTATGCCCATTTTTAACGTCGCCAAAAATACTCTGGAGCCCACACACCATCGTTTTTAATGACATTAAAAAAAAAGTATTTTTTCACATCGCGAAAAACGGTCGTGTGTTACACTTTTGCAGCCAATCTTATAAAAGGGCTGCCAATTAAAATGACAAAACAAATGTGTACGAGTCTTTTAACCACTTAAGGACCGCCTCCTGCACATATACGTCAGCAGAATGGCACGGCTGGACATAAGCACGTTCCCTTTACGTCCTCTTTAAGTGCCCAGTCCGAAGCACCGTGACAGCGGGACTTGCAGACTCGATCGCCGCCGAGTCTCGCGAATAATCCGTCCCCAGAGCTGAAGAACGGGGAGAGGTGAGTGTAAACACAGCTTCCCGTTCTTCACTGTGGCGCTGTCATTGATCGTCTGTTCCCTGATATAGGGAAAAGCGATCAATGATGTCACACGTCCAGTCCCGCCCCCTACAGTTAGAAACACATATGAGGTCACACTTAACCCCTTCAGCGCCCCCTAGTGGTTAACTCCCAAACTGCAATTGGCAGTTTCACTGATCGCCGCCATTAGTAGTAAACGCTACAAATTTGGCGCAAACCAATCGATAAACGCTTATTGCAATTTTTGTTGCCAAAAATATGTAGAAGAATACGTATCGGCCTAAATTGAGGAAAGAAAACATTTTTATATATTTTTGGAGGATAGTTATTAAAGCAAAAAGTAAAAAATATAGAATTTTTTTCAAAATTGTCGCTCTATTTTTGTTTATAGCGCAAAAAATAAAAACCGCAGAGGTGATCGAATACCACCAAAAGAAAGTTCTATTTGTGGGAAAACAAGGACGCCAATTTTGTTTGGGAGCCACGTCGCACGACCGCGCATTTGTCAGTTAAAGCGACGCAGTGCCGAATCGCAAAAACTGGCCAGGTCCTTTACCTGTGTAATGGTCCAGGTCTTAAGTGGTTAAAGAATATGTACACCCAACCTCAATAATTATTGTTTCCTTTTTAATTCTCCAAAGATTAAAAGCCAAAATAAACAGACTAATTTGCGCATTTATCTTTCAATTTTTAGGTTGCTTAAAAAAAATTGTTGCTGTGGCGCAACTAACGCCTTCAAGATCCAACTTTTGTCGCCAATCAGACAATGAACACTCACACATAAAAAGAATAAACAGTAAGTTATTCTATGATAATAAATGTTGTCTTTGAAGGACAAATATAGACCGTATTGTATGTTATTAAATGAGAATTCTATAAAACTTTTTATTTTAATTATTAATGTTGTTGAGATGTTAAAATACTTATTTGGGGGGGGGGGGGGTGGTGGCAGGGGGTAAGTATTGTTCCAATGCTGCGTACACACGATCGTAAATTTCAACAAGAAAAGTTAGATGTGAGCTTTCAGTCGAAAAAATTCCTGACTGTGTCTTGGCCCCAATCTGACTTTTTATGTCGGAGCTGGTTCTCAATTTTTTCGACAGGAAAAGTTCTTGTCGGAAACTCTGTATGCAATTCTGAAGCGCAAAAAAACATGCATGCTCGGAATCAATTAGACGCCAGGCGGCGCAGAGGTGGGGGCGCCGAAGCTCCAAAGTGCTCCGCTCCCTCCTCCTAGTCTTCTCCAGAGACGGAGTGCATGTAGCGGGTGCTGCGGTTCCCCATACCGCTTGCTCTCTCCGCTGGCAACTGACAAGAGTGCATACCTCCCGATGTCCCCAGAATCCAGGCTGGGTACCACAGTGGAGCCTAGTACTGGAACACGTTCCGCTACTAGACTCCACTCATCCCGTGCACTCCCAGAAATGCTCTCCAAATGCCACTCTCCAAGTAACCAAAAGATGCCACATATGCCCTGCGCCTGAGCAACAGGGATCTATTGGACAAGTACTGATCTATGGGGACACCTGCTGTGGGGGGAGGCTCTGATGGGGGGACACCTGCTGGGGGGCTCTGATGGGGGGGCTTTGATGAGGGACACCTGCTGGGGGGGCTCTGATGGAAGACACCTGCTGGGGGGGATCTGATGGGAGACACCTGCTGGGGGGGCTCTGATGGGAGACACCTTCTGGGGGGTTCTAATGGGAGACACCTGCTGGGGGGGGCTCTGATTGGAGACACCTGCTGGGGGGGGGGGGCTCTGATTGGAGACACCTGCTGGGGGGGGGGGGGCTCTGATGGGAGACACCTGCTGAGGGAGCTCTGATGGGGGACACCTGCTGGAGGGGCTTTGATGGGGACACCTGCTGGGGGGGCTTTGATAAGGGACACCTGCTGGGGGAGCTCTGATGGGAGACACCTGCTGGGGAAGCTTTGATGGGGGACACCTGCTGGGGGGGGGAGCTCTGATGGGAGACACCTGCTGGGGGAGCTCTGATGTGAGACAACTGCTGGGGGGAGCTTTGATGGGGGACACCTGCTGGGGGGAGCTCTGATGGGAGACACCTGCTGGGGGAGCTCTGATGGGAGACACCTGCTGGGGGGAGCTCTGATGGGAGACACCTGCTGGGGGGAGCTCTGATGGGAGACACCTGCTGGGGGAGCTCTGATGGGAGACACCTGCTGGGGGAGAGCTTTGATGGGGGACACTAATGAAGACACTAATGAAGACTTCTTAGAGGAGCATCTCTGTATTTGAGTTGTAGCCATAGAAACATTTGTAAAGGGGAGGAGTTAGTAATATGACCATGTTGGGGCGCCCAAAATATTTCTGCACCCAGGTGCCTGTGACCCTAGAATCGGCCCTGCTCGGCTCGTTGTAGTGTTGTACGTCACCGCGTTCTTGACGGTCGGAATTTTGTGTGACCGTGTGTATGCAACGCAAGTTTGAGCCAAAATTTCCATCTGAAATTTTTTTTATGGGGATTTGTGTTAAGAGGTGGAAGAAAATTTGTGCTGATCGCTGGTGCAATGCTTTATAGGTTAAAAAAAAAAAAAATTGTAATAATTAATGCACATTTCTTTATCCGGCAAAAAAATGTGTATTTATAATTTTTTTGCAAAAACTGGACTTATCCTCTGAAATAGAAAGAAAATTACATAGTTAGTCAGGTTGAAAAAAAACTTCAATAACAAAAAGTGCAGCGCAAAAAAATATTAAAAAAGTGACATCTTAAAATTAGAAAAAAGTGAAATGAGCAAAAGAGTCCATATAATGTGCACTGGTGAGTAGAAATGCTCCAATCCAATCGTGACTACGTGCAAAATAATCCAAGATCAGTGACCCACAGGACAGATCCTCCACCAGATAATTATAGATGGCCTCTCACCTGAGCTAATCGACCCAGGGCTAGGTCACATAGCATAAACACAAACGCATCCAGATCTCATAATAGGAATACCAAACAGCAGGCAGCTCAGCAGTTCCCGGATCCACAGAATGGGGAAGGTTATGCAAATAAAAAGGGGAAAGACTAGTGCTCTCTGTAACAAACTGTTTAAATAAAACAAAGGTATAAAACTCACATAACTGACACTCGCAGCAGAGTGTATGGTAAAAAGCAGCATGTCCTGGATCTCCAGGTGTCCGGAAGAACAGACAGCAAACGAGTGTGAGACGGCGATCGCGGGTGACGTCACGTGACTCTTCCCCCTCGTACGCGTTACGTCCCAGTGGGCGGGACTTCATCAGCGTGGGGTGGAGAGATCCAGCGCTGAATCTCTTCCCTTTTTTAGGTTGAAAAAAAAAACACAAGTCTATCTAGTTCAACCGTAACATAAATAAAATAACAAAAGTGTATTTTTTTTTTAACCACTTCATTACCGGCCCATTGTCATATGACGTCCACAGAGGGGATCTCCCATCCCGGGAGGACGTCATATGTAGTCCTGGGCTTTGTATGGTGATATCTGAATGATGGGTGCAGCTAGAGGCATCATTCAAATATCATTCTTTCGTGTCGGCGATTCTGTGCACCATAAGAGCGTTCATAGCGGCAGTTCCGCCGCTTGATCGTTCTTGTAGGCGGCATCCGATGCTTCTCCGGGCTCTCCCGTGCCATGGGGGCCCGGAGAAAGAATCGTCCGGCGCCAGATGGGAAGCATAGAGATGACTGGAGACCAGATGGTTCCCAGTCATCTCTATGACCGTCGGAGGCCTGGGCGCAATGTGATGACGCCCGGGTACCGGGAAGTAAACAAAGCTGCGATTGCGGCTAGTAAGCATGAGATCGGTGAAATTTTTATTGACCCCGCATCTCTCCATAAAGAGGACCTGTCACACACCTTTCCTATTACAAGGAATTTCTTGCAATAGGAATAAAAGTGATAAAAAAAAATAGAATAAATGAAATTTAAAAAAGTGTAAAACAAATAAAGTAAAAATAAAAAAATGTAATTAAAAACACCCATCACGCTCAGAAGTGAACGCACACATAAGTCCCACCCACATATGTAAACGCCCAACCTCTCTTGTTTTTTTGGTATAATAGTGATTTATATATACCATCATCTATCACATAGTTTATGATTTATACCATTATATATCACATAGCTTTGAGTATTTTGTGATTCAAACATTTGTTTCACACGGTTTAGAGGTAGCGAGATTTAAATTTTTTGTAAACGCCCTGAAAACCACATATGTGAGGTATCGCCACATGCGTTAGAGCGCGAGCAATAATTTAAGCACTAGACCTCCTCTGTAATTCTAAACTGGTAACCTGTAAAAAATGTCAAAGCGTTGCCTATGGAGATTTTCAAGTACTGAAGTTTGGTGCCATTCCACGAGTTTGCGCAATTTTGAAGCGTGACATGTTAGGTATCTATTTACTTGGCGTAACATCATCTTTCATATTTTTCAAAAAATTGGGCTAACTTTACTGTTTTATTATTTTTTTAATTCATGAAACCATTTTTTCCCCCCAAAAAAAGGCGTTTGAAAAATTATTGCGCAAATACCGTGCGTCCCCTGGTAAAATATTTGGCCCTCAGGCTGTAATCGGAAAGCCTATCAGAGCTGCTGGCACTGATAGACACTTTCACAGCCAAACAGCTGCCATTATTCAGATGGCCGGCGCTCGCCAGGGGCCCGGCCATCTGAATAGTGGGCGGCAGCGGCGACAATACATAGATTCATGCAATTCATTCAATTAAAGGGGTAATTCCCCCAAAAATCTTTTTTTAACATTGATTGAGGCTCGTTATGTCAAGGGGAATCGGGTGGTTTTTTATTAGAAACGAAGCAGTACTTACCGTTTTACAGGTGCATCGTCTCCGTCGCTTCCGGGTATGATCGTCTGGTCTGGGCGTGCCTATTTGATTGACAGGCTTCCGACGGTCGCATACATCGCGTCACGAGTAGCCGAAAGAAGCCGAGCGACGGTGCGGCTCTATACTGCGCCTGCGCACCGTCGTTCGGCTACTTTCGGAAAATCGTGACGCGATGTATCCGACCTCGGAAGCCTGTCAATCAAATAGGAACGCCTAGACCCGGAGACCATACCCGGAAGCGTCGGAGACGATGCATCTGTAAAACGGTAAGTACAGCTTCATTTCTAAAAAAAAAACACCCGATTCCCCTTGACAAAACGAGCCTCAATCAATGTTAAAAAAAAGGTTTTTGGGGGAACTACCCCTTTAATTTATTCATGCCACTGCTGTACACTCACTACTTTACATTGTAGCAAAGTGTAATTTCTTCAGTGTCGTCACATGAAAAGATGAAAATAAAAAATGTACAAAAATGTGAGGGGTGTACTCACTTTTGATAGATACTGTATATATATGTGTGTGTGTAAGGAGGGGTGGGGGGGCTGCAGGAGAGGTGCAAGGGCCAAATGAAATGTCCCGGAGGGCCAGATTCAGCCCGCCAGCCTTGTGTTTGACACAGAGATTTACAACTATTTTAAGCCATTTTAATTTGTATCTTTAATATCTGTCAGGCGGCGTACACACGATCGGACATATCCATTGAAAACGGTCCGCGGACCATTTCCATCGGATATGTCCGATCGGGAGTTTGATCCGATGGCGTGTACACACCATCGGATCAAATTCCCCGCCGCTGGACGGCATGGTGACGTGGCGGTGACGCGGCGGTGACGTTGACGCCGCCGTGTCACCGCCACGTTACCGCACCAGGAAGTAAAACACTTCCGCGCATCCGCCGAATCCATTCGGCAGCGGCGCGGCGGCGGTGGGGGCCGACATGTCTGCTGGTAAGTGTACTAACCAGCAGACATGTCGGGCGGACAGATTCCCACCGGATAGATTTCAAAGCTTGCTTTGAAATCTGTCGGGTGGAGAAATCTGTCCGCTAGCCCATACACACGAGCGGAGATGTCTGCTGAAACGGTCCATCGGACCGTTTTCAGCGGACATATCCCCTCGTGTGTACGCCGCCTCAGAGTTTAGCTGTAAAAAGTGTGTCTTTGAATGTCAGCTCCATGTAAAGTCTCCATGAAGCAGAATAAAAACCTCCCTCTAAGGATGGACCCTGGATCCTAAATCCTTGTATTCCATTAATACATTATTAAGCTGCTCTTGTAATACATGGATCACACAGTATGTAGTTTCATCGGTAGTGACAAATAACATTGGGCTAAGAGTACTCCTCCAAGTGAAGAATACAAAGTGTGGCCTAATAGAAAGATCTCAGAAACCACCGGGCACGGTGAAGTCTTAGGAGGAAGATCAGAGGTAAACCATAATCCCCGAGTGTTGGGGAATGTGGAAATGTGTAGTACCAAAAAGAAGAGATGAAAAAAAAAGAAAAAAACAACAACTCTCAATAGTAACCACCAAGTATTCAGTATTTATACCAGCATGGTGTATCAATTAGACCAGAGGTTCTTCATTGTTACAACGAGAGACCCCTCCAATGGATCACACAGTATGTCTCCATATCCCCTTCACCAGAGTGTCTAAGTCAGGGCCACCATTAGGATTCATGGGGCCTTGTACAGCCTCTAGCTGGCAGGTCCCCCCTGAACACCCAGAGGACAATCATGAAGCAGCCGCGTGAGGCGTGCCGTGATGAATTGTGGGTGCAGCAAAATTCTGTCAATAGTGGAAAGGGGTTAAAATTGAGCCTACATACAGAGTGCAGCTGTCCGGAGTATGAATTGTAAAGTGTGAAGGTGTCAGGGGAATGTATCTAAAAGAGTGCAGGTGTCAGGAGTATGTATCATACACAGTGCAGGTGTCGGGAGTATGTATCTCAAAGAGTGCAGGTGTCAGGAGTATGTATTTAAAAGAGTACAGGTTTCAGGAGTATGTATTGTACAGAGTGCAGGTGTCAGCATTATGTATCTAAAAGAGTGAATGTTCAGGAGTATGTATTGTACAGAGTACAGGTGTCAGGAGTATGTATTGTACAGAGTGTAGGCTTCAGGAATATTAAACATATCGAGTGCAGGTGTCAGGAGTATGTATTGTACAGAGTGCAGGTTCAAAAGTATGTATTTGTCAGGAACTTGGTAGAAGGCCAAGATGCTAGGAGGGCTCCCCTTGCGGCCGAGTGCAGCACACCACTGAAGGTGACACAGCAGGTGTGGTGCCCACAAAAGCACTGGTGCCGGGAAGCTGGAACTGGAGACCGGCGTGCTTGGGTGGTCCAGGAAGCAGGAACCAGAGTGCAGACTAAATAGCGGAGTCGGGAGCCAAGCCAGGTGTCAGCACAAGAAATCAGTCGAGAAGCAGAGTCAAGTTCAGGAAGCAAGATAAACGAGTCCAGAAAGCAGGCGGAGAGAAGTCAGGTGCAAGCCAAGGATCAAGCCAGAAGTTCAGATGGATCAGGTCAGGGCAAGCCGGGTCGGTACACAGATCAGAAACAGCAGATACACAGAACTCAGGAATGCAGGACAAGCTGAAGATACACCAGATATGCGCCAGTGTCAGCAGCAGGTTTAAATAGGCCGGGCAACCATCATGCCGGAGCATGCACCATTGCGCATGCGCCTATTCAACAATTAAACTCTCCCAGCCTTGTTGTGGTTGCCCAGCAGGGCTGTCCCTGGACCTTGTGGCCTCCCAGCTGGGCTGTTCCTGGAGCCCATGGCCACCAACTCAGCCTCTTCGCACCCACCCATTCAGTTTACGGCATGACTGAGGGGCAGAGATTAGAGGTCAGCTGACTGGTGAGGAATGTGAAGTGGGAGTTGCTGGAGGAGACCCTGATTTTGGCATAGGTGTCACTGCTACGAGACACCAACAAGTCGGAGACACTGAGTAACACTACCTGTGATTATAGTTGCCATTAAAAGTCCCCACGACATTTCTCCCCACTCATCCCAACTCCCCGCCAGCATTGCCACTCATCCCAATTCCCCGCCAGCATTGCCACTCATCCCAACTCCCCGCCAGCACTGCCACTCATCCCAACTCCCCGCCAGCACTGCCACTCATCCCAACTCCCCGTCAGCACTGCCACTCATCCCAACTCCCTGTCAGCACTGCCACTCATCCCAACTCCCCGCCAGCACTGCCACTCATCCCAACTCCCCGCTAGGACTGCCACTCATCCCAACTCCCCGCCAGCACTGCCACTCATCCCAACTCCCCGCCAGCACTGCAACTCATCCCAACTTCCCGCCAGCACTGCCACTCATCCCAACTCCCCGTCAGCACTGCCACTCATCCCAACTCCCTGCCAGCACTGCCACTCATCCCAACTCCCCGCCAGCACTGCCACTCATCCCAACTTCCCACCAGCACTGCCACTCATCCCAACTCCCCGCCAGCACTGCCACTCATCCCAACGCCCCGCCAGCACTGCCACTCATCCCAACTTCCCGCCAGCACTGCCACTCATCCCAACGCCCCGTCAGCACTGCCACTCATCCCAACTCCCTGCCAGCACTGCCACTCATCTCAACTCCCTGCCAGCACTGCCACTCATCCCATTCCCCCCACCAAGGAGTAAGAGAAGGAATAAAACTAGAGAATACATGGAAGAGAGAGGAAAGGAGGGGGAGGAACAGAGAAAAGGAGAAAAAGAACAAGAAAAAACGGCTAGAGAGGGATGGGGGGGGGGGGGGAGAGAGCAAGAAATTAGGACTATGAGTATCAGTGACTGTCTATTATTACATTAATATAAAAAGGTAAACAACCAGGATTATCTTAACTAGTCTTCAGCTAGCCATGGACGAGGGAGGCCTGGCTGTGCCCTCGCCCCCTATATACTTCTAGGCACCCCAGTTGCAGCACTTCTCCGGGTGACGGAGTATGGACACTAGTGACCCCATACAGGCCGTTTTACTTTAAAGGTCCAACAAATACCATTTACTGACCCAATTGGAGGCAGGAGGGTTTTGGAAATCTCCCCAGTTCCCTTCCATAATTCTAAGGTCTGGGATAAGATGAAAAATCATGGTGTAGGTTAGTATCACCAGGTACCACCCCATATGGGAGAGAGGTCGCCTCACAGAACTGGGTAAACTAGAGGGTTTCTTAGAGTGGTACACCCTAGGAATTCACTATTTACATCTGTAGCGCCTGTGTACTTTCAGTCCAGGTGCTAATTCAAAATTAGAGGGGGATCATAGAGTTATGTAACTCTCATCCAAGTGATTTGTACAAATTCAGCTTCTGTTCTAGCTTGACTGTGCTGCCGATTCATTCTGTGTTCCTGAGGTGCCTTTCCACCCCGGGCAGCAGGTGGCGGCAGGGGAGTTCAGGTTGGAGCGCCTTCTTGCTAGCAGCCAATCAGAGGGTTTTTCCCTTGCGGGGCATGCTGGGGAAGGGTACTTCTGGAGAGACGCCATTTTTGGCGGGGAGTTGGTGACTGGATCCGAGTGCGGCACCCACCTTTGGGGTGTGCGCACATCACGGGTCCCAGCGATATGGCCTACCAGGCCAGGGCGCACGTGCTGCGTGTTGTTTTGGTTCCAGGACCCTGTTGGCCTGGAGCGACTGAAGCGGCGATGGGACTCATTGACTTATTGGGGCCCCTATCTCTGAAAAGAAGATCCCAAGCGAGTTGTGCTGTTCGGTGGGGAGTCAGTCTGAGGAGAGCCAGGAGGCAGGCAATCTAATAGGGCCTAGACGAACCATCGGGGATCGAGGGGACCGGACACTGGGAGTTTGTCTAATGGGAAGCTGTCAGTCGGTAACTATTTGAGGAAAACTACCTGAGGGAGATTCAGGCATTAATAATCTTGAGAAGGATTTACTCCACGAACTGTGTTCTAAAGAAAAGGGGCCTGTGGCGGAGGTCTCACTCTTATTTCTATTTCAGCCAAGTCTGTGTTAGAGACTTGTTCTCCTTCTCAAGATTCTCAGTGGTATCCTGGCTGCCAGTTCTGTGGGAGAGACTGTCCAGGTACGCTGTACCCACTCCGGTGGGAGTGGCGACAAAGTTAAAGTCTCATTGGAAGCAGGAATGTTTCCGTCATTCTTAGGTCTGAGTCTTCAAATTCTCCTTTCCACATCTTTATTCTATCTAACCCAAGTTCACCATTTGCTGTGTTGGGCAACAATAAAAGCACAAAAAAGACACCGATTGTTTGGACATTCCGTCATTGTTCTCATCATCATCATACCCCTAGACATTCATACAGGTAACAGGCCGATCCAAATCTAACCAGCGGCTCTTGAGGGGGTAGCGCTACACATCAAATTTACAGTAATGGACACTAGAAATCCTTCGAGAATATACGCTCCGAGTTTGGTACTCTGTCCTCCAGATTCTACCAATATCTCTAACTTCCACATGCCCTGACAATACAGGCTAGGAATATGTCATTCAGACAAATGCTCCCCTTTTAGACCAATTGGCCACTACTCCAGATAAAAAGGGCCTTATAACTTCCCTATATGGGTCATTATTGCATACCTCCGCAGATCAAAGTTGTCTAGCTTGGGAGGGGGGGGGGGGTTCTGGGTCCGCGGATCGGAGTTGTTGACGGGGGGGGGGGGGGTCCGCGGATCGGAGTGTTGATGAGTTCCGCAGATCAAAATTGTTGAGGGGGGTGGGGGGGGGGGGGTTTCAGTGGATTGTGGAACAGAGTTGTTGAGCGCGGGGGGGGGTTTACAGGAAAGAGCAGAGCAGCGGTTTTCTGAAGAGGGAGAAAGGTGGTTGTGCATTATTTTTGTGTTACTTGCTTTGATGGTGGAATCCCCTGCCTGGGCAAGTTTTTTCTTGAACTTTAACTTTTAAGGGGAATAAAAGTGGTTGATAAGCCCTAAAATGAAGTTCAAATTGGCAGGATCTCACTCAAATTGCTACTACAGCTTTGGGAAGGAAGAATTCTCCAACCCAAGGACCAGCAGGGTGTGAATCCAGGTGCACACAACCCTTATAATGAAGGACTTGGGCAAAGATCAGGGATCCCTTCAGGAGATTGGTGTGTGCTTCATCCAGACAAGTGTACACCCATCAGGGGATGGGTGTGGGCTTCTGTTAGGAGAGGTGCTCCACTCAAAAGACAACACTCCATTCTGGATAAGAGATTCCTTACCCACAGGTCTGGGAGGATCAAGCCAGCTAATCGAGTCCAGGAGACAGTGAAAGCCGAGATGACCAGGCAAGTCCAGGGACTGTGAAATCTGGAGGTGTCAGAGGAGTGAGAAAGACTGGGGTGCCAGGAGATACAGTACAGTTTGGAACGGTTAGAATGGACCGGTCTATCCTTGTGAGTGTTTCCACTGCAAGTCGGACCGTCCCGGGCCATTCAGGGTTTAGAAAAAATGCCTAGGGTGTCTACCAATCAGTGGAATGTATTGTAGGTCTGCCCTAAACGAACCGTTCCATTTTCTATGGCCCACATCTGAAGCAGGACCCAGAATGGTCTGGTGCGGTTCAGTTTCATAGACGGTTTTCATGGAAACACCCAAAATAGCGTACCGTACCGAACTGATCTGCTCAGTGGAAATGAGGCATAAAAGGCTGAAAGTGCCAGAAGAATGGGGTGAGAAGGTCTGAGGGACCAGGGGAAAGAGCAGCATTACTGCTGAAGAGGGAGACAGGTGGCTAAGCATTATTTTTGTGTTAATGACTTAGATGGTGAAAACCCCCGCCTGGGCAAGTTTCCTCATGAATTTTTAGTTTTGTGTTTGATAAAAGTGTGCTGACAAGTCCTAAAACAAAGTTCAAACTGGCAGGATCTCCAAAAAATTGCTACTACAGCTTTGGGAAAGAAGGGATCTTCAACCCAATGTCCAGGTCATGCTGAAGACCAGCAGGGTGTGAATCCAGGTGCACACAACCCTTATAATGAAGGACTTGGGCAAAGCTCAGGGATTCCTTCAGGAGACCAGTGTATGTTTCATCCGGACAGGCGTACTCCCATCAGGAGACAGTTGTGTGCTCCCGTTTGAAGAGGTGCTCCACTCAAGAAACCACACTAGATATTGGAGGAGAGATTCCATACCCACATTACTCAGAGGGTCAAGGCAGCTATTTGAGTCCAGGAGACAATGAAAGCCGAGACGACCAGGCAAGTCCAGGGCACTGCTAAAATTTGGAGGTCTCAGAGGAATGATAGAGCCTGGGATGCCAGGAGATCCCCTATTGAGAGGTCAGGGAGTGGGCCCTTGCAGCAGAGTGCTGCAAATGAAAGGCTGAGAGAACCAGGAGAGCTGGGTAAGAAGGTCTGAAGGACCAAGGAAAAAAAAAGAGAGCCAGGTGGCTTTTGATGGTGAAAACCCCTGCGTGGGTGAGTTTTCTCTTGAACTTTCTTGTGTAATAAAAGCGGGCCGACGAGTCCTAAAACTAAGTGAAGCAATGCTCAGATTGCCGTAACACGGTCCATTCTTAGAAATACATTTTTTTTACATGAACATTTACTGTAAAACCTTTAGTTGCAGAGTACAGGCTCAACTTACCAAGCTTCCACATGAGGATAAGTACTGTATCTTTATTTCTGACATGTGACAGTTATTTTCAGCTGACTCCGGCTTTGAAAATACCAGTCACTTTAAAAAAAAAAAAACATAAGTATCTTTATCCCGATGTGTTAGCATTGAGAATTGAGACAAATGTCTTGCCGATCCCCTGAGAGTCAGATACCCATCACGATCAGCCAGCCTTCATCTTTTAGAGTCTAAATATAGCATTGTATCTCTTTGGTCCCTTTGAAAAGCTTCCCATTTGCCCGTCTTTTTTTTCTTCGCACAAGTTTTATTACAGATCATTCCCAGAAAAATGCGTTTCTGTGTTCCAACCTAGCAATCCACTTTTTTTTTGTGATTTTTCTCAGATGCTTTTCATTTTGATTATAGAACAACCATTCAGGTTATGGCAGAGTAAGGATGCAGAAATAAGTACCTAGCAACTGACCCTAGCAACCATCTAGGAGAGCCCCCGTCAGCTTTTCTACATCCTTTGTTTGCATGTGATTGGCAAAAACTGTAAATAGAAAATCAGTACCTCCTTTATTCAGCAAAAAATAAAATAAAAAGCAGTCGCAGGGGTTCGTCTGCCTAACAACCACCACTTTGCTTGAATAATATAGTGGACTTGCAACAGATAACCTGGCTGTAGAGGTAGCAGTGGCCAAATTCTGGGTTATATGGACTATTGAGTCCTTGGGGTTAATTTATTAAAGGCAAACAGGCTCTTTACTTTGCGAGAGAGATTTCAATTTGTAAGGGAATCTTCCATTCGTTTGAAGTTCACCTTTCAAAAAAAAAACAACCACGTGCAAGAAAAAAAAAATATACCGTATATATTCAGCTAATACTAGAGTCTCCTTTTTGCGCCTGATCTCCTGGAATTTGGGGATCCGGTACCGGCCGGCCGTAGGTCCCCTGGACTCCAAACTTGGCACAGATGTAGCCCCACACTCCTCTATAAGTGTGCAAAGTTTGTTGTCCGGGTAACCTATGGCTGGGGAGCACCGATTTTTCAAAGCCAGGCACCCCTTCCATAGACTCCCATGTTAAACGGTCATTTCTCCGGTGATTTTGGGGACCCAGTACCGGCCGGTCGTAGGTCCACTGGACCTGGAACTTGGCACACATGTAGCCCCATTTATTCTCTACAAGTGTACAATGTTTGTTGTCTGAGGGACCTATGGCTAGGGAGCACCAATTTTTTAAACCCGGGTACCCCTTCCATAGACTACCATGTTAAACGTCAGTCTAGGCATGGGCATAGTGAGGCATGGGCACAGTTAGGCATGGGCACAGTGAGGCATGGGTACAGTGAGGCATGGGCACAGTGAGGCATGGGCACAGTGAGGCCATGCGAGGCACAGTGAGGCATGCAGATGGACACCCTAGGCTTATACTCGAGTCAATACGTTTTCAGATTTTTTTGTGTGCTAAAATTAGGTGCCTCTGCTTATATTTAGGTCGGCTTATACTCGAGTATATATATATATATATTTGTTTTGACGTGATTGGATGATGGAAGTGAAGCCTATTTGCCTTTAATGTATGCACAATATATTTGTTCTGAATACACATCCAGTGTAGCATAGTTGCCAATATGATTTCAGGGACACTTTGCAGCAATAGTGAAAACTGGCTCTGAAACTACCGTCATTTTGTGCATGGCCAAAGACTAAATGTGCTTTAAAGCAGAATGGTGGCCGTGAATGGCTAGATGACAATGAATAGTCCATTAAAAGGTAAAAAAAAAAAAAAAAAAAAACGCTTTTGCTGCAATATTCACCTTCAATCTAGAGCCATGCAGTGCCTATTTCTGCCACTAGATGTCATTAGCCTGATGGTCAACATCATTTATTATAATTGTTTCCAAACCAGTGATCTCCAAACTGCGACCCATGAGCTGATGCAGCCCCAAGCTTTCACATGAGGATAAGTACTGTATCTCTATTGTTTTTATCTGGCCTTTGCAGCACTATTCATTCCACTGACACAGACAGTGCGGCATAATTCCTCAGACTGACAAAAATTATGGAACGCTATTTCTCCCACCAGCGCCAACAGTTGGGTATTATTTATTGCACACAATGTGGCTTAAATCCTCCCACTAATATACACAATGGAGCACTATTCCTCCTACTGACACCAATGACGAGGCACTATTCCACCAGTCATAGGTAGGGGCAGTGACAGTTGTTTTTTGTATTGTAAGCACTATTCCACCCACTGACACCAATGATGGGACATTATTCCACCCACTGACACCAATGATGGGACATTATTTCTCCCACTGATACCAATGATGGGACATTATTCCTCCCACTGACACCAATGATGGGACATTATTCCTCCCACTGACACCAATGATGGGACACTATTCCACCCACTGATACCAATGATGGGACACTATTCCTCCCACTGACACCAATGAAGGGACACTATTCCACCCACTGACACCTATGATGAGGCACTATTCCTCCCACTGACATCAGTGATGGGACACTATTCCTCCCACTTATAACAATGATGGGACACTATTCCTCCCACTGACACAAATGATGAGGCATCCTTGTGCTGGTTCTAATTATTGGTATCAGTGGGACGGATAGTGCCCCCATCACTGGTGTCACTGCGAGGAATAGTGCCCCATCATTGGTATCAGTGGAAGGAATAGTGCCCCATCGGTTTCTGTGGAAGGAATAGTGTCCCATCATTGGTGTCAGTGGGAGGAATAGTACTGCCATTATTGGTGTCAGTGGGAGGAATAGTGCCCCATCATTGGTGTCTGTGGAAGGAATAGTGTCCCATCATTGGTGTCTGTGGGAGTAATAGTGCCCCATTATTGGTGTCAGTGGGAGGAATAGTAACGCCATTATTGGTGTCAGTAGGAGGAATAGTAACGCCATTATTGGTGTCAGTAGGAGGAATAGTGCCCCATCATTGGTATCAGTGGAATTAATAGTGCCCCATCACTGGTGTCTGTGGGAGGAATAGTGCCCCATTATTAGTGTCAGTGGGAGGAATAGTACTCTATCATTGGTATCAGTGAAAGGAATAGTTCCCTAATCACTGGTGTCAGTGGGAGGAATAGTGCCGCCGTCACTGGTGTCAGTGGAGGAATAATGTCCCACCATTGGTGTCGGTGGGAGGAATAGTTGCGCCATCATTGGTTTCAGTGGGAGGAATAATGCCCCAAAAGCCAGATAAAGGCAAGCAAAGGGGCCTGATCTAGGAGACATGGGGGAGTAGCAGAACAGCAGCCTGTAAAGCACTGAGCAGCCCTAAGCAATCAACCCCAGCTGTTTACAGAGGAGTTAAACTAATATGTACCTAGCAGCGTATTCTAAACTAGGAAGGTGCTACATCCACACTATATGAGGAAATGCTTTGTTTATTTCTCATTCCAGGGGTTTACAACCTCTTTAAAACCCACCAAGACCCTTTAATTTCTCCTTGCCCATTCACCCAACGCATTTAATGAAAAAGGCGAAATTTCTTCAAAATCTCTTTATTCTTGCAGAAATTTCAGGAAAATAAAAACCTTTAACCACTTCCCGCCTGATCAATAGTAAATTGACGTCCAGGAAGTGGTTCTGTAATCCTGACTGGACGTCTATTGACATCCTGCAGGATTACATGCCGGCGCGCGCCCGTGGGGGTGTGCAGCGCGGCGATCGGTGATGCGGGGTGTCAGGCTGAGGCTCTTTACCACATGATCAGCCGTGTCCAATCACGGCTGTTCACAATGTAAACAGGAAGAGCCGTTAGGGTGACCACGTGTCCCGGATTGCCCGGGACAGTCCCACATTTTGCAGGTCTGTCCCGGGCACATTCATTCCAGGACAATACAGTGTCCCGGAAAGCAGACAGTGCCATCAATGCCATAATGTGGTACAGACAGTGCCAACAGTGCCATAATGCGGTGCTGATAATGCCACCAATGCCATAATGTGGTGCAGACAGTGCCACCAGTGCCATAATGGGCTGCAGACAGTGCCACCAGTGCCATAATGGGCTGCAGACAGTGCCACCAGTGCCATAATGGGCTGCAGACAGTGCCACCAGTGCCATAATGGGCTGCAGACAGTGCCACCAGTGCCATAATGGGCTGCAGACAGTGCCACCAATACCATAATGTGGTGCAGACAGTGCCACCAATGCCATAATGTGGTGCAGACAGTGCTATCTAGGGTAACCACCTGTCCCGGATTGCCCGGGACAGTACCACATTTTGCAGGGCTGTCCCGGGCACCTTCATTCCAGGACAATACAGTGTCCCTGAATGAAACTGACACAGCCACCCCCCAGGGCCAATCTGATGCCCCCAAAAAAGGCCGCCACATCACTGATTTACTCGCTGACAGTACTTGTCCTGGCCGGGAATGCCTGGAGGAGCACAGTCCCCGCCCCCGGATTGTGATTGGAGAAATCATAAATCCTGCCTCTTGTGTCCAATCACTGTGCTGTGATTGGTTACAGCACAAGATGATTTTTGGGAAGGGTGGTGTCCCTGAATGGTAGTTTGGAAATGTGGTCACCCTAAGAGCCGTTGATTGGCTCTTCCTCACTTGCATCTGACAGACGCAAGTAGAGGAGAGCTGATCGACGGCTCTCCTGACAGGGGGGGTTCACGCTGATTGTTTATCAGCGCAGCCCCCCCTCGGATGCCGACACTGGACCACCAGGGAGGGCCCCCCGGTGCCCAATAGAAATGAGAGGCAAAAAAAACCCACAACAATAAAAAATCGAGCACAATCGATGCCAATCAGTGCCCAAAAATGTGCACTGACTGGCATCATGGGCACTGACTGAAGTGATGCCTAGCAATGCCATCAGTGCCACCCCTCAGTGTCCATCAGTGCCACCCCTCAGTGTCCATCAGTGCCACCTCAGTGCCCATCTATGCCCAGTGCCCATCTGTGCCACCCATAAGTACCCATCAGTGCCACCCATGAGTGCCCATCAGTGCCACCTTTGAGTGCCCATCGGTGCTGCCTATGAGTGCCCATCGGTGCCGCCTATGAGTGTCCATCAGCGCCGCCTATGAGTGCCCATCAGTGCCGCATACCAGCGCCACCTATCAGTGCCCATCAGTGCCGCCTCATCGGTGCCCATCAGTGCCACCTCATTGGTGCCCATCAGTGCCGCCATATTAGTGCCCGTAATTGAAGAAGAAAACTTACTTATTCACAAAAAAATGAACAGAAAAAAATAAAAAAATTTTTTTTCAAAATTTTCGGTCTTTTTTTAGTTGTTGCGCAAAAAAAAAAAATCGCAGAGGTGATCAAATACCACCAAAATAAATCTCCATTTGTGGAAACAAAATGATAAAAATGTCATTTGGGTACATTGTAGCACGACCGCGCAATTATCATTCAAATTGCGACAGCGCTGAAAGCTGAAAATTGTCCTGGGCAGGAAGGTGCGTATATGCCCCCCGGTATGGAACTGGTTAAAGTCCAACATCCCTAGTACCCGTTGTAGGAAGGATTGAGTAAAAAATAAAAAATAAACTCCCAGCAGCCAGGCACATGTGATTGGTAAAGCGCATTGGTGTCAGCAGGTGAAAAAAAGGAAGCGTCCCTCTAAATGTGTGTGCGTGCGATTTCAGCGCCTTCTTCTCATTCACAATATTACTAAGCTCGGCTTATTTTCCCTTCTTCCAAGACGTGTCCTGCCAGTGTGGCAGCATACAGTAGACGCACGCAGAAACCAACGGAGCTTGAAATTGCAGCTGATCTGTGCCTGTGGGGGAGGGATGGAGAGGCCATTACATGTCTCTATGCACAGTAGAGGAGTCTCGGAGGAGATTCAGAGGCCTGCCGCACAAAGTTTAGGGGAATAATGGAATGCTCATTCTGCTGTGATTGTTTAAGTAGAGAAAACCCATCAGCCTCTTCAAAAGTGCTGGTCGAAAAAAACAAACACCGAAATAAAGCCTATCATGGAAAGCCTTAAGGCCACCGCATTCACATCGATGGGGAATTCAGAGGAACCTGGATAGGCTTTGAGAACTCCACTTGTGATAAAGACTTGACACCATAACTGACAAGGTGGATAATCGACCTACACAACTGTGTGGTGAAAGAGTACAGGAAAATGTCATTCGTTCACATTTCGACCATAAAAAAAAACAGACAGGGCAGGATTCATCTTGGCACCCAAAGCCTGCCAACACTGCACAAGTTGCACATGTGTGGCAGAACATTGCTGGCAGTAAATAACGGGCACACCAGGTCTGCTCTGCAATAAAAATTCACAATTTTTTTTTTTATTAGACCCCGGTTTCACTCTACAGTAAATATATTATCCAATCCTAAGCACCACAGTGACCATGAACCAGATCTTCAGAGCCTTCAAGTGTCCACCCCAATTGCCCAATCCTAAGCACCACAGTGACCATGAACCAGATCCAAGTGTCCACCCCAATTGCCCAATCCCAAGCACCACAGTGACCATGAACCAGATCCAAGTGTCCACCCCAATTGCCCAATCCCAAGCACCACAGTGACCATGAACCAGATCCAAGTGTCCACCCCAATTGCCCAATCCCAAGCACCACAGTGACCATGAACCAGATCCAAGTGTCCACCCCAATTGCCCAATCCCAAGCACCACAGTGACCATGAACCAGATCCAAGTGTCCACCCCAATTGCCCAATCCCAAGCACCACAGTGACCATGAACCAGATCCAAGTGTCCACCCCAATTGCCCAATCCCAAGCACCACAGTGACCATGAACCAGATCCAAGTGTCCACCCCAATTGCCCAATCCAAAGCACCACAGTGACCATGAACCAGATCCAAGTGTCCACCCCAATTGCCCAATCCTAAGCACCACAGTGACCATGAACCAGATCTTCAAGAGCCTTCAAGTGTCCACCCTAATTTCCCAATCCTAAGCACCACAGTGACCATGAACCAGATCTTCAGAGCCTTCAAGTGTCCACCCCAATTTCCCAATCCTAAGCACCACAATGACCATGAACCAGATCTTCAGAGCCTTCAAGTGTCCACCCCAATTGCCCAATCCTAATCACCACATTGACCATGAACCAGATCTTCAGAGCCTTCAAGTGTCCACCTGAATTGCCAAATCCTAACCACCACAGTGACCATGAACCAGATCTTCAGAGCCTTCAAGTGTCCACCCCAATTGCCCAATCCTAAGCACCACAGTGACCATTAACCAGATCTTCAAGAGCCTTCAAGTGTCACCCTAATTGCCCAATCCTAAGCACCACAGTGACCATGAACCAGATCTTCAGAGCCTTCAAGTGTCCACCACAATTGACCAATCCTAACCACCACAATGACCATGAACCAGATCTTCAGAGCCTTTAAGTGTCTACCCCAATTACCCAATCCTAAGCACCACAGTGACCATGAACCAGATCTTCAGAGCCTTCAAGTGTCCACCCCAATTGCCCAATCCTAAGCACCACAGTGACCATGAACCAGATCTTCAGAGCCTTCAAGTGTCCACCCCAATTGCCGAATCCTAAGCATCACAATGACCATGAACCAGATCTTCAGAGCCTTCAAGTGTCCACCCCAATTGCCTAATCCTAAGCACCACTGTGACCATGAACCAGATCTTTAGTGTCTCCAAATGTCTACCGCAAGTGCCTAAAATTTCCATCAAGAAAAGTTTGATGTGAGCTTTTGGGCGAAAATTCCGACCGCTTGTAGGCCCCATCAGACTTTTTCTGTTGGAATTTCCCACAGCAAAAATTTGAGAGCAGGTTCTCAAATTTTATGACTGGAATAGTTCTTGTCGGAAATTCAGATCGTCTGTATGCTATTCCGACGCACAAAAAAACATGCATGCTCTGAATCAAGCAGAAGAGCTGCACTGCCTATTGAACTTCATTTTTCTCGGCTTGTCATACGTGTTGTACGTCACCGCGTTCTTGATGATCGGAATTTCAGACAACATTTGTGTGAACGTGTGTATGCAACACAAGTTTAAGCCAAAATCCCGTCTGAAAAAAATCCACTGTTTTCTTGTCGGAATTTCCGATTGTGTGTACACCAGTGGTTCTAAATTCTGTCCTTGTTTACACGACCTTATCCTAAGAACCACATTGACCATGAACCAGATCTTCAGTGTCTTTAAATGTCGACACCAAGTGCCTAATCCCAAACACCACAGTGACCATGAATCAAATCTTTTGGGCCTCCAAGTTTTCATCCCAATGTGCCTAATCCTAAACACCAAAGTTTAGGATTAGGATCGTGTGTACGTGGCATAATCCTAAGAACCACATTGACCATGATGAACCAAATCTTCAGTGCATCCAAGGTCCACCTCAAGTGCCTAATCCTAAATACTAAAGTCACCATGAACCCCAGATCTTCAGTACTTTAAAGTGTCCACCCCAATGTCTAACACAAAATCCTAAATACTACAGTCACCATGAACCAGATCTTCAGTGCCTCCAAGTGTCGAACCCAAGTGCCTAATCCTAAATACTACAGTGACCATGAACCAGACCTTCAGTGTCTCCAAATGTCCATCCCAAGTGCCTAATCATAAGCACTACAGCGACTATGAACTCGATCTTTAGTGCCTTTAAGTGCCAATTCTGGCCACCATAGTGACCATAAACCAGATCTTCAGTGTCTCCAAATGTCCCCCCCAAGTGTCTAATGCTAAACACCACAGTGACCGTAAATCAATTCTTTTGGGCCTCCAAGTGTCCACCCCAAGTCCCTAATCCCAAGCACCAAAGCTGCCATAAACTATAAGTTCAATGCCTCAAAGTGCCCAACCCAAAGTCCCAAATACTACAGTCACCATGAACCAGACCTTCAGTGTCTCCAAATGTCCACCCCAAGTGCCTAATCCTAAGCACCACAGCTACCATGAACGAGATCTTCAGTGTTTTCAAGTGCCATTTCTGGACACTATAGTGACTATAAACCAGATCTTCAGTGTCTCCAAATGTCCACACTAAGTGCCGAATCCTAAACACCACAGTGACCGTATATCAAATCTTTTGGGCCTCCAAGTGTCCACCCCAAGTGCCTAATCCTAAGCACCAAAGCTACCATAAACTATATGTTCAATGCCACAAAGTGCCTAACCCAAAATCCTAAATACTACAGTCACCATGAACCAGACCTTCAGTGTCTCCAAGTATCCACCCCAAGTGCCTAATCCTAAGCACCAAAGCTACCATAAACTAGATCTTCAATGCCTTAAAGTGCCTAACCCAAAATACAACAGTGACCATAAACCAGATCTTCAGTGCCTCTCAGCGTCTTCCTTAAGTGCCTAATCCTAAACACCACAGTGACCATTAAACAGATCTTCTGTGACACCAAGTGCATAATCTTAAAGTGGAGTTCCACCCATTTTTTTATGTTTGTCTGTACTGCATGCCCTAATCTCATAGTGTTCAGAATGGACAATTTTAATTTATTTTTTTGCTTGTAAATACCTTTATTTTGTAGTCCTTCATTACTTCCTCCTCCTTATTAGCCTAGGCTATTAAGTCACACGGCTATTTGCAAGGGTTTCTGGGATAGGCATCATGTTTCCCAGTAGTCCTTGCAAACCTGACTGAAACCTATTACATTGCTTGTGCAGCACTGAGCATGTGCGAGATATGCAAAGCTGAAATCCAGGAAGTAATACAGTCTGGCTTCATGATGCCCACACTTAAGGTGGCCACTGTCTATTTCTAGATTATAAACTATCTAAATGCTGTAACAACCTAACAAAACGGACCTTAGTTTACAGACTAACTTTATTAGAATACATTAAGCTTGTGTATTACAGGGGTATTTATATTTAAAAAGTGAAATTGTGGGTCGAACTCCCCTTTAAGCACCACAGTGACCATAAAACCAGATCTTCAGTGCCTCCAAGTGTCCACCCCAATTACCTAATCCTATAAACCCACAGTTGACCATAAACTACTTCTTCAGTGCCTCCAAGTGCCTAATCCTAGGAACCTCAGTGACCATGAACCAGATCTTCAGTGCCTACTCCAAGAGCCTAATCCTAGGAACCTCAGTGACCATGAACCAGATGCCTCCATGTGCCCACCCAAAGAGTTTGATTCTAAGCATCACTGTCACCATGTCCCAGATTTTCAGTCCCTCCACTGACCATGCCACAAACCTCAGTGTTCCCTATGACCAGGTCACTAATCCGAATGACTTTCAAAATAACTAAATGCCAATTTACATGCTAGACTAGCCTTCCTACAGTATAGAAGCTGTTCGAAAGCAGTCTTTCTCTCTCTTTCAAAGAAATTGCGACATGTAAAAAATGTGCTTTAATTTTCTAAGCACCTGTATTGCTCGGTGCACTATTAAACTCCTTTATTGCAGCATTACCAAGGAAACAAAACTGCAAGCATTAAGATATTATCCCTAAGCAGAACTGAATTCATGAAAAACAATGTACACCTTCAATACAAGTCTATTCAAATCAAAAGTAAGGGCTGCAACAATAGGGTTTAACCTAAGCCGTTATATTTTCTGTATTCAGAGAGATTAAAAGTACAATAAAATAACACAAAGCAAAATCCTGTCCTTAACTAGGGACTAATCATATATTCAAACTACTTGACTTCATTCAAAGAATCAGAAGAAGAAAAAAATGAATAAAGAGGTGCACATCAAAAGAAGGCAAATCTTCTCTACATGTAGGTCAAGGCAGCAGGAAGGGGGTTGGCCATGACCGTGGCCAAGGGGGTGCTGCTTGAAAAATGGATGGCGTGGCCATTAGTCTTTCATCTAGGAGGAGATCCCAATGAACGATGCCTGTCTGCCCTAATATAAATTCAATTTTCAAAATCCAAACCCCTTCAAGAGATTGTGAAATACAGTGGGGATCGAAAGTTTGGGCACCCCAGATAAAAATTTGTATTAATGTGCATAACGAAGCCAAGGAAAGATGAAAAAATCTCCAAAAGGCATCAAATTACAGATTAGACATTCTTATAATATGTCAAAAAAAAGTTAGATTTTATTTTCATCATTTACACTTTCAAAATTACAGAAAACAAAAAAATGGCATCTGCAAAAGTCTGGGTACCCTGCAGAATTTATAGCATGCACTGCCCCCTTTGCAAAGCTGAGACCTGCCAGTGTCTTGGATTGTTCTCGATCATCGTCTGGGATGACCAAATGATTTCACTCTCAAAGGTTTTAAATGCCCAGATACATCTGACCTTGCCCCAACAATCAGCACCATGGGTTCTTCTAAGCAGTTTGTCTAGAAAACTGAAACTGAAAATAGTTGACGCTCACAAAGCTGGAAAAGGCTATAAGAAGATAGCAAAGCGTTTTCAGATGTCAATATCCTCTGTTCGGAATGTAATTAAGAAATGACAGTCATCAGGAACAGTGGAAGTTAAAGCAAGATCTGGAAGACCAAGAAAACTATCAGACAGAACACCTCGCAGGATTGTGAGAAAAGCAATTTAAAACCCACGTTTGACTGCACGATCCTTCCAGAAAGATCTGGCAGACACTGGAGTTGTGGTACACTATTCCACTATAAAGAGATACTTGTACAAATATGGGCTTCATGGAGGAGTCATCAGAAGAAAACCTCTTCTACGTCCTCACCACAAAATTCAGCGTTTGAACTTTGCAAATGAACATATGGAGAAGCCTGATGCATTTTGGAAACAAGTTCTGTGGACCGATGAGGTTAAAATAGAACTTTTTGTCCAGAATGAGCAAAGGAACGTTTGGAGAAGAAAGGGCACAGAATTTAATAAAAAGAACCTCTGTCCAACTGTGAAGCATGGGGGTGGATCAATCGTGCTTTGGGGTTGTATTGCAGCCAGTGGCACAGGGAACATTTCACGAGTAGAAGGAAAATGGATTCAATAACATTTCAGCAAATTTTGGATGGTAATTTTATGCCATCTGTGAAAATGCTGAAGTTAAAGAGAGGATGGCTTCTACAAATGGATAATGATCCTAAACACACCTCAAAGTCCACAGGGGATTACATCGAGAGGCGTAAACCTCAACATAATTGAAAATCTATGGATAGACCTTAAAAGAGCAGTGCGTGACAGACAGCCCAGAAATCTCAAAGAACTGGAAGACTTTTGTAAGGAAGAATGGGCAAAGATACCTCAAACAAGAATTGAAAGACTCTTGGCTGGCTACAAAAAGTGTTTACAAGCTGTGATACTTGCCAAAGGGGGCAGTACAACATATTAACTCTGCAGGGTGCCCAAACTTTTGCAGACGCCATTTTTTTGTTTTCTGTAATTTTGAAAGTGTAAATGATGGAAATGAAATCTAACTTTTTTTTTACATATTATAAGAATGTCTAATCTGTAATTTGATGGCCTTTGAAGATTTTTCCATCTTTCCTTGGCTTCGTTATGCACATTAATACAAACTTTTACCTGGGGTGCCCAAACTTTCGATCCCCACTGTAAGATACATTTAAAAAAAATAACCTAGTAACCTATAACTAGATGCAGTAGAGGTCATAAGCCAGGCCATGGCTTTTCGATAAATCTGCTATAAAATGGGAGATCTGACCAACAGATTACATTCCGTAGCAAAATATAAGTCCTTAGCTCTAATAGCTGTAATACCAAGATGAGTTTAAGTATCCTGAACTCTAGAAAACAGCTGGCCATATGTGATAATCTGTTGAGCCGAAGCTTATTTTAAGCATGTCTTCGCTAAATGTACAGAGGAGTTATATATAGCAACATGACAGACATTATACATTCCGACCATGAAAGATGAAATCGCTTATATCAGCAGTTCTTGTGATTTGGTTCGGTACAGTAGCTAAATGCAAAACAATGTTATACTGTATATACCGTGTATATGTGTATATGTATATGTATATATATATATACATACACACACACACACACCGTATATACTCGAGTATAAGCCAAGCTTTTCAGCACATTTTTTTGTGCTGAAAATGCCCCCCTCGGCTTATACTCGAGTCACCTTTTTGCACCTGATCTCCTGGAATTTGGGGACCCGGTATCGGCCGGTCGTAGGTCGCCTGAACCCCAATCCTGGCACAAATGTAGCCACACTCTTCCTCTACAAGTGTGAAAAGTTTGTTGTCTGGAGGATCTAAGGTCTGGGGAGCACCGATTTTTCGAAGCCAAGCACCCCTTCCATAGACTCCCATGTTAAACGTCAGTCTAGTCATGGGCACAGTGAGGCATGGACACAGTGGTCTAGTCATGGGCACAGTGAGGCATGGACACAGTGAGGCATGGGCACAGTGAGGCATGGGCACAGTGAGGCATGGGCACAGTGAGGCATGGACACAGTACCACAGCTTGGGTTCCTTTTGTCGTCTGCTGCTGCTTCTCATTTCTTTTTTTGGGCTCCTGAGGTTTTCATTTTTCTCCTTAATCATGTTGGAATGTGCCTTTGGTGTCCAAGTCTGCATGTATTTTGTGAACTGATCAATTGTTGCCGTTCTTGCTCTAATTTTTTTGTTCTGCCAGAATAAATGGCTATTTTTTTTTTTACGTTAAAACCTTGTCTATTGTGTTTTACTGTGGTGAATAGCCATCAAACATTTCAAATATACAATGTGTAATTTACAATGGACACAAACTTCTTGGGGTGGGGGGGGACATGAAAAAAAAAAGTAAAAAATAAATAAATATGTTGAGATAACTTGCAAAAAAATAAAAAATAAGATCAACACAAAGTATGGACACATGAGGCATGGACACAGTGAGGCATTGGCACAGTGAGGCGTGGGCACAGTGAGGCGTGGGCACAGTGAGGCGTGGACACAGTGAGGCGTGGGCACAGTGAGGCGTGGGCACAGTGAGGCGTGGGCACAGTGAGGCGTGGACACAGTGAGGCGTGGGCACAGTGAGGCGTGGGCACAGTGAGGCGTGGACACAGTGAGGCGTGGGCACAGTGAGGCGTGGGCACAGTGAGGCGTGGGCACAGTGAGGCGTGGGCACAGTGAGGCTTGGGCACATAATTAGTTTCAGAAACATGCTTGTAATCCAAACCACTTGTATATCAAATAGAAAAAATGGAAACTCAGATTAATTTGTTCCGCAACCATTAATTCATAAATCCTTCAGTTTATAGTCCATATAAAAAGAATTATAGCCGTGTGATTGGTTGTGTGACCATAAAATGTCCATCCACAAATGGAAACCTCCACAAGGGGATTAGAAGCAAAATCTAGCAGGAGCTCCAGACTATAAAAGAGAAGAGAGGCGCCTCTTATGCCGCGTACACACGATCGGAATTTCCGATGAAAAAAGTCAGATGGATTTTTTTCATCCGAAATTCTGCTGGTGTGTGTGGGCCCCATTGGACTTTTTTCCATCGGTGTTTAGAAATAGAACATGTTTTATTTATTTTTTCCGATTAAAAAAAAAAAAAAAAACGATAAGAAATTCCTATCGTCTGTGTGCATCTCCGACGAAGAAAAAACCCACGCATTCGCAGAATCAAGTCGACGCATGCTCGGAAGCATTGAACTTAGTATTTCTCGGCTCGCCGTAGTGTTTTACATCACCGCATTTTGGACGATCGAAATTTGGTCTGACAGTGTGTATGCAAGACAGCTTGAACGGAATTCCGACGGACGATTCCATCGTATTTTAGGCCATCGGAAATGTGTGTACGGTCATAAGTCATAAAAAAAAAATCATACAAATGGCATAAATCTATCCCCTATTTTGTAGACGCTATAACTTTTGAACAAACCAATTAATATACCTTTATTGAGATTTTTTTTTTTATTACCATAAATATGAAGAATACATATTGGCCTAAACTGATGAAGAAATTTAAAAAAAAATGTTTAAATTTGGGGGATATTTATTATGGCAAATAGTAAAAAATATTGGGCCAGATTCACAAAGAAGTTACGTCGGTGTATCTCGAGATACGCCGCGTAACTTCTAGGATGCGCCGGCGTATCTTTTTTCTGTATTCAGAAAACAAGATACGCCGGAATTTTGCTCAGATCCGACCGGCGTAAGTTTCTTACGCCGTCGTATCTTAGTTGCATATTTACGCTGGCCACTAGGTGGCGCTTCCGTCGATTTACGCATCGAATATGCGAATGAGCTAAATACGCCAATTCACAAACGTACTTGCGCCCGGTCGTATTTTTTTTACGTTGTTTGCGCAAGCGTAAGTCCGGCGTAAAGTTACCCCTGCTATATGAGGCGTACGCAATGTTAAGTATGCACGTCGCAAATATGCAAATGAGCTAGATACGCCAATTCACGAACGTACTTGCGCCCGGTCGTATTTTTTTACGTTGTTTGCGCAAGCGTAAGTCCGGCGTAAAGTTACCCCTGCTATATGAGGCGTACGCAATGTTAAGTATGCACGTCGGGTCAGCGTTGAATTTTACGTCATTTGCGTAAAACGTTCGCGAATAGGGCTTTGCGTAAGTTACGTTCACGTCGAAACCAATGAGTATTTGCGGCGTCATTTTGAGCATGCGCACTGGGATACGTCCACGGATGGCGCATGCGCCATTCGTAAAGAGCGTCAATTACGTGGGGTCACGATTAATTTACATGGATCACGCCCCCTACCTGCCTATTTTGAATTACGCATGGTTACACCGGCCTATTTACGCTACGCTGCCGTAGCTTTGGGCGCAAGTTCTTTGTGAATACGGCACTTGCCTCTCAAAGTTACGGCGGCGCAGTGTAAATAAGACACTCTACGCCCGCACAAAGATACCCCTCTGTACGTAAATCTGGCCCATTTTTTTTTTTTTTTTTTTTCATTGTCGCTCTTTTTTTGTTTATAGCGCAAAAAAATCAAAACTGCAGAGGTGATCAAAAGAAAGCTCTATTTGTGGGTAAAAAAGGACGCCAATTTTGTTTGGGAGCCACGCCGCACGACCGCACAATTGTCAGTTAAAGCGACGCAGTGCTGAATCGCAAAAAGGGGCCAGGTACTTAACCTGCATAATGTTCTGGGTCTTAACCGGTTAAATCGCTAGTAAACCCCGTTGACTGTTTTTTGTTTTCCTTTACACCTGTAAGGCAAAAGGCATAATGAGCTAGTATGCTGAAAAAGACGCAAGTCAATCTAGTTCAACCAATAGAAAAAATGAAAATTTAATTTAAAAATATTGCTGGTTTATAGAATTTTTTTATTTCAATCATTTCTTTTTGTTACATTTTTTTTTTTTGTTTCAATTAATCTTGTTACATTTTTAATTACTATGTATAATTATTATGTATGACTAGCAAATGGCACTTATTATTAAATGACCGCGTTTACTTTCTTCCACAGGTCCCGGTGATAGCCCCCAATGGCGCTGGGGCAGCAAGAAACATCTTGGCTGTCTTTGATTGCTTTCGCATTTCTTCTGCAGACGTGTTTTCTGCCACCAGGAAGAGGGTAGGAGATGGAATGTGCTTCTTAAAAAACGTACAACTTATCTACCCATGGGCAAAAGTTTAGAGAATGACACAAATATTACATTTTCACAAAAGCTCCTGCCTCGGTTTTTTATGGTGGCAATTTGCATTTACTCCAGAATGTTATGAAGAGCAATCAGATGAATTCCAAATCTTTCCCATGAAAATGAACTTAAAGCAGAGTTTCACCCAAAAGCAGGGCTGTCTTAATGGCCTCATGGGCCCCTAGGCAAAGTAATACTCTGGGGCCCCTATCAGCTTTCCCCAATGTATGCACATACTCTCAAGAAAGTACAAATAGGGCCAGATTCAGGTAGATGGGAGCATCTTTGCTCTGGAGTAACGCTTCTCATTTACGTTACTCTGCCGAAATTTTAGGAGCAAGTGCTGTTATTCATGAAGCACTTGCTCCTAAAGTTGCGGCAGCGCATCGCAAATGAGCCGGCGGAATTCAAATTGGGCGGGTACGGGGCGTGTATTATTTAAACTATGCACGATCCCGCGGCGAACGTACTGCGCGTGCGTCGAGTGTCAATGCATCCCAGTGCGCATGCTCCAAATTCTGTCAGTGAACGTCAATGACGTCACATCCCCATTCATGAACGTTTTACGCAAGCGACGCGATTTTTTTTTTCCGACGCGATGACGACGCCTATACTTAACATAGGATACTCCACTAGGGGGCTGCTTTATCTTTACGTCGCGTATCGCTTCCGGAAACGTCGTAAAGTCACTGCGTCGCGCCCGAAAAAGATCGTGAATTTCCGACTCCCGCTGATTAACATATTTTTTCAGCGTTAATCAGCGGGAACGCCCCCGGCGCCATTTTTAAGTTGAAGTAACGATGCGATGGCGAAATTCAATTTTGCCGATCGCATCAGAACTCCAACCCGGCGTTTCTTGTTTTCTGGTTACAGAAAACAAAAACGCCGGCTTAAAGTGACAGTTAGGCTGGCGGATCAATGGATACTCCAGCCTAATGCCGCGTACACACGGTCGTTTTATGCGATGAAAAAAAACTACGTTTTTTAAAACGTCATTTAAATTGATAGTGTGTGGGCAAAACGTCGTTTTTTGTCTTCAAAAAAACGACCAAAAAAAAATTCCAACATGTTTGAATTTTTTGTGTCGTTTTTCAAAAACGTCGTTTTTTACTTCACAGAAAACGTTGTTTTTTTTCATCGCAAAAAACGACCGTGTGTACGCGGCATAACTCTACCTGAATCTGGCCCAAAGTTGATAGAATTATGCCGCGTACACACGATCGGCCATTTGCCCAGCCAAATCGCATCGTAATTCCGACAGAATTCCATCGGAAAAATATAGAACATGTTCTATATCTGAACTCTGATTGAATTCATCGGAATTTCCAATGAAAAAACTCTGATGGGGCTACACACGATCGGAAATTACGATCACGTGTAAGGGGCATTAAAGTGGTTGTAAACCCTTTTTTATAACTTTATGCTACAGGTAAGCCTATATTAACCACTTTCTTACTGGGCACATAAACCCCCTTTGTGCCCAGGCGAAATTTCAGCTTCCGGCACTGCATCGCTTTAACTGACATTTGCGCGGTCATGCGACGTGGCTCCCAAACAAAATTGACGTCCTTTTTTACCCACAAATAAAGCTTTCTTTTGGTGGTATTTGATCACCTCTGCGGTTTTTATTTTTTGCGCTATAAACAAAAAAAGAGCGACAATTTAAAAAAATATATATATATTTTTTGCTTGTTGCTATAATAAATGTCCCAATTATTTTTTTAAAAACTATTTTTTTTCTCAGTTAAGGCCGATACATATTCTTCTACGTATTTTTGTAAAAAAAAAAAAAATCGCAATAAGCGACTGGTTTGCGCAAAAGTTATATTGCCTACAAAATAGGGGACAGAATTATGATTTTTTGTTATTATTTTTTTTTTACTAGTAATGGCGGCGAATTGCGATTTTTATTGGGACTGCGACATTACGGCGGACACATCGGACACTTTTGACATGTTTTTGGGACCATTCACATTTATACAGCGACAAATATGCACTGATTACTGTATAAATGTGACTGGCATTGAAGGGGTTAACAGGTATGGTGAGGAAGGGGTTAAATGTATTCCCTGGGTGTGTTCTAACTGTGTGGGGGGATGGGGACTGACTGGGGGAGGTGACCGATGCTGTGTCCCTATGTACAAGGGACACAGATCGGTCTCCTCTCTCCCTGACAGGACGTGGAGCTCTGTGTTTACACACAGAGCTCCACGTCCCTGCTGTCCCTGCCGATCGCTATGAATAAGCACTGAGGATCAATGCGAAACGCGTCAGCTGTTTAATTTTCCACTGTTTGCTGTTGTTTTGTAGTGCATCTCTTTTTTTACCCCAATAAAGGGCACGTTTTTTCATACCTATTGGAGTGCGGCTGTCCATATACGTTTCTTCTCTGCCTGCCGATCGTGTGTACCCGGCGGACAGTGGCGCGCGCGGGGAATTACAATGGCATGACGTCCAAAGACGTCTACTTGGCACTTGAGAGCCGCGCTGTCGACGTCTTTTGTCCATAGCGCGGATCTCAAGTGGTTAAGGCTTACCTGTAGCTACCCTGGATATCTCCTAAACCTGCACAGTTTAGGAGATATCCCCCTGTGTCTGTATGTGCCGGAGTGATCGGCACATGCGCACTGAGGAAACGGCATGTTCCGTGCGGGAGAGATGTCATCACGGAGGGGGGGGGGGGCGGGGTTCGAGGACAACTGTGGGAGCCTCAAGTTAAGGTAAGTAATACATAATGAGCTAGTATGCTATCCATTAAAGCTCATTATGCCTTTGTCTTGCAGGTTTTTTTTTTAATTCAAGGGTTTACAACCACTTTAAGAATATATTTATTAGTACTTTCAATGAAATTGATTTTAAACAATAAGAAAACATGTCACTAATCAGCACAAAGCACACAGTACAGGTTCTGGGACACTGCCCGGGACAGCTTAGTAAAAAGCGTGACTGTCCCGGCATATCTGGAAGAGTTGGTAAGTATGATGTAATGCAAGATTATCATGGGGCCCCCATGCACCTGTGGCTCCTGGGCAGTACCCAGTGGTGCCCATGCCTTAAGACAGCCCTGCCCAAAATTGGAACTTCTGCTTATCCAACACATTTAGCATATTTTGGGGGGAAGGGGGGAGCGAATACCTGTTTTTTACAGGTACCCATCCCCACTTCTGGGAGGCTGGGCCATGGCAAATTACGTCAGCCGCTCTGTCCCCCTCCTCCTCCCTTCCCTTCAGCCGGGCCAGTGAGAGAGTGCAGCGTGCTTCGTGCAGTAGGGACCCGCTCGTGAAGCCAAAAAACAAAGAAAGTACAAATATTGACCCTTTGCATGAACTTCATGTCATTGTCAATAAAAGCCTTTGACGCTTATAAAATGCTTGTAATTATATTTCAGTATGCCATCTGCAAAAAGATCTAAAAACACTGAAAAAGCAGACTTTGTGAAAATGTATATTTGTGTCGCTCAAACTTTTGGCCACGGCTGTAATTCATTCATATGGCACTATTAAACCTTATATTGATGTGGTTTTTCATGTCTAAACTCTTGGGGATCCTGACAGCGAATCGCCTTCCTCCTGCAAGGTGACAACACCAATGACCCTCAGCTGTGTTGTCACCTTGTTCAGCACTATAGCTGCCTAGATAAGAGAGTTACATTGACATGCTGACATGGTCTCCTGGTACAAAGAGTGCGGCCAACTGGCTGTCAACATGACAATGGTGTCACACTGATTAATCAGAGAGAGCATTTTTAGAACAATAGGCCGCCGAAGGCCAATCTCGTGTTTATATCATGCCAAGTTTTCCTTACTGTGCATTCTTTCTTTTTCAAAACAGCAGTGAGATAGGTTTCAAGGGAAAAGATTTCTTATTTAAATGACAATCTATACAATTAAAGTTATATTTACAGTTGAACGTGTGACAGTGAGTGGGCGAGAAAAAAGAGTGTTTTGTAAAAAGCTAAAAATACGATAATGACAAATAACTTAAATGTAATATTCTTTCAAATAAATCTGAGTTTTATGCCTTTATACACAATAAAATCTGATGTAGACCAAGGTGCTACAACCCCAGTATGTAAAACACCATCAAAAACAGTCCAAAGAAAAAAAGACAATATAAGAAAAATACTTAAAAAAAGACAATATAAGACAAATACTTTTTTTGAACATCCCATAAAACAAAAATAAACTCAAGGCTGCTCAAAGAATTCTCCCCTAAAAAAATCTGCAATTTCTTTATAAAAAACAAAATTTACGATTCAAATCGACCCCACCCCCATTTAAAACAAAATAGCTGCAAATTGTAAATATATTTTAAAAATATATATTTATTGTGCTACGGAATCCCTCAAAGAAGACTGGACCGAGGAGAAGCCGTCAGAACCAGAGTGGAACGCTGCTGGATGAATGCTGGATGGATGCCTGGGCTTCCTTCTTTCTTACAGTGCGACACCCAGTGGACTCAGGACAGCATCGTATTGTGTCCGTAGGAGGAATAGTGCCCCATAGTTCAAGTCAATGGGAGGAATTCTGCCCCATCATTGGTGTCAGTGGAAGGAATTCTGCCCCACTGTTGGTGTCAGTGGGAGGAATAGTGCTCCATTGTTGGTGTCAGTTGGAGGAGTGTTGGTGTCAGTGGGAGGAATATTGCTCCATTGTTGATGTCAGTAAATAGAATATTGCCCCGAAGTCTGGAAAAAGGCAAGCAACGGGCCACATCTGGCTCCTGGGCCACAGTTTGGAGACTCATAGTCATATACAGTCATAGTAAAGAGTAATTTTTTTTATAGTAGCTATTTTTTCCTTATCTTGGCAGAAGATCCATCCATTTAATTTCAGTTTCTTCACACAGAAAATTATCCCCCTTTAGGCTATACAAATTAGGAATTCTATCATTGGGTATCTGCCAGCCTTGTTTTTTTTTTTTGCTGTTGCCACTTTTCGCACATAATTTTGGATTGTAGCCACACATTTAAATTATGGTGTCTCTTGTTATAGTCAAATGTTTCTTAACTGCAAAGCTTTTGTCAGTTTGAGGCAATTTTAGATGTTTTAATCAAAGACCCAAATAGAGTTTATAATTGCCAAGATGCAGATAAAATTATTAAAATTTGGATAAGAGGTTTATTTTGTCTGTCTGTCTAAAAGTCTACCTGAATAAACCTACATTTCTGGACAGGAGTTTCAAATGGTTAGACCAGGGTTTCTCAGCGAGGGTTTCTCCAGAGGTTGCTAGGGGTTCCTTGGGGACCTAGGGTTCCTCCAGAGGTTTCTAGGGGTCCCCTGGAGCCCCAAGGTGTAGTCTAGAGGTTGCTAGGGGTTCCTTGGAGCCCTAGGGTCCCTCCAGAGGTTTCTAGGGGTTCTTTGGAGCCCCAATGTGTCCTCCAGAGGTTGCTAGGGGTTCCTTGAAGACCTAGTGTTCCTCCAGAGGTTGCTAGGGGTTCCTTGGAGGCTTAGGGTCTCTCCAGAGGTTTCCAGGGGTTCCTTGGAGCCTCAAGGTGTCCTGCAGAGGTTGCCAGGGGTTCCTTGGAGCCCTAAGGTGTCCTCCAGAGGTTGCTAGGGGTTCCTTGCGCAATCTCTGCCTCTCAGATAAGTTCCCACTGACACCATTGATCTTTTCAGATACCTGTAATGGGGTAATTTTTCCCAATGACCACAAGTGTAAGGAGAATTCTTCCCACTGACCATCACACTAATGTATCATGAGTTATAGATATAGGATTTTTTTTTAGCAGGGGTTTCCTGAGCCTGGAAAGGTATTTCAAGGGTTCATCTGTATTGAAAAGGTTGAGAATGCCTGGGTTAGGGAGTTTTTGTTATTACATAGCAGGGAACCCCTACATCAGGGGTCTCAAAGTACCGGCCCGCGGGCCATTTACGGCCCGCGGACCGGTAATGAATGGCCCGCGGCAAATCCCCGCGATTCGCGGCAAATCCCCGCGATTCGCGGTAAATTTCCCGCGATTTGTGGTAAATCCCCGCGACTCGCGATAAATCCCCGCGATTTGCGTTAAATCCCCGCGATTCGCGGTAAATCTCCGTTTAACAACTCCAAGCCGTGGAAACCCCCCCCCTAAACAACTTTGATCTGCGGCCCCCCCCCCTAAACAACTCCGAGCCGTGGACCCCCCCGCTCAACAACTTTGATCTGCGGAACCTCCCCCGCTCAACAACTCCGATCCGCGGAACCTCCCCCGCTTATCAACTATGATCTGCGGACCCCCCTCGGCTCAACAACTTCGTTGGGAGGTATGCCTGATGTGCTCTGATTGTGCCCTGATGTACCCCATGTACCCTGATATGCCATGTGCCCCAGGTACCCTGATGTGCCTCATGTACCCTAAAAGGGCCCTGATGTGCTGGGCTCTGTACATCAGGGTACCCTGTGCCCTGTAGTGCCATGTGCCCTGTACTGATGTGCTGTGCCTGATGTGCTCTCATGTGCCCTGATATGCCCCATGTGCCCTGATGTGTGCCATGTACACTGATTTGCTGGGGCTTTGTACCATGATGTGCTGTTTCATGTGCCCTGTACCCTGATGTGCCATGTGCCTTGTCCTGATATGTCCTGTCCTGATGTGCTGTGCTCTGTACCCTGATGTGGCCTGTTGTGCTGTACCCCTATGTGCTGTGCCCTGTACCCTGTTGTGCTCTGATGTGCTGTGCCCTGTACCCTGATGTGCGATGTGCCCTGATGTGCCCTGTACCCTGATGTGCTGTGCCCTGTGCCCTGATGTGCTGTGCCATGTGCCCTTATTTGCTGGGCTCTGTGCCTTGATGTGCTGTACCCTGATGTGCTGTGCCCTGATGTGCTGTGCCCTAATTTGCTGGGCTGTGAGCCTTGATGTGCTGTGCCATGATGGTGAGTGGTCAGTGTGTAGTGTAGTGGTCTGTCGGCAGTGTAGTGGTCTGTCGGCAGTGTGCAGTGTAGTGGTCCGTGTGCAGTGCAGTGGTCCGTGTGCAGTGCAGTGGTCCGTGTGCTGTGGTTTGTGTGCAGTGGTCTGTGTGCAGTGGTCCGTGTGCAGTGCAGTGGTCAGGGTCAATAATGTGTTTGCTGACACCAATATTAGGGTTTAATAATGTGTCCGCTGACACCAGTGCTGGGGGTTAATAATGCGTCCGCTGACACAGAGCTGGGGGTTATTAATACGTTCACTGACACCAGTGCTGGGGGGTTAATAATGTATCCGCTGACACCAGTGCTGGGGGTTAATAATGTGTCCGCTGACACCAGTGCTGGGAGTTAATAATGTGTCCGCTGACACCAGTGCTGGGAGTTAATAATGTGTCCGCTGACACCAGTGCTGGGGGTTAATAATGCGTCCGCTGACACAGAGCTGGGGGTTATCAATACGTTCGCTGACACCAGTGCTGGGGGGTTAATAATGTGTCCGCTGGCACCAGTGCTGGGGGTTAATAATGTGTCCGCTGACACCAGTGCTGGGGGGTTAATAATGTGTCCGCTGACACCAGTGCTGGGAGTTAATAATGTGTCCGCTGACACCAGTGCTGGGGGTTAATAATGTGTCCGCTGACACCAGTGCTGGGGGTTAATAATGTGTCCGCTGACACCAGTGCTGGGGGTTAATTATGCGTCCGCTGACACAGAGCTGGGGGTTATCAATACGTTCGCTGACACCAGTGCTGGGGGGTTAATAATGTGTCCGCTGGCACCAGTGCTGGGGGTTAATAATGTGTCCGCTGACACCAGTGCTGGGGGGTTAATAATGTGTCCGCTGACACCAGTGCTGGGAGTTAATAAAGTGTCCGCTGACACCAGTGCTGGGGGTTAATAATGTGTCCGCTGACACCAGTGCTGGGGGTTAATAATGTGTCCGCTGACACCAGTGCTGGGGGTTAACAATAAGTCCGCTGACACCAGTGCTGGGGGTTAATTATGCGTCCACTGACACAGAGCTGGGGGTTATTAATACGTTCGCGGACACCAGTACTGTTTTTGAAGTTTGAAAGTTTGCATGCGGCCCCCCATGGGATATGAAAACTTGTCTTGCGGCCCTCAGGTAATTTGAGTTTGAGACCCCTGCCCTACATGGTTCAATCCTCATCCAATGATTACAAAGGATGAGCCTTTTTCTCGCAAAGGATGGACCAGGCACCCTTTGTTAAAGCTGACATTCAGGGAAACAGCTAAAAACAAAATAAATACATATTTAAGGGCTATTTTACTAGGCAAAGACTTGTATTTATATCCATCTAGTCCTTAGATGTATACAGCCCAGCCAGAGGCGGCTCTTTAATTAGGCGGTCGCCTAAGGCCTTCGCACTTACAGGGGCCTCGCGGCTGCCTAACTTACCCAATGCATTACCCCAGGGGACCTTAATGCTGCTGTGCTCAGGCAGCGTTAAGAGCCCTGACTCAGGAGCTGGGCTGCCAGGGTCCCTAACAACCAGTGAATATCTGTGACACCACCCCTTGTGACGTCAATGACCCAGCATTCCCTCAGTCAATGATGTCACAAGGGGGCGCCCCTGCCCCTGCCCCTTAGTTACTAAATGAATGAAAACTTATATAGCGCAGCACATGCAAACTTAATCGCCTCCGGGCAGGATTTGGGGGGCTTCCAGATTCCGATAAGCCCCCTGCCTGCAGACCCCCACAACCACCGGCCAGGGTTGTGGGGAAGAGGCTCTTGTCCTTGAATTAGTTTTTATGTACCATTTATTCATATATATACCCCTCAGGCAATTGTAGCCCAGGGTAGAATTACTACCCCTTCCCCTCCCTAGTTCATACTTATCTCTTGCGACAGCTAAGGTCTGTAGCTCAAACGGTAAATATCAAGTGCTGGACTGCTAATGGGACGTTGCAACTACTTTATGGATATGTACTATTCACATCTATGGTACAATAAAGCTCAGACATGGGTAGCCCAGGGTAGAATTACAACCCCTTCACCTCACAAGTCCATACTTTTCTCCTGCAGTAGCTGTGGTCTGTAGCTCAACCGGTACATATTAAGTGCCGGACTGTTAATGGGGCATTTCTCCTATAGTATGGATACGTACTATTCACATTTATAGTACAAGAAAGCTTAGACAGGGGTAGACCAGGGTAGAATTACAACCCCTTCCCCTCCCAAGTCCATACTTATCTCCTGCAGTAGCTGTGGTCTGTAGCTCAACTGGTAAATATTAATTGCCGGACTGCTAATGGGGCATTGCTCCTGCAGTATTTATATATACCATTCACATCTATGGTACAATAAAGCTCAGACAGGGGTAGCCCAGGGTAGAATTACAACCCCTTCCCCTCACAAGTCGATACTTATCTCCTGCGACAGCTGTGGTCTGTAGCTCAAACAGTAAATATGAAGTGCCAGACTGCTAATGGGACATTGCTCCTGCAGTATGTACCATTCACATCTATGAGACAATACAGCTCAGACAGGGGTAGCCCAGGGTAGAATTACAACCCCTTCCCCTCCCAAGTCCATACTTATGTCCTGCGACAGCTGAGGCCTGTAGCTCAAGAGGTAAATATTAAGTGCCTTACCGCTAATGGGACATTGCTCTTGCAGTATGTACCATTCACATCTATGGGGCAATACAGCTCAGGCAGCATTCGATTTTAACCAACCAGGCTACAGACAACAAAAGAGGCTGCAAATGCTGGAGGAGGTAGCTATGGACCTGTTGGGGGTTTGGGGGGCTGGGGAAGTTTTTTGGAAAAACGTGGACTTCATGCACATCATTAATTAAACCCAGAAAATTATAATCCTGTGTTTATTTTACAGGTTGTCACCCAAACATGCGCCTGAAGTCGTTGATGACAGCAAGGACAATATTACCTTATTCACAAGGATCCTAGACAGACTTCTGGATGGATATGATAACAGATTAAGACCAGGCCTGGGAGGTAAGGAAATGAGAATTCTTGATCATGGTGATCAGTAAGCTAGCACGTCATTGGTTGGTTGATATGGAAGGATACTGGGACCAAAGAAAAGAAAATGTTATACATTTTATTCGTAATATAAATAAAATAATAATACAATAAAATAGAATACTTGGTCAAAATAAAATTCATAATTCATCAGAAAAAATTATAATAATACGTTGTCCGTCTAATATGTATTGACCTCAATTGATAAGAAATTAGAATTATGGCATCTAGATCCAATCTATAACTGAATACAAATAATGTGCAAATTGTACTGGGACGTTAAAGCCGGATGGATCAAAATTTGTCCGGTTCAACAGAAATAGGCCGAATTTTGATATACTGTATGTATGGGCACCCTGGTTGTACAGAAGTCAATCTGACGATCAACTTCTGTACAACCGTCCTGACGCTTTCTTTTTCCAAATGGAAACAGGGGCACTGATCATTGGGTTCTGAAGGCAGGGAATGCTCCCCGCCATTAGAACACAATCGGACAGCGGGAGTGGTTCCCATATACCCCTTGAATGTGCGGATGGGGAATTCCACTGGTTGAATTATTATTTTTAATGCATGGCCTGCCTAAAGATGAATTCCATGGCATCCAGCTTGGACCAATGTAACTGTGTATATATCATATTGGTGGTATCCCTCCAGAAGCTGGGAATCACCAGTCAGTACCAGAGGATGGCTCAGAGGATGGCCACTTGACATGGGCAAGGTCCATAACCAAACATCATGAAGCAGACCCATGTGCAATAAAGGGGTTGTAAAGGATTTTTTTTCCCCTAAATAGCTTCCTTTACCTTAGTGCAGTCCTCCTTCACTTACCTCATCCTTCCATTTTGCTTTTAAATGTCCTTCTTTCTTCTGAGAAATCCTCACTTCCTGTTCTTCTGTCTGTAACTGCACACCGTAATGCAAGGCTTTCTCCCTGGTGTGGAGAAAGCCTCTTGAGGGGGCGAGCAGGAGTGTCAGGACGCCCAATAACACACAGCTCCTTTCTCTATCTGCAAAGTAGAGAGTGTCCTGACTCCCCTGCTCGCCCCCTCCCCCTCAGGAGGCTTTTTCTACACCAGGGAGAAAGCCTTGCATTACTGTGTGGAGATACAGACAGAAGAACAGGAAGCAAGGGTTTCTCAGAAGAAATAAGGACATTTAAAAGCAAAATGTAAAGGATGAGGTAAGTGAAGGAGGACTGCACTTAGGAAAAAAAAATCCTTTACAACCCCTTTAAGACAGATGAATGGCAGCCTCAGCCCGAACACGCTGTCAGAACCATTGACGTATCTCGGCATAGAGCCTACATATACCGTCAGAATGTTTATTCTGAACTTATAAAATTATTATTGTATTTATGGAAATATGTAAATCTGTGCTTTGGGAGATATACACTTTTCCTACGATACAAGATATCAAAATTCTTTTATCCGTGCTATTTTGAGGACGAGTAATACAAATGAATATTTAATATATATATATTTATTAACTAAAGATATAGTGCAAAAATTAAAATCAGGTACAATTCATATCAAAACAAATAAATGATATGCTTCTACAATAGAGATAAATGACGCTTGAATGTTCAGATGATATTTTCATTATATGACAAGGTATATTCCTAGCTCTTATTTAAATCATCCTGGCGTAACTTGAAACCTTTTAGTTCTTAATTTACATAACCTTGACATTGCATTATTTCTTCTCAATATCAAACAGATCTCTTGCTACTACTTCTTATATAAGTGTACATAACAAATGTTATATGGTACACAAGCTTTTTGTTAAATTTGGTGAGGATCTATCTTCACATACGACATCACTCTCAAACCACAATAGTTGGCACTTAGCTTTTTAAAGACAAACGTAATGTGCGTATGTCTCCTAATATTTGGAATTCAATTATCTCATGCTGCAGGTAGACATAACTAACTCCCAAATTATCTTTGCCAAGTATATTTAAATGGTCTTAGTGGAGTGTATGTGAAAAACCTCAGAATTACCAAAAAGGTAAATAATCAAAATTCAATCTTACCAGTAATTAAGAGTCCTGTTTGAGAAGGGAAAGCCTAATGAAGGATTCCTGTGAACTCCTTACATGTTTGGTCACTCCCTCCTCCTTCCGGCTTCCTTCAGAGATCAGAATAGCTTCCAGCCATCAGCCCTCCAGAGATCAGACTTGCCATCTCTCGAGCTTCTCCCATCGACCTCGACCTCCTATGATTGTCCTGTGCAATACTTTTATCTTCCCAAAGAAGTGGGTGTGTATTCCCCTATCACGTGACTGACTATGTCACATGATAATATGTTTTGGTGGGTGACCAACTTGAACCATGCCGATATTAACCTGTAGGGGGCAGTGGCGTCTAAAGAATAATTCCTAATTTTAGGGTTATTCAGAGTTAACCAGGATTTATGACCCCCTGTGACCTGAATCTTGGTATAGCATCATAAGTTGTTATATATGTCAAACAACATGACAACAAACCTAGACATTCAGGCGACCCCGAAATTTACGATTAAGATAAGGTGTACTGATCTACACACATGCCTAGTAAAGTTTCTTTAAACTAATGCTGGGATGTGATCAAAGCCATCTAATACTTTGAAATATTATAGGATCTTATACCTGGGATCCCCATAATGTCTATGTATTTACGAGCATATTATGTAAACTACTAATACACATATATTGCCATGGCATAATGAAGACACAATACTATTTAAGATATATAATTCCATTGGGATAGTGAATAAGCCCCTCTAGTCTCATAGTATAAAGACCACCATGTGTGTAGTGTCATGCTGTGCCAGGCCTTTCATTCTCTTATCTTATAAGTGTCAAACCCAAAGAGAAATGACCTGGAAGACGGCACAGATAGCATCCTTACAACCTAGAAGCAGTGTCTATTCATGCCTGAGAACCTATATTTAAACTTTAACAGGGAAAAATGGTGGTGCTAAGTTCACCATATCCATGTATATGGAACATTATGAAACATATATTATGTGCGATTTTCATATGTATTCTTTTAACCCCAAATGTTCTGACAAATCCCCCCCACGTTCTTTCATATTCTGGCGAATAGCCAAAGACATATTAAGGACGTGTCCGAAGAAATATCAGTGGTTTAAAAGATATGGCCACACCATTATTTTTCTTTATACTTAAAAAAATGTTCCTCTCTTCGTCCATATGATAAAGAATGTTCTTGTATGACTTGGACCTCCCTTCATGAGTTCAAGTCTTTATAAAAACAAAATGAACTGTTGCAATGGTGGTGTCACCCCCCCATTTCAAATGTAATAAAACAAAACTGGTAAACCAGCAATTGAAGAAACTCTTCAGTGAATCCATTCTTGTAGTGTTACGAGCTGTAAAGGGGATTCAATATCCCTTCTTTCAACGGATATTCTTGGATTCAAATGAACAAGGGATTTCTGCAACAAATCATTCTTTCCACAACACGGATCCTGGAGCATCTTGCTTCATGACTCCTGATTGGATTCGATGTGGCGGCAGGTACCATCCGGAACTGGGCATCACGGATTAACTTCCTCCAGACGATCGCGGTGTCTTTTGGTGGTTAACTTTGCCTGTACCAATCAACGATCGGTCTGGATGGTGGTTTGGTGACGGTTCCCTCCGGAACGGGATGCCAAGGATTGACATCATCCATGCAATCGTTGCGTCTTTGGTAGATCACTTCACCTTTACCAATCAACGATCTGGTCCGGATTGTCAATCTTTTTCTATTGGAGTAAATATACAGTATGAGTACATATTCTTATTAATTAAGATTTGTATTTTCTAACTATGCTATATCTATATATGATGTAGCGATTGGTTAACTATATTTTAATTAACTAAAAATCATCAAGGATTTAATGATGACATTATTCTGCCATGAATGACAGGATCAACACTAATGCTGAAGTATAAGATTTGGAGATCTGTAAGTCAAGAGAGAAATATCACAATGTCATTTTATTACATTACATTCTCTTGATCCTTTTAAATCTCTACTTATACGTTACCTTCCAGCATTCTTGGTTGGAAAATAGGATGACAGGCATACAATTTCATGTTTCATACCATACCCAAACATGTCCTCAATTCACTGATATTGGCAGATATTCTTGACCTCATCTCAGTCTCCATTTTCTTCTTGTGCGAGACTTCGGCTGTAAACCGTAGGCCTCAGGAGATGAACCTTGGAGCGACACCATTGGTCTTCCTGAAATTAAATTTCAAACACCCACCTCCCTCAACTGGTTAAGAACATATCTGGACGCTGGGATACTCTTTTCAAACATTTTGCTTTTCAACAAAAAGATCATCCACCTATGTTAAACTTTTTCTTGAAGGTATATCAGGCCTTGGCCTTGTGTAAAATAACAAACAGAAACAACATCACATTCAAAACATGAATTTATCTGACCAAGTTACATTCTGTTTCAGTTGCACTATTTCTTACCACCATTAACTGCCAGCTTGTATGGGTCTTCAGGACTTACCTGAATGTTCCATCATCATGGGGCATCACTTAGTATGGTGAAGTACTTAGCGCTTTGTATTTTTATATCAAGCATTGGTCAATGTATGGCACAGCTTAGTTGTATATTTATACTCGTTTATGTCGCTGTCTGATCAGCATATAAACGCAATGACCATTTGGTTTAAGAATATCAAGTATAGGAATTTCATAAGATCCGGTGCACTAATCTTACAAAGCTCCTCTCCATTAAATTCTTAATGGTCTCCACTAGCGAAATATAGCCAGCCAGGGAGAGACAAAAATGTTTGATTTAAAACACAAGGTACCTTTTCACTTGGATCAGATTGGATCCTAGCTATGTGGATATCTATTATACCACATCACAGGAATCTTTTCATAACATATTTTCTTGAACTCCATGAAAACTTTTCTTTCATGAGTGTGATTTACAGAAATCTTTTCTGTGTACATCCTGACTGCGAAACCTTTTCATGCCGCAGGGTTCTTTTAAAATCTTTGGCCTATGTATACATGGCCGGGTAGTAATACAACTTATATTAATTAGTACCTGTCTGGATAATGACCTTTGTGGTACTAATATGTTTACTGCATCTGGCATTAACCAAGATTATATTAGGGCTTCATGTTCATTTGTGAAACTACTTGGGTTTTATTTTAATCTGGACCACAGTGGTTACCAGATCTATGTGTATGACAAAGCGATGTGATATATCGTTTCCAACGTACACATGATATACTGGGTCATTGATTATCAGGAATAAACAACTGATTATTTATTTCCTGAGGGGTGTGAATACCTAAATATTTATTTTAGGATTGATCAACTATTTTAATAATTTCTACTAATGTGATTATATTTCTGGCATAAATATGAACCTCATAAATATTCCCCAGGTCACTGACCTGTTAGGGAAAATACCATACAATCCCAGTAGGATTACGTATAACTGCTAAGCTCAATAGAGTCAGCATACACTGTATGGATATGAGAATATCACCTTCCAAGCATGCCTCTCACTTATATTCCAGGGGACATACACTTTAGTATGATCCTCCCGTCTGACCCTCATTTTGGGGAAAAATGGAGATGCCTGTATGAAGGTGCCATCTAAATATGGATCTCACTCATGCTCACTGATTGTGAGAGAACTGAGAAGGTTCACATGTATGGCCTTGTCACTTGAGACCATATAACATTTTAATAAAATCACAATAGGATAAAAATACTTTTAAGGAGATCGATATCAATACGTAATCGATCATGGGCATATTAATTATACCCGCGGAAATATAAATTACTTCATTCCCTTTTAAGTTGAAATACAACTGGGCTTTTTATTTTTATTTTTTTTCAGGACAATGCTGAAATATTTACCAAGTCAGCTTAAAATAAATAATTTTAGCTGATGTAATTTTCAGAAAATATATTCTTGGGTTTATATTAAATATTTCTGAAATAAAATAATTGCTTGGATTTTTTTGAAATGTTTCTTCATATGGTATCCTGTTATTATAAAATACCTGTAAGGAAAACAATTTAAAACCAACAACAGTTTTTTTTTTTTTTGTTTCATTTTGTCAGCTGGGTGTTTGTATAAGCAAGGAGCAATGCCCCCCCCCCCGCTATCACACAGACATTCCTATAGATAAGCAGCCCGCTTCTATGAAGCCAGGTTTTGGCTGCGAGCACAATTCAGTCTGCTTTTTTTTTTTTCACCCCCCCAAGGAGGGTGTTAAAAACTGCTTTTAGAGAAAAGAAAAAAAAAACTTTTAAACAGCTTTTTTTTCCTCGGTCAATTGCAGACATTCAAATATTTGAACACCTCAGCAAGATTTCACTTAGTTTTAAAACTGGGTGTAACTTTTAATTGAGACGAGCTTCAATTTTGTTCTTGCTCTTATTAAGCCATTATTCGAGCGGGCTTTTTAAATTTATTTTTGAAGCTCTGGTTCTGTAGAACCGTAAAAAGGATGGTGTTCTGTTTAACCAACCCGATCCATTTTTGGGATAATAATCCCTGGCCATAATAATTTTTACTTTATTTTGGAAAGCCTTACCAAACAATTGGGAAAATTCATGGCTTTCAAAATCTTTCAAGCTGGGCTTTCTTGAGAACTTTTAAAAGTTCTGTGGTACTTTGATTGGGCTTAAGTTTAGAAGTACCCATGGTCCTTCTTGCAGTATCAGCTGATTTATAGGGACCAAGCTCAGTCTTCATTACCCATACTTCTTTGATAGAAGACATTACCTGATAATTTGCACACTGTCTGTGATGCAGACCAATTTCCTTCTCTGCATCAGCAGGACCGGCTGCACTAAAAATAACTTTAGTCTTTGTCATTTTTCAATATTGCATCTAACAATGGCAATACAAGTATTAAATTTTTTTTTTTTTAAATCAAAAAAATTTATTTAAAAAAAAATTAAATATGAAAAAATATATATATAATTTTTCACAATTATATTACTCGTCTCAAACTTTGACAGATCCCGGACGAGCCCCCATCTATGTCAGAACCATTGACGTATCTCGGCATAGAGCCTACATATACCGTCAGAATGTTTATTCTGAACTTATAAAATTATTATTGTATTTATGGAAATATGTAAATCTGTGCTTTGGGAGATATACACTTTTCCTACGATACAAGATATCAAAATTCTTTTATCCGTGCTATTTTGAGGACGAGTAATACAAATGAATATTTAATATATATATATTTATTAACTAAAGATATAGTGCAAAAATTAAAATCAGGTACAATTCATATCAAAACAAATAAATGATATGCTTCTACAATAGAGATAAATGACGCTTGAATGTTCAGATGATATTTTCATTATATGACAAGGTATATTCCTAGCTCTTATTTAAATCATCCTGGCGTAACTTGAAACCTTTTAGTTCTTAATTTACATAACCTTGACATTGCATTATTTCTTCTCAATATCAAACAGATCTCTTGCTACTACTTCTTATATAAGTGTACATAACAAATGTTATATGGTACACAAGCTTTTTGTTAAATTTGGTGAGGATCTATCTTCACATACGACATCACTCTCAAACCACAATAGTTGGCACTTAGCTTTTTAAAGACAAACGTAATGGCCCAGATTCACGTAGATCGGCGCATTATCGGTCCGGCGTAGCGCACCACTTTTCCGTTAGACTTGCGCAATCTAGCCGCGTAATCCCGCGATTCACGTAGCTTTTACGCAAGAGATTGCGCAAGCGTAAGGTTTTTTCCGGAGGCGTAAGGAGGAGTAATACAAATTGGGAGGGACGTGGGCGTGTTACATTGAAATGAGCCGTGACCCCATGCAAATGAAGGGCCGGCCGACTCGCGCATGCGCGCGTGAAGGAAACCATGTCAGCTCCGTTGTGCGCATGCTCACAACTCGGGAGCGGCGCAATCAGTGAAATAGGAAATGGACTAGGGCAATGTTGTGAACTACGCAGACAGCATAAATAGACACACACAAACGCCCTTCCATTGCAAAAGTACATCCCTTTGTGTCCCTTCCCATTGAATCAGGTGCTTTTGCTCTGTTGTTCGTTAGAGTGTGTTTTGTAGTTGTCAGATTAGTGTTCTGTGTGATCTAGTGCTTGTTGGTAGTTTTGTGAAAGTGTATTTTGATAAGTGTTTGAGACTGTTTGTTTGATTGATATATTTCTGAGCGTTTGTTTTCTGGCTTTATTTTTTCATCTGATTTTTTTGTGTCTGTTTCTTGCTGAGTGCTAGTGTGATTTTTGGGTGTTCTTTTTCTCTTTGTGTGCTAGGGACCACAGTGGTGTGCATGCATGCATTCTCATTGTGCCATGATTAATGTGTGTGTTTAACGTGCAAAGATGCATAATGTGAGCTGGCATGAGATGGGGTCATGAGATGGGGTACCAGTGCATATGCAGAGTCACCTTGAAGGGAAAAGACAGGAGGATGTTAGTCATGCATGTGCCACTTGTGAGGTGTGCATCACGGGAGGGGATAGTCATGCCTGACTCCCATGTCACTCACCAACCAGCCAGCTGTCCCCATACATGTTCTGTTGGAAATCTGTGGGGATGGGGCTCTGATTGTATATGTAGCTGTCATGGGTGTCATGGGTGGTGCCATGTGTTGGGCTGCTGATGTCCTCCTGCAAGGTTGTGGTAATTCCATGATGGCATGAGGGGTGAATCTGAAGATGCGAGACACCTCAGAATCTCTCATGCCAAAGATGTCTATGCGTGTGTGATATATCAAGTGAAGAGTGAGGGGCTTGTATCAGATAAGAATATTGTATTAGATTAGATTAAATTGTAAATTTTATATAAGCCAAAAAATAAAAAAACAAAACATCTCCCGTGCCCTCCTTAGTGCCATCCTCCGTGCCCTCCTCCTTCTTTGTTCATCTAAAGTCAGTAGTATAGCTATGCGCGACGATGCCCCTGGCATGTTGGCATACAGATTGTTGGGCAACACGTGTGACTGCTGAACTCCTCACTAACAGTGTTGCTTTATCTGACAATTAGACTTTTTTTCAAAATTTAGACCAGCTTTTAGGTCCTCTAACTTTAGACAGAACATTTTGCAGTTGCGCACATCGCGTAGCCTGCGCAGCAACTGCGTTTTTTTGTGAATCCCCGTAACTCCCTCATTAGCATATTTGACTAGCAAATCAATAGTGTGTCTAGCGCAGTTTTGCGCGAAGGGAAGCGAATGTCTAATTCAATTACGCCGGACCAAAAAACGTAGATTTCTGGCGTATATTGTTTTGTGAATCGCGTCCAACTATACGCACGCGCACATTTAGACTTACGCACGCGCAACAGCAGTTGCGCAGGCGTAATCGTTTTGTGAATCTGGGCCATTGTGCGTATGTCTCCTAATATTTGGAATTCAATTATCTCATGCTGCAGGTAGACATAACTAACTCCCAAATTATCTTTGCCAAGTATATTTAAATGGTCTTAGTGGAGTGTATGTGAAAAACCTCAGAATTACCAAAAAGGTAAATAATCAAAATTCAATCTTACCAGTAATTAAGAGTCCTGTTTGAGAAGGGAAAGCCTAATGAAGGATTCCTGTGAACTCCTTACATGTTTGGTCACTCCCTCCTCCTTCCGGCTTCCTTCAGAGATCAGAATAGCTTCCAGCCATCAGCCCTCCAGAGATCAGACTTGCCATCTCTCGAGCTTCTCCCATCGACCTCGACCTCCTATGATTGTCCTGTGCAATACTTTTATCTTCCCAAAGAAGTGGGTGTGTATTCCCCTATCACGTGACTGACTATGTCACATGATAATATGTTTTGGTGGGTGACCAACTTGAACCATGCCGATATTAACCTGTAGGGGGCAGTGGCGTCTAAAGAATAATTCCTAATTTTAGGGTTATTCAGAGTTAACCAGGATTTATGACCCCCTGTGACCTGAATCTTGGTATAGCATCATAAGTTGTTATATATGTCAAACAACATGACAACAAACCTAGACATTCAGGCGACCCCGAAATTTACGATTAAGATAAGGTGTACTGATCTACACACATGCCTAGTAAAGTTTCTTTAAACTAATGCTGGGATGTGATCAAAGCCATCTAATACTTTGAAATATTATAGGATCTTATACCTGGGATCCCCATAATGTCTATGTATTTACGAGCATATTATGTAAACTACTAATACACATATATTGCCATGGCATAATGAAGACACAATACTATTTAAGATATATAATTCCATTGGGATAGTGAATAAGCCCCTCTAGTCTCATAGTATAAAGACCACCATGTGTGTAGTGTCATGCTGTGCCAGGCCTTTCATTCTCTTATCTTATAAGTGTCAAACCCAAAGAGAAATGACCTGGAAGACGGCACAGATAGCATCCTTACAACCTAGAAGCAGTGTCTATTCATGCCTGAGAACCTATATTTAAACTTTAACAGGGAAAAATGGTGGTGCTAAGTTCACCATATCCATGTATATGGAACATTATGAAACATATATTATGTGCGATTTTCATATGTATTCTTTTAACCCCAAATGTTCTGACAACGCACCAACACATTTTCCTCTGCCCCCTGGAGCTTAATTATGGGGATCTTCATTATTAACCATTTGCCGACCGCCTTCTGCATATATACTTCGGAAAGGATGCTCGGCTGCGCAAACTGACATACCTGTATGTCGGTCTGTGCATATGGTACTGCTGCCGCACGTGCTTGTCGCAAGGTGCGAGAGCTTGTCTGCGGGGACGAGAGGCAGAACAAGGATCTGACTATGTAAACAAGGCGGATCCCTGTTCTGACAGGGAGAGGAGAGAGAGGTCAGCTGTTCCTAGTGATCAGGAACAGCGATCTCTCTGTACTCCCAGTCAGTCCCTTCCCTAACCCCTTGATTGCCCCCTAGTGTTAACCCCTTCCCTGCCAGTGTCATTTATACAGTGATCAGTGCATTTTTATAGCACTGATCACTGTATTGGGGTCACTGGGCATCAAAAAGTGTCACTTAGAGTCAGATTTGTCCGCCGCAATGTCGCAGTCCCGCTAAAAATCGCTGATCCCTGCCATTACTAGTAAAAACAATAATAATAAAAAAAGTCCCTAAATCTTTCCCCTAGGCCAGTGATGGTGAACCTTGGCACCCCAGATGTTTTGGAACTACATTTTGCATGATGGTCATGCACTCTGCAGTGTAGCTGAGCATCATGGGAAATGTAGTTCCAAAACATCTGGGGTGCCAAGGTTCGCCATCACTGCCCTAGACACTGTAACTTTTGTGCAAACCAATCAATATATATATTATTGCGATTTGTTTTGTTTTTACCAGAAATATGTAGCAGAATATATATTGGTCTAAACCAGGGATCCTCAAACTACGGCCCTCCAGCTGTTGCGGAACTACAAGTCCCATGAGGCATTGTAAAACTCTGACATTCACAGACATGACTAGGGCATGATGGGAATTGTAGTTCCTGAACAGCTGGAGGGCCGTAGTTTGAGGACCCATGGTCTAAACTGATGAATGAATATATTTTTATATATTTTTTGGGGATATGTATTATAGCAGAAAGTAATTTTTCAAAATTGTCGCTCTTTTTTTGTTTATAGCGCAAAAATAAAAACCTCAGAGGTAATCAAATACCCCTGAGGCCGCGTACACACGATCAGACATGTCCGAGGAAACATGTCCGACGGACCGTTTCCATCGGACCACGCTGAAGTGGTCTGTTGGTCTGATGTGCGTACACACCATCGGACCAAAATCCCCTCGGAGCAGAACGCGGTGATGTAGAACACAACGATGTGATGAAAAAACGAATTTCAATGCTTCCAAGCATGCGTCGACTTGATTCTGCGCATGCGGGGGATTTTTGTCCGATGCTTTCGTGTACTAACCATCAAACATGTCCGAGGGACAGGTTTCCAGCGGACAGGTTTCTAAGCATGTTTAGAAACTTTTGTACGCTGGAAAATGGTCGGATAGGCCGTACACACGATCGGACATGTCCGCTGAAACTGGTCCGCGGACCAGTTTCAGCGGACATGTTCGATCGTGTGTATGCGGCCTAAAAGAAAGCTCTATTTGTGGGAAAAGAAGGACGTCAATTTTGTTTGGGAGCCACGTCGCACGACCGCACAATAGTCAGTTAAAGCAACGCAGTGCCGTATCGCAAAAATTGGCCTGATCATTAAAGGGGTAAATCCTTCTGGGGCTGGAGTGGTTAAGCTCCAAAGGGGCTGAGCGAAACTTTTTTGGGGTGTGGCCTTGCTGGAGCCTGGACTAAGGCTGCCATTCATCTCACTTAATACACATGGGTCTGCTTCATGATATGCGGCTTATTGACCTTTTCCTTTGACATTGCTGCAGCTTGGGGGGACGAGCTCCCTGTCCCTGCCTGCACTCACTCTAGTTGAACTTTACCTCTCCACCTGAACGGCACCTAAATTTCATTTTTTTGGGGTCACACTTGGCATGGACGCCATGCAGAGAATGCTTTGCATTTTCTGAATGAATGCAAAAGGTTCTCCGACTGGAGATGAAGAGCAAGATGTCAATGCCCCACCACTCCACCTTGTCCAATCAAAAAACGCTTTGCGCTGAAAAACATTGCAAGCACATTAGTTTGTGATATACTTTTATATAGACATTTGTTATGAGTTATAGTTTGTATTAATGTGATCACTTCTTATTTTTTTAGAATCAGTAACGGAAGTTAAGACTGAAATTTACGTCACCAGTTTTGGCCCTGTTTCAGACACAGACATGGTAAGTGATTTTGCAAGAATGCTAACTGTAACGGTCACCACCGTTTACGACCTTCCATCCAACCACGACAAGCTTATCTGACACACTGCGACAATCCTGCATACACGATCCATATCCTTTCCCAGAAAACGAGACTGACTGCTCTATCTTCTGGTTTCCAAATATATGAACACTTTATTGGTTTCTTTCCAGCTTTTTATACAGTACAAGATGTTACAGCCAATCACAGGACAATGCCATCTCCACCCCCCTATTCACACTGGGGCTAATCATCTAGCAGACATTTCGGCACCGATACTGACAGATCTGTCACATTCCAAACTACAATTACACAATGCCTTGACCTCAATCACATTACCTAGACAGACTTACTGGGGTAGATTCATGTAGATCAGCGGATCTTTTGATCCGCGTGATCTATCTGTTTTACGATCCGCCTGCGCCAGTTTTTGAGGCAAGTGCTGTATTCAGAAAGCACTTGCCTCATAAGTAGCCCTGGCGGATCGTAAATCCCCCGGCGGAATGCAAATTCCGCGGCTAGGGGGAGTTTACTATTTAAATTGCGCGCGTCCCCGCGCCGATCGTACTGCGCATGCGCCGCCGGCTAAATTTCCCAGCGTGCATTGCTTTAAATGACGTCGCTAGGACGTCATTGTGTTCGTCGTTAACGCTATTAACGTATGGCCGTATTCCCGGACGACTTACGTAAACGACGTAAAAAATTCAAATTTCGACGCGGGAACGACGGCCATACTTAACATACGATCCGCCGCACTTACCCCGCATATAGCAGGGGTAACAATCCGACGGAAAAAGGCGAACGCAAACGACGTAAAGAAAAAAAGTTGCCCGGGCATTCGATTCTGAATCGGCGTTTCTGACGACGGCCATACTTAACATACGATCCGCCGCACTTACCCCGCATATAGCAGGGGTAACAATCCGACGGAAAAAGGCGAACGCAAACGACGTAAAGAAAAAAAGTTGCCCGGGCATTCGATTCTGAATCGGCGTTTCTGCTCATTTGCATATTCGGCGCGAAGAAGAACGGAAGCGCCACCTAGCGGACGGCGGGAGAATGCAGCCTAAGAATCGACAGTGTAACTCAGTTACACCAGTCGGCTCTAAGGGAGATCTATGCGGAACCTGATTCGAGGAATCAGCCGCATAGATCCGAGCGTCGGATCTCACAGATCCGACGGTGTATCAGTAGATACACCGTCGGATCTCTACATGAATCTACCCCACTGTCTCTAAAGGGCTTGACACATTTGTGTACCATAGACAATGTATGGTCTAGGAGTAGATGCAATTAACACCTTTCAAAAGAATGAAATGTCTTTCACAAGCCGGGTCACTTAACATTTCAATAGCCGGAGCTAAGCATTGAATAAGCTTGTAATGTCCCTCTCCTGTGTAACAGGTGTCAATATGGACCCCTTGTAATATGCCAGTCCTGCAATATGAATTATTATTAATGTCCCATCTTCTGCAATATATGAATTATGATTTCTTTGTCACCCTATGGCCCTAGTGGACATAAGGTGACCCTAGACATAGGAGAATCTCAGTCTGTCACGGGTCATACCGTTACACTAACTTTTCATAAACATGAAAATGTACGCAGCGCTTTACATATTGTACATTCACATCAGTCCCTGCCCCCAAGGATCTCACAATCTGAGGCCTCTAACCTCATATGCATACATACACATACCAGAGCCAATGTAGACAAGATGCATGTAACGTAGCAGCACGTCTTTGAAATGTGGGATGAAAACCAGAGTACAGTGGAACCTCAGATTACGAGGATAATCCTCTCCAGGAGAACTCGCAATCCAAAGTACTCGTATATCAAAGCGAGTTTCCCCATTGAAGTCAATGGAAACAAAAATAATTTGATCCGCATTGACTTCGATGGCATGCAATACCGTATGTGGCCAGAGGTGAGGGGTGCCAGAGAGCATTGTAATCACTCGGAAAGGCCTGAGGAAACCTCGGCTAAACGCAGAAAGGCTCGTGAATGGAGTAGTTCTGAGATTTTCCAAGCATTTTCAAACACCTCGGCGCTGTTTGGCACTCGCGCCCCCCACCTCAGGCCAAACGCGGTACTGCACACTGCTTTGGCTTGAATACTGCACGTTTTGTAAGATAACACTCACAAACCGAGTCAGGATTTAAAAAAATACAGCGCTCGTTAAGCGCGTTACTTGCAATCCGAGGTTCCACTGTACTTGGAGTAAACCTCCACAAGCACAGGAAGAACATGTAAACTCCATGAGGGTCTTGTCCTGAGTTGGATTTGAACCAGGTACCTTAGTGTTGAAAGCCATTGTGCTCTATGCATGTATAGGGGATCACTCTTTTAACCACTTGGAAACCGCATCACGTCCAAAGACGTGAACAGCGCGGACCTGAGGCGCCGGGGTCACGTCTTTGGACGTGATTTGCTTGTAATTCCCCGCGCGCGCCACAGGGTGGCGCGCGGCGGGGAAAAACAGTCCCGACGCATCACCGAGGATCCGATGCGTGTACCCGGCGGCCGCGATGTCCGTCAGGTACACGCGATCGTCGGTGAGACAGCAGGGACGTGGAGCTCTGAGTGTAAACACAGAGCTTCACGTCCTGTCAGTGAGGTGACAGATGCTGTTTCTCTTGTACATAGGGAGACAGCATCGATCACCTCCCCCAGTCACCCCCCTCCCCCCATACAGTTAGAACACACCCAGGCAATACATTTAACCCCTTCCTCACCCCCTAGTGTTAACCCCTTCAATGCCAGTCACATTTATACAGTAATTAGTGCATTTCTATAGCACCGGTCGCTGTATAAATGTGAATGGCGCCAAAAATGTGTCAAAAGTGTCCGATGTGTCCGTCGCAATATCGCAGTCCCAATAAAAATCGCAGATCGCCGCCATTACTAGTAAAAAAAAAATATAAAAAAAAAAATCATAATTATGTCCCCTATTTTGTAGGTGCTATAACTTTTGCGCAAAGCAGTCACTTATTGTGATTTTTTTTTTTTTTTTTACAAAAATACGTAGAAGAATACGTATCGGCCTTAACTGAGAAAAAAAAATATAAAAAAAAAAAAAAAAAAAATGGGATATTTATTATAGCAACAAGTAAAAAAAAAAAATATATTTTTAAATTGTCGCTCTTTTTTTCATTATAACGCAAAAAATAAAAACCGCACGGGCGATCAAATACCACCAAAAGAAAGCTCTATTTGTGGGGAAAAAAGGGACGCCAATTTTGTTTGGGTGCCACGTCGCACTACCGCGCAATTGTCAGTTAAAGCGACGCAGTGCCGGAAGCTGAAATTTCGCCTGGGCACGAAGGGGGTTTATGTGCCCAGTAAGCAAGTGGTTAAGCAAAAGTTCTAGATCAAAATAAACAAATAATTAAACAGGTGGTCTTTTTTTTTTTGATAGATGGTCAGATCTTGAGTATGTCTTGAGGGGCATTTATCACAAAGAATCACATCACTAAAAAATGTTATTTGAATCATTTACCGGTTAAAAGCATCTGATAAAGCCAACATGTTTCAGGGGGAAAGGGCCCCCTCTTCAGGGCTTCAGCAATGGTTCTTGGTATCGCCATGAATTGCCCTTGAGGACCTACATTATGATTCAATAGAGACTAGCATCTCCTAAAGCCACTAAGAACATCCAGCTTGGTCCTTTGTACCTGGTGCCTTTCAATACCCAAAAAATGGAAGGAATGCATACAATATAGGTCGTGTAGTGCAAATGTTAGACCTGAAATTTTGTTTTGTACATTTAATTCAGGGGTGTCAAACTCAATTTTATCAAGGGCCGCTTCTGCATTATCTTTTCCCTCAAAAGGACCAGTTGTATCTGTAAGATTAGATGTCCAGCCCCTCCCCTCACATTAGATGTTAAGAGCCAACCCCACCATCAGAGGTTGAGCCCACCCCTCTCCCTTACATTACAGTGCACCCCCCTTTCCTTATGCTGCTGCTGGGAAGAAGCTGGATGCATTGCTTAAAAGCAGAAAGTAAGGGTCTGGAGGAGGACCAGAGGAGGGCAAGGGCCACATGAAATGGCATGGAGGGCCGGATTCGGCCCTCGGGCCTTGTGTTTGACACCTGTGATTTAGATGCTTAATTTCTTGTACTTACATCTTTTGATATCTCTCTCTTTTAGGAGTATACTATAGATGTCTTCTTCCGACAAAGCTGGCTGGACAAGCGATTAAAATTTGACGGGCCTATAAAAACTCTGCCTCTGAATAACCTGTTGGCCAGCAAGATCTGGACCCCGGACACTTTCTTTCACAATGGAAAGAAATCAGTTGCTCATAACATGACAACACCCAACAAGCTGCTGAGACTCACATATAATGGGACCCTGCTGTACACTATGAGGTGACTTGTCTGATAGTGGTTATTGAAATACTGTCCACTGTCCATAATATGTGATTGAGCTCTCCACCAATTAGGAAGTGTTCACTGTAGCGTTCTGCAGACAGAACTCTGTAGGACACTGCAGGCTCCGCGTCATGGCCCGTGGCTCTGAGAAACCATTAAAGGCCATCTAAAACATGATCAGTTTGGAACTTATACTGTGTAACCATGCTGGCCTTGCATGTACAGCCTTGTGGTGGGGTAGCATTTGTACTTTTCAACCCATTTCTACCTGGGAATGGTCATTCCCCTAGCCAGTGATGGTGAACCTTGGCACCCCAGAAGTTTTGGAACTACATTTCCCCTGATGCTCATGCACTCTGGAGTGTAGTTGAGCATCATGGGAAGTGTACCGTATTTATCGGCGTATAACGCACACTTTTTTCCCCTTAAAATCAGGGGGAAATTGTTGGGGCGTGTTATACGCCGATCCCTGCTGTCTCTGAGGGCAAGAGGAGAGCCGCCGACAGACCAAGCTGAGCCGAGTGTACTGTGTACTTGGCTAGGCTCGGCTCCACTCACAGTCACGCCCAGTCCTGCCTCCTAGCCTTTACGTCCCGCCATTGGACCGGTGGTGTGTCCATCATAGGAGCCGGGCCAAGGGGCGGGACGGGGCAGGACTGCGAGATGAGCAGAGAGGAGCCGAATACACAGGACATCCGTCTCTGTGTATCTCGGCGGCGCTAAATTTAAAAACACATCATGCTACAATTTTGGGCAAGGTGCAGATGGACACTATGCAAGGCTGCAGATGGACACTTATAAGACTGAAGATGGACACTGTGCAAAGCTGCAGATGGACGCTGTGCAAGGCTGCAGATGGACGCTGTGCAAGGCTGCAGATAGACGTTGTGCAAGGCTGCAGATAGACGCTGTGCAAGGCTACAGATGGACACTTATAAGGCTGAAGATGGACACTTATAAGGCTGAAGATGGACGCTGTGCAAGGCTGCAGATGGACACTTATAAGGCTGCAGATGGACGCTGTGCAAGGCTGCAGATGGACGCTGTGCAAGGCTGCAGATGGACACTGTGCAAGGCTGCAGATGGACACTTATAAGGCTGCAGATGGATGCTGTGCAAGGCTGCAGATGGACGCTGTGCAAGGCTGCAGATGGACGCTGTGCAAGGCTGCAGATGGACGCTGTGCAAGGCTGCAGATGGACGCTGTGCAAGGCTGCAGATGGACACTGTGCAAGGCTGCAGATGGACACTGTGCAAGGCTGCAGATGGACGCTGTGCAAGGCTGCAGATGGACGCTGTGCAAGGCTGCAGATGGACGCTGTGCAAGGCTGCAGATGGACGCTGTGCAAGGCTGCAGATGGACACTGTGCAAGGCTGAGGATGGACGCTGTGCAAGGCTGAAGATGGACGCTGTGCAAGGCTGAAGATGGACGCTGTGCAACGCTGCAGATGGACGCTGTGCAACGCTGCAGATGGACACTGTGCAAGGCTGCAGATGGACACTGATAAGGGGCTTTTAAAATGTACATTTGTTTCCCTAAACTTCCAAAACATCTGGTTTTCCATCACTGTCCTAGGCTCATTGAGGTGCTATGGGCCCAGGATTTTTCTTTGGGCTCCATTATAAAGGCATCCACCAGGAGGGCCCTGACCTGGCCTGGCTTGACCAGCACCACCCAGTAGCCCGATCCATACCTTCCACAGGCCCTGCAGCAATGGACCACAGAAGCAGGCCTTCCAACACAGGTTTCATTTCCAGAGGAAGCCCCCATTTGAGGTTGGGAAAAACAAGTGTACATACAACTACAGACTTTACTGAAACACAGTTGATATACTGTACTGTACATATTTACATGCTGCAGTCATTCCAATTGGTGATGGCACAATCCTTCAGTTACAAACAGATAACAGCAGAACAGACAGTAGATTTGAGGAGCAGCCCATATGGGATTTTGTTGGGGTTCTACATCCCATACCCAATGGACTTGAGTAGTCCCATTAGTCTCACATCTGTCCTTCCTCACTTTTCCCCTAATGCCACGTACAGACGATCGGACATTCCGAAAACAAAACCGTAGAAAAGGGAAGTTCAATACCAGTCATGTTAGTAGAAGTTTGGAGAGAGACAATTCGTGCTTTTCAGCCTCGTGCTTTTCAGTTCATTACAGCGTGATGAATGTGCTATCTCCATTATGAACGCTACTTTTACCAGCTCTGTTTCTGTCTCGTACTTGATTCAGAGCATGCATGTAATTTTGTGCGTCGGAATTGTCCACACACAATTGGAATTTACGAGAATAGATTTTGTTGTTGGAAAATTTGAGAACCAGCTCTCAAATTTTTGTTGTCAGAAATTCCGACAGAAAATGTCAGATGGAGACTACACACGGTCGGAATTTCCAACCAAAAGCTCCCATTAAACATTAGTTGTCTGAAATTCTGAGCGTGTGTACACAGCATTAGAAGAATAAGAAGATAGAGCCTCTATGGCGGCGTACACACGAGGGGATATGTCCGCTGAAAACGGTCCGATGGACCGTTTCAGCAGACATCTCCGCTCGTGTGTATGGGCTAGCGGACAGATTTCTCCACCCGACAGATTTCAAAGCAAGCTTTGAAATCTATCCGGTGGGAATCTGTCCGCCCGACATGTCTGCTGGTTAGTACACTTACCAGCAGACATGTCGGCCCCCACCGCCGCCGCGCCGCTGCCGAATGGATTCGGCGCATGCGCGGAAGTGTTTTACTTCCTGGTGCGGTGACGTGGCGGTGACGCGGCGGCGTCAACGTCACCGCCGCGTCACCGCCACGTCACCGCGCCGTCCGGCGGCGGGGAATTTGATCCGATGGTGTGTACACGCCATCGGATCAAACTCCCGATCGGACATATCCGATGGAAATGGTCCGCGGACCGTTTTCATCGGATATGTCCGATCGTGTGTACGCCGCCTATGAGGTAGAGTTACGCTGGAGTATCAGTGATTCGCCAGCATAACTCACACTTTGAGCCGGCTTATCTGTTTTCTGTATGCAGAAAACAAGATACGCCAGGATTGAGTTCAGATACGAGAGGCGTAATTGTATTTTGCCGTCGTATCGGAACTGCAATTTTAAAATGGGCGCTCGGGGCGTTCCCGCTGATTTACGCCAAGAATATGTAAATCAGCGAGAGGCGGCAATTCACGATCGTACGCGGGCCCGACGCAGTGACTTTCCGACGTTTCCGTAAGCGATACGCGGCGTAAAGAAAAACATGCCCCCTATGTGGAGTATCCTATGTTAAGTATGGCCGTCGTGATCGCGTCAAATTGAAAAAGTTTAACGTCGTTTGCGTAAAACGTCCGTGAATGGGGATTGACGTAATTGACGTTCACTGACAGAATTTGGAGCATGAGCACTGACAGTCGACGCATGCGCAGTACGTTCGCCGCGGGATCCCGGCTACTTTAAATAATACACCCCCCCCTACTCGCCCAATTTGAATTCCGCCGGCTCATTTTCGCTACGCCGCCGCAACTTTAGGAGCAAGTGCTTAGTGAATACAGTACTTGCTCCTAAAGTTTCGCCGGAGTAACGTAAATGACGAACGTTACTTCAGAATAAAGATCCGCTCTCCTACCTGAATCTGGCCCTTTGATTACATCTTTGGTGGAGTGGCCCTTGCACAGCTTCCCATGACCAGTTTATGGCCCGGTGGACTCCTGCCAGACTATTTATACAGAACCCTCTTACCCAAGATGCCCCAGATTGGCAGTGGCAGGGCTGGTACCACCTCATTATTTAGAATACACCACACTGTGGGGGCTACCTTGGCACCGACATCGGCTACTTAGCGCTATATAAATCGCTGCGCAAACTGTTGGCGCTATATAAATCCTGTATAATAATTATACTCTCACTACAGGATTCCCATGTTTAACTATGGAGAAATTTAGTGGCCAATTTAGGGAACTACACCGGGCACCTCCATGTTCTTACTTTACACTGCTTGTGTTAAAAAGAATAAATGTAATGATGTATTATTGAATACAAAGCTGCAATAATGTGTGTCTTTTCTATCTGCCTGAAGTTCCTGTATTGTTTTATTGTTACAGGCTTACAATTCATGCTGAATGCACAATGCACCTAGAAGATTTCCCTATGGATGTTCATGCCTGCCCACTGAAATTTGGAAGCTGTAAGTATCTGTATAGGCATTAAACATTTTTCATATTAAACTGTTCAGTATTTTTTTTTGGTAAGAGACTTTTTTAAAGGCATATCAATAGATTTTTCCAATGTAACAAAATTGTCTCACATGAGGAGTCAAATTGTTTGTCGATATTCGTTGATAGAGCTGCACGATTAATCGTCAAGAATCATTAACGTGATTTTTTTTTCCTGTTGCGATCTTTCTATGCAGAGAATTCCCTCTGCTCTCAGCCTTCAAAAATCCAGGCAGTCTGCCAAGTTTTACAACATTCTTTATCAGTGGAACTTAAAGAGGAGTTCCACCCAAAAATGGAACTTCCTCTTAATCCACTCCTCACCCCCATACATGCCACATTTGGCATGTAGTTTTTTTGGGGGGGGAGTGGGGGCTTCAGTAGGAGTGGGACTTCCTGTCCCACTTCCTGCTTCCGCCGAGGGGCTGATAAGGCGAGAGGCGTAATCGCCTTATTTCAGCCCCTCCCTGTAGGCGATGGCCTAGGACACTGACAGGTCCTAGGCAATCGCCTGTCCAATCAGCGACGAGCCGCGCCGCGCGCGCATGCGCAGTGCGGCTCGCGCATGCGCAGTGGGTGCCCGGCCATGAAGCCGAAGGCTGTCACGGCTGGGTGCCCACAGTCGGGATGGAGACGCCGACTGGGGAGGGGGGGAGAGGAGCGGAGTCCCGGTCGGCGCATCGCTGGAACGCAGGAGCAGGTAAGTGAGTGTTTATTAAAAGCCAGCAGCTACACTTTTTGTAGCTGCTGACTTTTAATAAACACATTTTTTGGCTGGAACACCCCTTTAAGTCTAAACATTGTAACAATTTGTCTTTTACATCAAAGGAATAGACTTGTGTGTAAATTAGGAAAGTGTAACCACTTAGGCTGCATTCACACCTAGGCGACAAGTAACGCCGCGTACGCGGCTTACTTTGCCGCGATTCGATTAACTTTTTTTTTTTTTTTAACAAATTCTTTCCATTGCTGTCTATGGCCGAACGCCAATGCCGCCTGAAAAAAAGGGTTCGGGACTTTTTTTCAGGCGGCAGGCGTACGGCGTTTCGGGGTTCGGCGTGAGATGTGAACCATCTCATAGACAGCAATGGAAATTCGCCCCTCCAGCGGCACGAGCGTCGGGCGTTTTGTCGCCAAGGTGTGAATAGAGCCTTAAATACTAAACCTTTTTCAGACATTTGTTGGTTTCAATTTTAAAATAATGTTATTTTTTTGCTAGAAAATGACTTGGAACCCCCAAACATTATATATATATATTTTTGTAGAGACCCTAGAGAATAAACTTGGACCCCAAACATGGCACACATGTAACACCACTCTTTCTGTACAAGTGTGCAACGTTTGTTGTCTGGAGGACCTACGACTGGGAAACACCATTTTTTTAAATGCCGGACACCCCTTCCATAGACTCCCATGTTAAACGATAATTTCTCCAGTAAATTTGGGGACCCGGTACTTCCATAGACTCCCATGTTAAACGTCAGTCTAGTCATGGACACAGTGAGGCATGGACACAATGAGGCATGCGCATGGACACAGTGAGGCATGGGCACAGTGAGGCATGGACACAATCAGGCATGCGCATGGACACAGTAAGGCATGGACACAATGAGGCATGCGCAGGGACACAGTGAGGCATGGGCACAGTGAGGCATAGACACAATGAGGCATGAGCATGGACACAGTGAGGCATGCAGATGGACACCCTAGGTTTACGTTTTCCCATTTTTTTGTGGTAAAATTAGGTGCCTCGGCTTATATTCAGGTCGGCTTATACTCGAGTATACGGTATATTTGAAAAAAATTGACTTTAGGCCCCTTTCACGCTGTCAGTTTGTTTAGGTGGACCTGAACGGGAGTTCCATGCTCCTCTATGGAGCCACGGATGTCAGCAGTGACATTCCCGCTGACATCCGACCCGCTCCCATCCACCAAAGTCTGACGGAGGAAATTCCTACTTTTCCATCTGTCTGGCGGGTCGGATCGGATGACAACAGACTCCACGGTCCATCGTCATCCGATCCCCCATAGAAGAGAGCCGCACTCTGAAAGGTCGGTCCCTGAAAGGTCGGTCCCTGCACCTGTCACCTGCGTGCGGAGACTGACCTGTCACCTGCGTGCTCAGCGGGGATCAACGGAGCGATCCCCGCTGAACTAAAGCAGAGCCCGCACACGAACAGCCCTGTGTGAAAGGGCCCTAAATGTATCAAAATAACACATTTTTTTTGTATAATGTGAAAGATTTTACACCAAGAGATTCCTGAGAGAATCGTGATCTTTATTCTAAGCAAAAAAATTGTGATTCTCATATTGGCCAGAATCGTGCAGCTCTATTCGTTGTCTTATTAAAGTACAAAACAAACGGGCAGCAAAAAAGTCAAAGAAGAACTCTCATAATAATTAAAAAAATAAAATGCTGGTCCAGAAAAGCGTTAATTTACCCTCCCAGTGCCTGTCATAGCCCCTAAAATGTGCTGTTCACATATGCGTTCGCTTCTACGCATGAGCTCGGCCGGACGGCGGGGCCTGCTAAATTTTTTTTTTCTTATTTAGTTTACCTTTTATTTTATTTTTTTACACTGTTCTTTTAAAAAAAAAAATTGTGTAGGAACAGGGCGCTTTAAAAAAGATTTTTTTTTTTCATTATTTATTTTACTTGGGTCAGTTTTATTCCTACAAGCAATTCCTACATCCCTTGTAATAGAAAAAAGCATGACAGGTCCTCTTAAATATGAGATCTGGGGGTCAAAAAGACTTGTTGCCGACGTATATAGTCATATGGTTGGACCGAAGGCATAAATGAAAGCTATTTTGTATCACTGGGGGAATTAGGAAAAAAAAGACAGGGATGGCAGATATTTACTGATTAGATAGATATATAGATAATTCAATATTCTTAGATAAACAACAATAGTTTTTCTTACTTTATGGATATATGGTGGGCAGTTTGAACCCCCAGTAATCTGTGTGCTTGTCCTACAGATGCCTATCCCAGTACAGAAGTGGTTTATGCTTGGACGAATGGCTCTGACAAATCAGTTGCCGTAGCCCCGGATGGCTCTCGACTCAACCAATATGACCTGCTTGGCCTGGTGTTAGGAACTGAGACCATCCGATCGAGTACAGGTAAGCTTTATTATATGTGAAGATGACAGACCGCATTGGTGAGACTTATTTCCATTTCTACCCCCTGCCATTTACTTTCAAGAACACTCCTCCCCTACCAGTACTACTTGAACCTAACACACCTTTCCCAACTTGTTTACGCATGAACTTCCCCACCCATACTCCCATGAAACCTCTATACCCCCATCAACCCCCCTCACCCATACTCCCATGAAACCCCTATATCCCCATCAACCCCCCTCACCCATACAACCCCTATACTCCCATCAACCCTCCTCACCCATACAACCCCTATACTCCCATCAACCCCCCTCATCCATACTCCCATGAAACTTCTATACCCCCATCAACCCCCCTCACCCATACAACCCCTATACTCCCATCAACCCTCCTCACCCATACAACCCCTATACTCCCATCAACCCCCCTCATCCATACTCCCATGAAACTTCTATACCCCCATCAACCCCCCTCACCCATACAACCCCTATACTCCCATCAACCCCCCTCACCCATACTCCCATACAACTCCTATGCTCCCATCAACCCCCCTGACCCATACTCCTATGAAACCTCTATACCCCCATCAACCCCCCTCACCCATACTCCCATACAACCCCTATACTCCCATCAACCCCCCTCACCCATACAACCCTTATACCCCCATCAACCTCCCTCACCCATACAACCCCTATACTCCCATCAACCCTCCTCACCCATACTCCCATCAACCCCCCTCACCCATACTCCCATGAAACTTCTATACCCCCATCAACCCCCCTCACCCATACAACCCCTATACTCCCATCAACCCCCCTCACCCATACTCCCATACAACCCCTATACTCCCATCAACCCCCCTGACCCATTCTCCCATACAACCCCTATATTACCATTAACTCCCTCACCCATACTTCTATGATGCACCTTATTCATCCATGAACCCTTCTTCACCCATACTTCCATGAACACCCCAAACTCCATTGAATCGACGACTACTTTTTCTGACTTTTAAGCCCTGTACACACGGTCAAACTGATGAGAACAGTCTGATGGATTTTTCCATCGGTTAACCGATGAAGCTGATTGATGGTCAGTCGTGCAAGTGAAAGGAGTCTGCGCTGTGAAAATAGATTGAAAAAGGGCACAAGGCTAGGAAATGGGTGTGGGAAAGGGGCACGGTAAGTGAAAAAGTGTTAGCTAAATAACAATGATACACCTAGACAGCAATAAACATCTCCAATTGGTAAACTGATGGTAACACATAAACGGCAAAGTATAGTCCAGGAAAGACAAAATTAATTTAGGAAGTCCAGTACTGGAAAATAAAGATAAAAATAAAAATAACAGTAAATTCCTCAAGGAAGGGAACAGATGAGGAGAGACCCAGCAGCCAATTCTGTGAAAGAAGTCGAGCCGTCACCCAAGAACAACACGCACACCTCAGGTGGTCCCAGCAGCTCACCTCATGGCTACCAGATATAGCCTAGCCAGCTGCTTTCACGCAGAGTCCAAATGAAGGTAGAATGTTCTTAAAGTCCCGGGATCAGGCACCACATACGGGGAGAGGATACACAACAATATATAGTGTGATACTGATATGAAAGAGGAGCCAAAAACGCCTGCACTCTATGCACTTACATAAAGTAAAGGTACAAGGGCTTATCTCCACGAGCGGCGAGCTCGTCAGTGTCCTCCTTTTCCTCTCACTGGGAGTCCGCTTGGTCTTAGGCTGATGGTGCTCAGAGGCTTGGGTGATATCACTCACGGCTACCAGATATAGCCTAGCCAGCTGCTTTCACGCGGAGTCCAAATGAAGGTAGAAGGTTCTTAAAATCCCGGGATCAGACACCACATACGGGGAGAGGATACACAACAATATATAGTGTGATACTGATATAAAGGGGAGCCAAAACACGCCTGCACTCTATGCACTTACATAAAGTAAAGGTAAAGGGCTAATCTCCACGAGCGGCGAACTCGTCAGTGTCCTCCTTTTCCTCTCACTGGGAGTCCGCTTGGTCTTAGGCTGATGGTGCTCAGAGGCTCGGGTGATATCACAGAAAACAAAAAAGGTGGTACATCGCGTAATCCAGTAAAAAGGATTTATTTAAAACAACTTAAAAACACTCACATAGACGATGGAGGAACGAATACAGCATCCACGAGTGGCGAACTCGTCAGCCGTCCGTCAGGTGCTTCGGTTGTCCAGCGCTCCAATCCCGACGCGTATCATCACACCACGTGACTTCATCAGGGGATCATCGATGGTCAGTCGTGCCTACGCACCATCGGTTAAAAAAACAATCGTGTTAGAACGCGGTGACGTAAAACACAATGACATGCTGAGAAAAATGACGTTCAATGCTTCCAAGCATGCGTCGACTTGATTCTGAGCATGCGTGGATTTTTAACTGATGGACGTGCCTACTAACGATAGTTTTTTTGCTATTGGTTAGGTATCCATCGGTTAAATTTAAAACAAATTTGCTTGTTTTTAACCGATGGATAAATAACCGATGGCGCCCACACATGTAGTCCAGGGGAGGGGGCGAGCATGACACTACACACCAGGGAGAAAGCCTTGCTTTACTGTGTAGAGTTACAGATAGAAGAACAGGAAGTGAGGATTTCTCAGAAGAAATAAGGACATTTAAAAGCAAAATGGAAGGATGAGGTAAGTGAAGGAGGACTGCACTACGGTAAAGGAAGTTATTTAGGAGAAAAAAAAATGTACCTTTACAACCACTTTAAGGTGAAAAAACACAAAGCTTTACAACCCCTTTAATTATTTGTCATCATAATGTGAAAAGAATATGATCTGAAGTGGTCCCCATGGTATCCTACCAGCCCCTCCACATGTGTGTGCCCAGAGGTTCCCCTTGGTCTATTACAACCCTAAAAACAACCCTGTCCATAGTTCTGTCGTTGTTTTCAAAAATGTCACAACGTATAAATCTGAACTCTTAAATGTTCCACTTATGTTTGAATTAAAGCATTATTTTTTATCCTACCTGTTAGGTGAATACATTGTCATGACTACTCACTTCCACCTGAAGAGGAAAATTGGATACTTTGTCATACAGACCTACCTACCTTGTATAATGACCGTCATCCTTTCACAAGTGTCCTTTTGGCTGAACAGGGAGTCAGTCCCAGCCAGGACCGTGTTTGGTAAGTTGAACGCAACAGGAAGCACAGTAAAACCTTGGTTTGAGAGCGTTTTGCAAGACAAGCAAAATTTTTAAATACATTTTGACTTGATGTACAAGCGATGTCTTGATATACAAGTAGCGTCATGTGACAACTGAGTATAAAATAGAAAGAAGAGAGGTGCCTCCAAGTGTAGCAATATGGTTATATTTAATGAAGGTACATTTAGCAACATATTGCTCAGGGGTCAAGTCCTGGGGAAAAAAGTGTGGGAACTCCCACCCAAGATTCACTCCCCCACCAAAAAAAAAAAAATGATACGCTCATATGCATAATTACTAAACCACATGTTTAGGGGAGATGGCTTGCGATGATGATGATTATTTTGTGATGATGGGGGGGACAGATGGCTTCCAATGATGATGATGATGATTTTGTGATAATGGGGGGGGGGGGGGGCGACAAATGGCTTCCAATGATGATGATGATTTTGTGATAATGGGGGGGGGGGGTGGTGGCTTGCGATGATGATGATGGTTTTGTGATAATGGGGGGGGGGGGACACAGATGGCTTGCGATGAGATGATGATGATGATTTTGTGATAATGGGGAGGGGGACACAGATGGCTTGCGATGATGATTTTGTGATGATGGGGGAGATGGCTTGCAATGATGCGATGATGATGGCGATGGCTTGCGATGATGATGATTTTGATGATGGGGGGGTAGATGGCTTGCCATGATGATGATGATGATTTTGTGATGAGGGGGGGGGGGGGTGGCTTGCAATGATGATGATGATGGGAAATTGTTCATAGTTTTTTTTATAGTCCGGCCCTCTAACGGTCTGAGGGACAGTGAACTGGCCCCCCGTTTAAAAAGTTTGAGGACCCCTGGTCTAAAGAAAACAAACCGATGGATTTTTTTCATCAGATATCCGATGAAGGTGACTTTCATCAGTCTTGCCTACACACCATCAATTAAAAATCTGATCGTGTCCAACGCGGTGATGTAAAACACAACGATGTGCTGAGAAAAATCAAGTTCTTTCAATCTTCCTTTATTTGTTTTTAAGCAAGAAAGGTAACATAAACCAGGGAGGCACTCCCTCTGGCCTTAAAACCAGCACATCATACAGCAAAAGAAATCAACAAATATTCCAAATAATTCACACTGACATCTCCAAAAAGAATATCTAAACACATTCCACTCTGCCTATGCTTCCGAGCATGCGTCGACTTGATTCTGAGCATGTGTGGATTTTTGACCGATGGATTTCCCCACAGACGATCGTTTTTTTCTATCGTTTTTTTAACCATAAGAAAGATTTAAAACAGGTTCTATTTTTTTTCACCGATGGGAAAAATACTGATGCGGTTATGTGTACAGGGTATTAGAGGCGCCTCTCTTCTATTTTATACTCTGGAGTTCCTGCCGGATTTTGCTTCTAATCCCCTTGTGGAGGTTTCAATGGATGGACATTTTCAGCCAGATTCAGGTAGAGCAGAGCATCTTTGCTCTGGAGTAACGCATCTCATTTGCGTTACGCTGCTGAAATTTTAGGAGCAAGTGCTGTTATTCAGGAAGCACTTGCTCCTAAAGTTGCGGCAGCGCATCACAAATGAGCCGGCGGAATTCAAATTGGGCGGGTACGGGGCGTGTAGTATTCTAACTAAGCGCGATCCCGCCGCCAACGTACTGCGCATTCGTCGAGTGTCCAAACATCCCCGTGCGCATGCTCCAAATTCTGTGAATGAACGTCAATGACGTCACATTCCCATTCATGAACTTTTTACGCAAGCGACGTGATTTTTTTTTTTCCCGACGCGATGACAATGCCTATACCTAACATAGGATACTCCAACCCCAAGTAGGTATATCTATGCGCCGCGTATCCCGTCCGGAAACGTCGTACCGTCATTGCGTCGCGCCGGAATTCGATCGTGAATTGCCGATTTCCGCTCATTAACATATTTTTTGAGCGTAAATCGGCGGGAACGCCCCCGGCGCCATTTTTAAGTTGAAGTAACGATGCGATGGCGAAACTCAGTTACGCTGCTCGCATCGGAGCTTCAACCCGGCGTTTCTTGTTTTCTGGTTACAGAAAACAGAAACGCCGGCTCAAAGTCACAGTTAGGCTGGCGGATCACTGGATCCGCCAGCCTAACTGTTCCTGAATCTGGCCCTTTATGGTTACACAACCAATCACATTGCTATAATCTTTTTATATGGACTATAAACTAAAGGACCTATGAATAAACTGTTGTAGAACAAATCATTTGAGTTCCCATTACTTCTTATGTGGAAATTCACTTTGATATACAAGTGCTTTGGATTACAAGCATGTTTCTGGAATAAATTATCCCACGGAATCCGAGGTGTTACTGTAAGTAATATAGTAGGCAGAAGTTTGTTTAGTTCCATTCTTCTTCGGATGTGTTTTGATTTCTGTTTCCATCTTATTAGGGTTAAAGGCTTTTTGACTCCATTCGTCCCTTTTGATACGCCTAGTCCCCTCTGACCGTAACCTGTTTTGTTCTACTGTCTCATCGGATCCCAGGTCCTACTCCATAGAAAAAAAAACAAATGGGGGTGCAACAACCTAATACATTATCTCCCAGCATTTACAGTGCATCCAGAAAGTATTTACAGCGCTATACTTTACACATTTTGTTATGTTACAGCCTTATTCCAAAATGGATTAAATTCATTATTTTCTCCAAAAATTCAACAAACAATACCCCATAAATGACAACAAGAAAAAAGTTTATTTGAAATCTTTGCAAATTTATAAAAATAAAAAAAATGTAAAATAATTCACAGCCTTTGCTCAATACTTTGGTGAAGCTCCTTTGGCACCAATTACAGCCTCCAGTCTCTCCGAGTATGATGCTACAAGATTGGCACACCTATTTTTGGGCAGTTTCTCGCATTCTTCTTTGCAGGACCTCTCAAGCTCCATCAGGTTGGATGGGGAGCGTCGATGCACAGCCATTTTCAGGTCTCTCCAGAGATGTTCTATCGGGTTGAAGTCTGGGCTCTGGCTGGGCCACTCAAGGACATTCACAGGGTTCTCCCGTAGCTACTCCTTTGTTATTTTGGCTGTGTGATTAGGGTCCTTGTCCTGTTGGAAGATGAACCTTTGCCTCAGTCTGAGGTCCAGAGCGCTCTGGAGCAGGTTTTTATCAAGGATGTCTCTGTAAATTGCTGCATTTATCTTTCCCTCGATCCTGACTAGTCTCCAAGATCCTGCCGCTGAAAAACATCTCCACAGCATGATGCTGCCACCACAATGCTTCACTGTAGGGATGGTATAGGCCAGCTGATGAGCAGTGCCTGGTTTCCTCCAGACATGATGCTTGCCATTCAGGTACATTTTTGTTTCATTAGACCAGAGAATTTTGTTTCTCATGATCTGAGAGTCCTTCAGGGTGGCTGTCATGTGCCTTTTACTGAGGAGTGGCTTCTGTCTGGCCACTCTACCATACAGGCCTGATTGGTGGAGTGCTGCAGAGATGGTTGTTCTTCTGGAAGGTTCTCCTCTCTTCACAGAGAAACGCTGGAGCTCTGCCAGAGTGACCATTGGGTTCTTGGTCACCCCCCTGACTAAGGCCCTTCTCCCCAATTACCCAGTTTAGTCAGGCGGCCCACACTAGGAAGAGTCCTGGTGGTTCCAAACCTCTTTCATTTATGGATGATGGTGGCCATTGTGCTCATTGGAAACTTCAATGTTTTCTGTACCCTTCCCCAGACCTGTATCTCGATATAATTGTGTCTCAGAGATCTACAGACAATTCCTTGGACTTTATGGCTTGGTTTGTGGTCTGTTGTGCGCAGTTAGCTGTAGGACCTTATATAGACAAATGGTGATTCTTTCCAAATCGTGTCCAGTCAACTGAATTTACCACAGGTGGACTCCAATCAAGTTGTAGAAACATCTCAAGGATGGAAGGTACCCCTTCTTCTTCAGAACCAAGCTGATGAAGAAGGGTTACCTTCGAAACGCGTTAGCCATAAAGGATCCCAGTGAGGCCCCCCTGCACTCTGGAGTGTGCCAAGTCTAGAACTACTGAGCTAAAGATGAGTAGCTCGATGAGCGATTTTAATTCACATGTTTGTATTCTTCTTGTTAATCTTAAATAAACGCTGTGGGATAATGCACTAGGCTGGTGCGCCCCCTTTTTTTTTTTTGTAGTGGCTTCAGGACATTTCCAGTTCTACAGGGCAGCAAGTCTTGAAGCATTCCCTAGTGACGTGGTGTCATCTTTTACACCTGTACCAGGCTATCACACTTCTGCACAGGAGACATTCTGTCATTATTGGCCTACTCCATAGAGCCCATGGTTTCCACACACTGTGTTGATGATGGCCTAAAAGTCTGAAACAACTCTACATATTTTGGAGGTGTATCTGGTTGATGGGGCTAAAAATGAATCATGCCCCCCCCCCCCCCCCCCCAATGTCCTTAACTAAAAAACATATCTTTTTATTTTTGGAAAATGATAGGATGAAACCTGCAAATACATTACTGTGCTAGGCAATAATTTCAATTGGAGGACTTGGTTTCTTTATTCACTTCTCTCTCTATAACCTATATGGTCATATTTTATTTATCAGAAGTCATGGTTTCTATATTCTGCACTGATGATGGCCAACAAGCCTGTTATATATTGGGCTATGTCCTCAGTCTTCTTGGTTGAATTTTACTGGATTAACCCAGAAGACTGAGGACCTCTAATGGAGAAAATGAAGTACTGATTAAGCTATGATTAAGCACTGTTTGATAGTGTGAAACGCGTCAGTTCTTCTGTCCTTTATTCTGCTGTGGCATGTATTTTTGATACAATTTTCTAACAAATAAAGGCTCATTTTTGGAGTTGTCCAGAATTTTCTCTCAAACAATTACTGTGCGGAACAGGTTTTTTTTTTCCCTAGGGGGCCATTTTAAAATTTTTAAAAAATAGAGTTGGTGGGTGTGTATCTAAATTTGTACTACATTATAAAACTAATAAAAAGAGTTATAAAAAAAGAAAAAATAGAGTTAGCTTTAAAGCTTATCTTGTAGACCATAAACTATATAAAAGCTTACGGGTGCCACTACATGAAATCATCCCACTGTGATTATTTTAAATGGATCCTGGTGCTGTAAACAGCCCCTCCTGGATTGATACATACATGTATAAAAAAAAGGATATCGCAGAATGCTACGGAAGTCACGTGGCGGCCAACTTCGGGTTGTAAAAAATGATCGCGTGTGGGCTAAAACGACGTTTTAAACCCGCGCATGCTCAGAAGCAAGTTATTAGACGGGAGCGCTCGTTCTGGTAAAACTACCATTCGTAATGGAGTAAGTACATTCATCACGCTTTAACAGACAAAAAAGCGCAAATCTTCTTTTACTAACACGTAATCAGCTAAAGCAGCCCCAAGGGTGGCGCAATCCGAACGGAACCTCCCCTATATAGTGCCGCTGTATGTGTTGTACGTCACCGCGCTTTGCTAGAGGATTTTTTTTTAGCGATCGTGTGTGGGCAACGTCGTTTTAATGATGAAGTTGGAAAAACGTTGTTTTTTCTAAAGGCTGAAAAACGTTGTTTTTTACAAGCCGAAAAATGATCGTGTGTACGCGGCATAAGTTTTTTTTATTTTTATTCAACTGTGCCTTTTAACATGACGGCAGGGGTCTATTTGATAAGTGAGCCTTGCGTTTTATTGCAAAGTCCCCATTAAAGGGTCACTTAGAACCACAAACTTGAAAGTGGCTCCTGGAGCTCTACATGATGGGAAAGCCTTCAGCCTCCTGAAACGCTAAGTACTAAAAGTATTTTTTTTTTTTTTAAGGGTAGCCTTAGTTTTTTGTACAGAGGTAACTGGGCCCTAAACAAATATTACTTTATACAATGTATTAATTCTCTAATTGTGAATGCAGTGACTTTAAGCAACATGCCTATATGACACACAGCTTTCTCTCTCTACCATAGGAGTCACTACTGTTTTGACCATGACAACACTGAGTATCAGTGCACGGAACTCTCTGCCCAAGGTTGCCTATGCCACAGCAATGGATTGGTTTATGGCGGTGTGCTACACTTTTGTCTTCTCTGCACTTATTGAGTTCGCTACAGTCAATTATTTCACCAAAAGAGGCTGGGCCTGGGATGGTAAAAGAGCCCAGGAAGGCCAGACTTTCAAGGTAAGAAGGTGTAATAATAATAATTGGGTCCAGGTCAAGTTCCTTCACCCCAAACAGGCTCATCCATGTCTTTATGGATCTTGCTTTGTGCACTGGTGTGCAGTCATGTTGGAACAGGAAGGGGACATCCCCAAACTGTTCCCACAATGTTAGGAGCATGAAATTGTCCAAAATGTCTTGGTATGCTGACACCTTAAGAGGCCACATCACTGGAACTAAGGGGCCAAGCCCATCCCCTGAAAAACAACCCCATACCATAATCCCCATTCCAAAATTATTTGGAACAGTGCACAAAGCAAGGTCCATAAAGACATGGATGAGCGAGTTTGGGGTGGAGAAACTTGAATGGCCTGAGTCCTGACCTCAACCTGATAGAACATCTTTGGGATGAATTAGAGCGGAGACTGCGAGCCAGGCCTTCTTGACGAACATCAGTGCTTGATCCCCATAGACACGCTCCTAAACTTTGTGGACAGCCTTCCCAGAAGAGTTGAAGCTGTTATAGGTGCAAAGGATGGGCCAACTCAACATTGAACCCTACAGTCTAACACCAATAAAGTTCATGTACATGTAAAGGCAGGCGTCCCAATCATTTTGGTAATATAGTGTGAATATATATATTACATAAAAATATTAGCTGTCCTTGCACTATTTTAATGTAGCCAAGAAAGGAGCTACAGTCTGAGTAGAAAGCTTGTACCCTGCCAGTATTCTGCATGCTTCAGAGATAGACCCTTACTCCCTGTGTTGAATAAGTGGTCTCTGTGCAGATGTCCAACATACTCCCTGCTGGGTCAGCCTTAGAACTATGCAAAACACAGGGAACATGGGGTTTACTGAGTAGAGAGCCCTACCTCTAGCTTGGCATTAGGCATGTCAGTGCCTACTTTCTACTTCGTATATTGCTGCTTTTTGAAGAAAACAAACTGTAAAACTGCACAACTTTTTGAAGCACAGAAAGTTCCCTTTTGATTTCTGGGAAACTAAAACAAAGAATAAGACTGGTCAGTATGAGCAATTTTTCCTATTTTTAAAGAAACAAAGCGGACAATATTGTTGTACATATTCCCTTAATTTGTTTAATATATGCATGATGAAAAAAAATGTTTTTTGTTTTTTTAACCAGTTTTCTAATACTTTTCTCATTTCCCCCCTCATCTCTTTATGGCCTGTTAAAATAAACAGCTGTTAATAAACCACAATAGCTGAAGCTGAAATTTAAACACAGCTTGATTCACAGGGGTGACTCAATAACTAATCACTTATCAGGCAGCTTAGTTGGAAGTTTCAGTAAGATAATGCAGTGCCTCAAGGTAGGATGCTACTGTATGTTCTGTCTCTTAAGACAATCCATAGTGCTCTGGGAATCCTTTGTGCACATGTAGTGAGCGGTGAGCAGTAAGCCCATTGAACACTACACATCCAAGTCAAGGGGGGAAGTTCCACAAATGCCCTGCAACCACATGCAATGCATGCAGTTGTGGTGCGTTTGATGGCAAAAATGGGGTTAAAACAAGTGGTGAGGAGGCATCACATTGTTTCCTTACTTCCTGTCAGTAGCCTCTGGCGATCTATCCGATGGTGGATCAGGCTTCAGAGGCAAGGGAGATTTAGATGCACGTATAAATCTTCCCTTAGGATAGCTAAATGATTTGCAGAAATGCACCTTTAATTTTGTGGTGTATTTGTAAAAAATGTGCAGAGCTATTCATTCTGCAAAACTGCATATTCATTCTTTATGTGCAAAAGGGGGCAAAAATTGAAGGGGATTTGGCTATTTTTTCTCCAGACCGAATTTTGCTTATTCATCAAAGTGAATCAAGAAAAAATGACATTGTGTGACAGCGCTGATTGGCCCATCATACTGTTTTGTCTTCTCCCCCTAGATAAAAGAACCTATAATCCTGACAAAGAAGTCCAGCACGACCTACAACATAGTGGGGACAACCTACACACTGAACATCAAAGAACCGGCCTTGGCCACAATTGCAAAGACTACCGCTCTCCCGCCTCCTCCTCTATCTCCGCCGCACGCTGAGCTAAAGCCATTAGACGGCAAAAAGACTTACAACAGCGTTAGTCGCATCGACAAGATTTCACGCATCGTCTTCCCAGTCTTGTTTGCCATCTTTAATCTGGTGTACTGGGCAACCTACGTCAACAGAGAATCATCAATCAAGGGAATGATTCCAAAATAATTACAAAAAAAAGAAAGATTCCTTTTGGACTCCTAACTTGTGTGGGACGTGTTATACCTGTCTCTTCTCAAGGTATCACCTACTGTTTGTTTTTTGTTTTTTTGTAAGATGTCTGAAGGTTCCTACAGATGTAAAAGAACGTTCACTCGAAGAGTCCATTAAAAGTCAGGTTAGGGAACGTTCAAAATTTTGTAGGTCCGCCTTAACTGTGGCAAACATCCCCAGCCTGAGTCTTTTCAGAGCCTTTTTCCAGAAATAGGCCGGAGCCAGGGATGGCTGCAGAGTGTTACCCTTCCCGCCTCCATAGGTGCATACTCGCACATTTGATGTGAACGCGCATGCTTGTTCAACGATCTGTTGCCGGGTCGTGCATGCACAGCCGGCGGCCATCTAACGTCTGTAGGCTGCTGAGTTTCTCTCTTTATTACTCACTGTGATATCTGCCCTTAACAGGGTACTTTGCTTATTTGTTTTGAGGGCTTACGACTAGTGATGTTCGAATCTAGAGACTCGACAATTCGCTAACCTTCGATTCACCCAAATATCTGCATTATAATCTGTGTGGTCTGCAGAGAAGCATACAACTCAAACATTCCTGCAATAGTGATTTATAAAATTTTACAAAAATGTCTGAAAATGTTTAAAGATTGCATACGAGGTGAATCCTAAAATCTTGCATTTCAGCAGCTCACCTATTTGCATGCCGATCGATTCGCTCATCACTATGTACAATAACAAAGGTACCCACAGATGTAAAACGATTGTCACCCGATCCAGCCAATTATAGCCAGATGTCTGTTGAAGGTTTGCACCACTAAAGTGTTCACCATAAAATCCTTTTCTTCGATATTCATTGGAAGACGATGTACAATAATTGTTTCTGTGTGGGTTGACTGCCAACCACAAGACCTTTGGACGCTATGCACATTAAAAAGGGTCCAGCTCCCTTGAATAGTTATACTTCGGCTCAAGAGCTCAGTTGTAGAAAACAGTGGAAGGTACAACATCCTTCCCACAACCATTAAATGCAACAATGCCCACAAGCCAACTAAGAGAGAACAACCAGAGTGGAACTTCAGAGAAACTTTTACGTACAAAAAGTCTTAATTTCGTCCTCATTTATTAGAGGACTCAGTACTGGAATACTTTACACAACGGATACCCAAAAGCAGGGAAGCCATGTACATCCAACAAGGCAAGGAAAAGGGTCAGTTTAGTCCAAGGAGCGTATGAGTTATTACAGAGCAGGACCTAATGACCAAAGATAGCTTCCACCTATGCAAGCACATCCACCCCATAAAACTTAATATATGTGTAGATGGAGGACCAGGTCACAGCTTTAGAAACCTAGAAGACCAAAGCCATAGTAGGGAAAGTAGGATCCCGATGTTAAGGCATAGGTTTTAGAAATAGTTCATGAAAGTCGATCCTGCACTCCAACAACAAAGTCTCCTGGAATGGTTAGTAGGTGGTGGCACCACAAACTAACATAATACAATGAGCCAGCATGTTAAGATTCTTTATAGAGAAAACAGCAACAGGACCAGAGTGTATTAATCTAGAATTTGTCCAAGTAGCTCATTCCGCACTTATATCTGCAAGGCCTCTGGAATTGGCAGGTGCAAGGCAGGCACTGGGTTACTATGCCCCCTTTGCAGAGGGCATGGGCTCACCTGAGTTTTAGGGTGTAACAGTTGGTCCTCACCAATACTCCTGAAGGTGGAGATGGGCAGGACACCCCAGTGGTCCTAGATTGCATCCTTGTAACTGTCGACAGACCAGAGCCCCTTAGGATCACCCCAACAAGGGGTAGCAGGAACAGGGACAGCTATGGTTCGGAGAATGCAGTACACAGACAAATATTCTGGTCCAAGCATAGGTTTTGGCAGGCAGAACGGTAGTCAGGTCTAGGCAGGCGTCCTGGCAAGCAGAATAGTCAGAGTCAGTCTGAGTCAGCAATGGTCAGGCAATCCCTCAGATAACTAATATAACTCTTGCGACAAAGGATAGCTTGAGAGAAGACAAAGCACCAGCCACTTCAAAGGTTGAAAATTAAATACCATTTTCGTTGGGGAATACACCTAGTGTAGTTTCAGGGAACTGTGGAAGTCCTGGCAGAGAACCTACAAGTACCATTGTACATACTGGCAGGAGTTCTGTAAGTACGATTGGGAGTACTTGCAGGGATTTTGGAGGTCCCAATAGGAATTCTGTAAGTATCATTGGAAGTTACATAGTTAGTCTGGTTTAAAAAAGACACAAGTCCATCTAGTTCAGTGGTTCTCAACCTACTTGTGCCATGACCCCTTGATAAAATTTCCCAAGTTGTGGGGACCCCCAATAGTAAAATTATTTTCATAGCGTGGGTTAAAGGCACCCAAGGCAAGACAAGTAATTTGCGCCTTTAACCCACTCGTACAGTATTAAAACCCCTTATAGTACATTTTTGGATGTACCACTCTTTCTCTTGGTTCTCCTTTCTTTCCCTTTCATATCTCTCTATCCTAATTCCTTGTTTTTTTCCCCATCCCTCTCTCTAACTGTCTTTCTTGCTCTCTCTTTTTTTCCTTTCTCTCCCTTTTTCTTTGTTCCTCCCCATTTTATCATCTCCCTTCCTGAGAACAGTGCAGGCTTTAGGAACAGCCCAGGATTTGGTGACCCCTGGCAAATCATAATTTGACCCCCAGGTTGAGAACCACTGATCTAGTTCAACCAATAGTAATGGCAAGTATTCGGCAAGTCCCATTGGATGCACCGACAGGGATTCTTCAAGTACCATTGGAAGTTCTGGCCGGTCCTGTTGCTGATTTCTATGCTCAGAAGTAAACTGTCTTCTAAAGAACTTTGGACTGCTGGCTCAATGTATCTAAAAGTGGTCCTATCAAGATGGCACCGTTTCCACTGATCAGGTGTAGGGGTATAACCACAATGGGGAAACTTGATTCTTTTTGGTTTGTAGAGTGTCCACATGTCAAGAATCCCTGTACTGTGGCCTCCAATGAATGAAGAAGGAACACAGTGAAGCGACTGATTTCCACCCAGTGCATAACCATAAACATGCATGCATGTCATTGGATCTCTGTACGTGCATAACATATCTACTGGCACCTTAACCTCGATATTTGGAGTTGTGATCATTATCTTTGTATCTTTGTATCCAGCATATGACTATAAGACAAACAAGCCTCTAGATGTGCTATGTCCTGTGTTACAACTTCTCCCTTTGCCGGCTGGTATCCCTAACAAACTTTATTTTTATATGATCTTTGCAGTGTTCTATTATATGCTGTGACTTTCTGCTAAAACATTGCTATTCACACCCCTTTCACACAAGTTTCTATCCACAGTAAGCATAGTCTCTACTTTTTACAAATGCTGCATAAGTCTTTGCTTTTTTCTGATAATGATATAAACATATCCAAACTGCTTTATACGATGCACAATGATTATGTCCTTTTTGCTATGAAATGGTCACCGACAACACTGTTTTTTGTCCTTACCGATATTTGCTTTCGACTACCAACGTTACCTTGCTCTTGCTTGTGTTTGTTCTGTTGTTATGTTTAGTGCTGTGCTTTTTATATCATGCCACAACAGTAAATTGTGCATACAATGAATAAGACTTGCTGTTTAGATGCCCGAGTGTCAGAAACACAAGTACTTACCGAGGCCGAGATGCTGAGGACGGCTCACCTTTACGACCAAGCGCACCTGCCCCCTGGAATTTGAGACAGAAGGCAGAGGCACAAGGAGGTACTGGTACCGGGGGGTAGGTAGATGGGATGCAGGTACTGGAGGTCAGAGGCTGAGATGTGCTGCAGGTGCTGGAGGGTCACCAAGGCAGATGAAAGTGGTAAAGTCCCAGGGCACAGTTCAAAGCCAGCAGACGAATGGAAGCAGATCCGGGGTACAGGTAAAAAGTCCGGGTTCCGGGTAGCGCTAAGACAAGTCCAGGTATGTAAGCCGAAGTTCAAGGGCAGGAGACAGAAGCAAATCCAGGTCACGGTCCGAGGTCAAAAGGGTTCAAGAAGGCAGCAGAGTTCACAAACAGGCCGAGGTCAGGTTTCCAGGCGAGAGCTGAGTCGGGAAGTAAATCCAGGTCAAAGGGCACAAGTCAAAGTGTCAAAACTTTACTCAGAGCTGACGATAAACCAGCAACCTGTGCAAAGACAGGGGCTGGTTTAAATAGGCCTGTCAGGTCTGTGATTGGTCCCGGGAGGAGGCGCGCACGTCCGCGCGCTCGTGCACGCGCGCGCGCCCCAGATGCGCGGGCACGCGCCGTGACGCGATTCTAACGTGCCTGTGCACGGATTGAGCGCTGTGAGCGATGGGACCCTGACACCGAGTAATACAAATTATATAGCCAAAAGCTTTTGGACATCTGACCATTACACCTAGCTATTTGGCCAAAAGTATAGGGACAACTCTCCAAATTAAGGCCTGGTACACACAATCAGATTTTCTGTGGACAAAGCGTAGGTCTTTTGTCTGAAGGGCGTTGGCCATGAACTTGTCTTGTATGAAAATGGCAAAGTCGACCAACAAACACAGAACTATGTGATTTTTCAGCTCTTTAGCGCCACCCTTTGGGCAACTTCTGCTAATGTTGTGTTATGGTGAGCAGGGCTCAAAATTTAAAGTCCTGAGCTACTAGCCAGGTCTCAAGGGTTACTCGCCACCAGTTGCCCCACCCAACCCTTACCCTGCCCTCACCCTAATCACTCCATCATAAATTATCTCATGAAATGACAATTAAATGTTTTATGCAGAATTAAGTTACAAAAATGAATATTAACTTTATCACAGCACAGCCTCACAAGTGCCCATCAATGCAGGTTCACCCGTGCCCCACATTGCAGCCTCACCGTGCCCCACATTGCAGCCTTACCGTGCCCCACATTGCAGCCTTACCAGGGCGGAGGAAGTGAGAGGGGTGGCCAGATCAAGACTGGAGTTAGAGAGCCGCAGGATCACTGAGTGGTAAAACATGCTGCAACAGCTTACATTGAAACTGTCTCTGCTCTGCTCACTCTCACACAGCCCCGCCTCCTCCTAACCCCATGCCTGTGATAGACAGAATTGGACCGGCATTCTGGAGGAGGTGGGGCTGTGTGAGAGTGAGCAGGGCAGAGACAGTTTTAATGTAAGCTGTTGCAGCGTGTTTTACCGCTTGGTGATCCCCCGGCTCTCCTCTAACTCCATGCACTCTTCCACCGAAAGAACGGCTCCCGATCAACCCCCCCACTCGTCAGCTCTCATTTTCCACTCGCAAAATGCGAGTAGGCGAGTGGAAAATTTGAGGGAAGATGGTGAGCATTGCTTCTGAGCATGCGTGTTTGTATTTTGGACTTCCGAACACAGGATCGGATAATCCGACACAACACACATTTGTTGTCGGAAAATTTTAAAGCATGCTATTCAACATTTGTTGGCGGAAAATCCTACAACAATTTTCCGACACACACATTTGTTGGCGGAAAATTTTAAAAAGCATGCTATTCCACATTTGTTGGCGGAAAATCCAACAACGATTGTCTGATGGAGCATACAAACGGTCTGATTTTCCGACAACAGCCTGTCATCACACAATTCCCGTCGGAAAATCCAATTGTGTGTACAGGCCTTTAGGCATTGAGATATTTCCATTGAAGGGTGCTGCTAATGATACGGCATACGACAATATTTTTGACAATTGTATACTTCCACCCTAGAAACAGTTTGTGGAAGACCGTGCAAGAATGGCTGTGGCCCTCTGTACAAAGCTAGCTCCAAAAACACTTGATTTAAGAAGTTTGGTGTAAAAGAACTTTAGTGTTCTGCACAGATCCCAGACCATCTTGATGGTAAAGGTATTTTGGGATGAATCAGAATACTGATTGTGAGCCTGGTCGTCTCATCCAACATCAACACCTGACCTCACCAATGGGTACAAATTCCCATAAACACTTCAAAATCTTGTGGAAAGCCTTCCCAGAAGAATGGAGGCCGTTAAAGCCACAAATGAGGGGTCAACTTCTTTTAATGTCCATGGCCAACACAGAGCCCTCAGGTCTTCTGAACAACTTTGAGATGTCCTAAAACACAGTTGGTGTCCAAGGTCTTCTCATTCAACATTTGTACTTTGCTTTATAAATTTTCTTTTGGCTAAATGGGCATAAATTCCCACAGCCATGCTTCAAAATCTTGTGGAAAGCCTTCCCAGAAAAAAGGAGGCTGGTCTAGCCACAAGTGGGAGGTCGGCTTCCTAATGAAGTCCATGACCTACAGAAGCCCTTATGAAGCCTTATGAACAACTTGGGGATGATCTAGAAAAGGGGTCTTCAAACTTTCTAAACAAAGGGACAATTTATTGTTCTTCAGATATTAGGGGGGGCAGACTGTGGACCCCCGGGAGTAGAAAATGTCCTAGCCTCAAAATGCCTCTGACATGGTGGTCAGGGGGAGTAAAAAAAAAAAAAGACATAGCACCCCTGGTCAGTAGGAATGGGAATAGTGCCTTGTCACTGTTATTGGCGAAACAGTTCCCCATCATTGGTGTCACTGGGAGGAAGCAAATAGCTAGGCAATTAGCAATGTGATTTAAGGTAGATATTAAGGTAAAAAAACATATTTTTGTTATTTTCGATATAATAAGGGCAAATTATTTAGACACATCACCCCCTTCCTCCATCCCCCTCTGCCACCAACACCCCCTGCCCTTACCACCCTCTGCGGTCTAACAATTTCCCCCTGCCTCTGTAACGGTCACCACCGTTTACGACCTTCCATCCACCCACGACAAGCTTATCCGACACACCCCGACAATCCTGCATACACCATCCATATCAATTCCCCAGAAAATGAGACTGACAGCTCTATCTTCTGGTTTCAAAATTAATGAATGCTTTATTGGTTTCTTCTCAGCCTTTTATGCAGTTACAAGTATGTGACAGTAATCAAAGGGACAATGAAGTCTCCACCCCCCTTCACACCAAGGGGGCTTCCATCACATACTTTTAACAATAGAATTCAAACAAAATACCATCACACAATGAGTTCCCTTCAATCCACATCTTTAGACAGATGGCCTGTCTCTGACAGACAGGTAGTCACACCTGGGCATCAATAGGCTTTAAACCGTGTTATCACACAATGGAAAGGTCTAGGAGCAGACCTGAATTAACACCTCTACACAATGGACAATGAAATGTCTAGGAGTAGATGCAATTAACACCTTTCAAAAGAATGTGTCCCCACATTGAATAACCAACAACTTGTGATATCTCAAGACATCCTGCAAACATGAATTATTATTAATGTCCTATATCATGTAATACATGAATTATGATTCACTAGCCACCCCATGCCCAAAGGGGCACAGGGTGGACTCAGACCCAGAGTTATCAGTGACGCTGACACAGGAGTATCCCCCATCCTTCCAAAGTCTCTGGTTGTCATGGGTCATTCCGTTACAGCCTCCAATCTCCCTCTGCCTCCAATCTCCCCCTACCTCCAATCACCCCCTGCCTCCATCCCCCTCTGCGGTTCCACCAACAACCTCTGTCTTCATCCCCCACCCTCTGTGGTGCCACCAACACCCCCTGCCTCCATTGTCCCCTGCCTCCATCCCCTTCTGCGGTGCCACCGCAGCCACCATCACCCCCCAATCACCCCCTGCCTCTAATCTCCATGCGCAGTTCCAAGCCAAACCGATCTCGGTTATTTTTACTGGCACATTCCCGCAACCACATTTATGAACGGGGGGGGGGGAGTGCCAGTTTTTACGAACTGTCCGTAAAAATACGGACGATTGGCAACACTGTTTGGAAGGGAGAGCAGAGTGAGCAGAGAGATGACCTCATCATTTTACATTTGCCTGGCGTTCAGCTTTAAGCGGCATTAGACGCGTTATACATTAATATGGCGTCACTCAATCAGGCACTTATCTATCGGAAGCTAGCCACACGCTCTGCTGTAATAATGAGATAATGTGGTTGGTTTAGTTTAAAAAAAAAAGAGTAGAATTGTCCACTGAGCCAAGTTAAACTGTGTTCATGTTGAATAGCCAATCATATGCGAGGGGAGGGATTTATAACGATTGCATCATTAAAATGACCGATTTATCCAATGGGTAAAAAAAAAAAAATCTACCACCATACTGTGAATGAGACCGCAATGACTGCCATGTTTTTATAAGGGTAAAAAAATAAATTGGAAACTCGATTTGTTGTTGGTTTGTGTGTTCAGGCCACACATACCGATCTCTGGCACAAAGATGTTATAAAGGTTAAATTTGAAGGTAGTTAAGTCTTTTCCCCGAAGCTGCCTGCCATTCATGACATGTACGGCCTGCAATTTTCATTGTATGTTTAAAGTGACCCTGTCACCCCTCCCAAGTACTTACCTAACTGTAACGCCCTGTTTAGACCTGTGCATGCGCAAAAGCATGCGTGTATGGGTGTTGTACTTGCATTAACGTGCGGTGCATTTGGCCAGCCTATTGAAATCAATGGTCTGCCCACTGGGTCACGATGGCACCAAAGAAGCGCATGCACCTTTTTTTTTTTTTTAAATGCGCTTCACCAAAACGCATGTTACCTTGTTGTCGTGTTTTTTTGGTGCACTACAACGCACACGTGAACAAGAAGCATTGAGGTGCCATTAAAGGGGTTGTAAAGGTAAATGTTTTTTCACCTTAATGCAAACAGGCTTATTTGTAAAGGCATATTTTTTTATTGGATTGCGTCAATTAAGCCCAATTTATGCAATTTCAGTTTCTTTAAAATCTATGGGCCAGATTCACAGAACGAGTACGCCGGTGTATCTCCTGATACGCCGGCGTACTTTCAAATTTCCCGCGTCGTATCATTAGTCTGAATCCTCAAACTATGATACAACGGCTTCGGGCTTAGATCCGACAGGCTTACGTCTTCGTACGCCGTCGGATCTACGCTGCAATCTTTTTCCGCCCGCTGGGTTAAGTTAGCGTCGTTTTCCAGTCGGGTATGCAAAATTGCTTTTTACGGCGATCCACGAAGTTACAATCGGCCGTCGCATTCTCTAGCGTAGTCGCTAGTCGGCTTTTTCCGGCGTATAGTTAAAGCTGCTATAGTTAGACTGCCCATGTAAAGTATGGCCGTCGTTCCCGCATCTAACTTTCAAATTTTTTTTTTTTGCGACCGTGAATAGGAATGTACGTAAATTACGCTACCAAAAAAAAAAAAAATGAAGTTTCGACATAATTTCGCGCAATGCACGCCGGGAAATTTCAGAACAGGGCATGCGCAGTTCGATCGCCGCGGGAACGCGCCTAATTTTAATGCTTCATGCCCCCTAATCGCGTATTTCGATTCCGCCGTGAGAAATACACTACGCCGCCATACCTTACAGGCCGAAATCTTCCTGGATTCGACTTAGAGCCAGGTAAAATACGGCGCCATAGTGTATCTCTGATACTCTACGCCGATCTAATTGTATGTGAATCTGGCCCATTAATTCTATAATGGCATGCCCCCCCTCACCAAAATAACAGCACAGGTACTGGAGCCATGTTTGTGCAGAAGGCAGTGTAGGTGAAAACTGGACCTAAGGGGATTTTTCTCTGAATTCCGAAAAAAAAAAAAAAAAGGATAGGAATGAATAAAAAATAGTTTATGACAAATAATATTTTGTGGACAATGCAAAAGATTTATATGCTTGACCGGACTGACCTTGTGACTGTAACCACAGATTTTATTGATTTATTTTTTTATGTGTGTGATGTGCCAAAGTTATTGGTGTTCAATATTTATACAAAAAAAAAGTACATCCAAAGCTTCAGAATAAAATAAGTATCAGTTTTAAGAATTTTTGGCGTGTGAAGAGATCTTGGCCCGGATTCACAGACATCGGCGCACATTTATGCCGCCGTAGCGTATAATTATTTTACGCTACGCCGACGCAGCGCAGAGAGGCAAGCATGGAATTCACAAAGCAAATGCTCCTAACGTTGCTCCGGCGTGGCGTATATTTCGTAGGCGTAAGCCGGCGTTTATGGAAGTAGGTGGAAGTGGACGTGATCCATGCTAATGAAGCGTGACCCCATGCAAATGATGGGTCGGGCGCCAGACAAGTACTTAAAACTAACTGCCCATGCTTCAAGACGTGCACGTATTCCCGTGCGCATGCGCACAACCACGTCGGAACAACTGCCTAAGATACGCCAGATCACTGTGTACGCCCTTAACGTAACCTACGCCCAGCCAGACCCACGTCGGCCCATATTCACAGACGTCCAACGTACAATACGTAGGCTTGTGTTCCCTGGTCCATACCTTTGCATGGGCTGCACCTCATCTATGGGGAATAACTTTACGCCGGATGTAAAACGTATGCGTGTTGCGTAGAGCCTGTGCCGGAGCGCACGTACGTTCGTGAATCGGCGTATTTCCCTCATTTGCATACTTGAATAGAAAATCAATGGGAGCGCCACATGCGTCCAGCGTAAATATGCGCCCACTCTACGCCGGCGTAGGCAAGTTACCTCGGTGGGATGAAGTCAGTTTTTAGGTGTATCTTAGTTTGTGGGTCCAGTGCACAGATACGACGGCGCATATTTGCAGTTACGCGGCGTATCTGGAGATACATTGGCGCAAGTGCTTTGTGAATCCGTGCCCTTATATTTTTCCTGCTAGAAGCCCCATTCTTCCCATTCCCACCATAATAGTGGTTGCGCTTTTTTTTTCTTTTTTACTTTTTTTTTAATATTAACATCCAATTGAGCATTCAGTTTTAAGCTTCACTTACACTTGCAACAAGGTAGGAAGTACAACGGCAGCTTGACGGGGGGGGGGGGGGGGATACTTATGCTGCAGTCAAGGCAAAAAGAGCAAGGGTCCTTCTCTGCAGCATGCTGGCAGGGAGTGGGCTTTTCTACACCAGCTGTGGCTGCTTTCTAACAGAAATAAACCGTAATGCCACATACACACAATCGGAAATTTAAACAAGAAAAGTTCGAAGCAAGCTTTTGCTCAGAGATTCCCACCCTCAACACTACTGCCCCAACGATCGGTTCATACACCAAAGCAACGTAATAGGAGTGTTGAACATAGTCAAGGTTATCTTAGTTTCTGCCATAAACGGCATTAAGGTACACCAGCAATTTGTCTACACACTGTGATGTCACACGTTGCCTGGTCCGGTCTGTTTTGTAAAAATGTAAAATTATTTTATGCAATATTTGTCTACGCAGATTTCATTTTTTTTTACCACTGTTACTATCGTCATGTGCTAGATATGCCGGATCAGACTTCAATTTGTGCGTTTTTGCATTACCGTTGAAATGAAACGTTTCAGCGTAGTATTTTTTTGTAGAAAGGATTTTCACGTGAGATCCATGCAAGTGTTTTTCATGATTTACAATTGTCGCCACTGCTTTTTGTATCTACAGTCTAGTTCTCTATGTTGTCCTTTGCACCTGTACAGCATAAATTCTATACCAGGAGAGGGCGGTGTATGCACTACAAAAAATAGCTGCTGGAGTCGTTTAGTACAGTGGCTCTCAAACACCGGGCTGGGGCCCCTCACCTCTCCCAGGCCTCGAGCCAGCTACAGATCCCTTAACTTCCCACAGTGCCTCTCAGCTCCTGATAGAGCCCCAGCCCCCCATAGTGCCCACAGTGCTCCCAACTGCCCACAATGCAACCTAGTCTCCCCAGCCCTCCAAAGTGCCCCCAACCTTCTACAGTGGCTCACAGCCACTGTAGAAGGCCTTAGAGTGACTTCAGCCTCCACAGTGCTACCAACCTCCCACAGTGCCATCTACCTTCCCATAGTGCCCACGTAGCCTGCTGGAGAATCCCCATGCCCTTTACAATGCCCACACAATGCTCCCAACCTCCCACAGTGCCTCACAGCCTGCTGCAAACCCCCTAGTCCTCCACAGTGCCCCAACCTACTATAGTGGCCCGCAGGGCCCTCAGGCCCCCATCAGGGCAGCCATCGAAAATGTTGGGGCCCCTTACACTGCGTTAGGCAGGGCCCCCCTTACAGGTGTAATGCAAAAAAAAATAAACGGGAGGGGGGCAAGCCGGGCCCCTGGGGACCATCAGGCCCCTTACAGGCGTAATGCCTCTACCCCCCTAATGGTGGCCCGCGCCCCCATATAGCTTTCAGGCTCCACAGCACTCCCAACCTCCCACAGTACTCCCAGCCTGCTGCAAAGCCGCCAGCCTTTCATAGGGCCCTCAACCTCTTATAGTGTCTCGCAGTGCCCACAGGCCCCCAGAGAGCCCTCAGTCTTCACAGTGCTCCAAGCCTCCAGTAGTGCTATAGCCTCCCACAGTGCACCCCAGTCTGCTGCAGAGCCATCAACCTCCAGCAAGCAATGTCACACCGTCCGTGCCCGCTCAACCTCCCACAGTGCTCCCCTGCCTGCTGCAAAGCCTCCAATCCTCCATGGTGCCCCAACCTCCTATAGTGGCTCACATTGCCCTGAAGGCCCCCAGAGAGCCTTCACGGTGCTACCAACCTCCTACAGTGCCCCCTAGCCTGCTGCAGAGTCCAAAACCTCCAACAGTGTCACACCGTGCCCTCTCAACCTCCCACAGTGCCTCCCAGCCTGCTGCAGAGCCCCCAGTCTTCCATAGTGCCCCAACCTCCTGAGGTGGCTCACAGTGCCCACAGAGGGCCTTCAGCCTCCACAGTGCCACCTAATCTCCCACAGTGCCCCAGATTGCTGCAGAGCACCTCCAACAATGCCCCATCCTGCCCTCTCCAACTCCCACAGTGCTCCCCAGTTCCCTTCAACAACTCCACCCGTACGGAACCCACTCTACTTATTGTGCAAGTATAAACTTCATTCTTTACTGTTGGGGCATGAGAGGTTTTGAAAAATTTACCAGGCCCTGGTCACAAAAAAAGTTTAGAATGACCGATAGAGATTTAAAGTCCAGAAACAAGTTTTTGGTCGCTAACTTTGCTCAGAACATCCAGAGTGTTCAAAAAATGCTCAAAAGCTTTTTGAACTGTGAAGAGTCTGCAATTGGAAATGAGCCAGCTTGGGTCACTGGTTAAGCATCTTTGATTGATGCCAAGCTTGGGAAGGAGGAACAGCTACATCTCTTTCTATGCAGAGCCTCCAACATTTCCAGGAGTGTAAAGGCATTGTAATAGTTTAATATAGATTGTAATTTTTATTTGTCCACCCAAATTAACAAAGGCAGCCGAAATTATGGTTATGTGAGTGCATTTACTTGCTATGGTTATCTTGGTAGGCTTGGGAGGTGACAGTGTCTCTTTAACCACTTCAGCCCCAGAGGATTTGGTTGCCAATGACCGTGCCTTTTGCGATTCGGCACTGCGTCGATTTTACTGACAATTGCGTGGTCGTACGACGTTGCAGCCAAACAAAATTGACGTCCTTTTTTCCCCATGAATAGAGCTTTCTTTTGGTGGTATTTATCACCTATGCGGTTTTAATTTTTTGCGCTATAAAAAAAAAAAAAAAAGTTTTTTTAGAATTTTTTTTTATATTTTTTACTATTTGCTATAATAAATATCCCCCCCCCCCAAAAAAAAATATATATATATAAAAAATGTCCTCAGTTTAGGCTGATACATATTCTACATATTTTTGGTAGAAAAAATTAAATATATATTTTTTTTTTTACTAGTTGACTGCGACATTATGGCGGACACATCAGACACTTTTGACGCTATTTTGGGACCATTGTCATTTATACAGCGATCACTGCTATAAAAATGCACTGATTACTGTGTAAATTACACTGTCATGGAAGGGGTTAACCACTAGGGGATGCAGAAGGGGTTACGTGTGTCCTAGGAAGTGATTCTAACTGTGTGGGGGCTGGGCTACTAGTGACACAACACTGATCACTGCTCCTGATGACAAGGATCAGAAGATCGGTGTCCTGTCACTAGGCAGAACAGGGAGATGCCTGGTTTACACAGGCCTGACGAAGGGGTCCTGCGTGACTCTGAAACGTTGCACTCACCTTGTGTTGTGATCATGCTATTCATGTCGTTCCATGGTGTGCTGGCAAATATCTACATTGCGATTTGTACCAGATTCCAGCTGGTTGTTGCTGCAGCACCCTAATTTGAGAGCTCATCCAGGAATGTGTGCGATGGGAATATGAAATATGGTTCCTCTCCTGATAGACAGAACATAACCCTACAGTCAAGATTATAAGGAAGCTGTGTCTGTCCATGCATGAAAGAGAAAATAGGATTTTTTGTACTCACCATAAAATCCTTTTCTCTGAAGTCCATGGACGGACACAGTTTGCTTATAATCTTGACTATAGGGTTATGTTCCATCTATCAGGAGAGGATCCTCTCTTGATAGACGGAACATAACCCTACAGTCAAGATTATAAGGAAGCCGTGTCCGTTCATGGACGAAAGAGAAAAGTAGTGTGAACGCAAGCAAAAGGTCTGGGTTTGTGTAGATTGGCAACCACTTTTTGAGGAGCATCCTCTCCTGATAGACAGAACATAACCCTACAGTCAAGATTATAAGGAAGCTGTGTCTGTCCATGGATGAAAGAGAAAATAGGATTTTTGTACTCACCGTAAAATCCTTTTCTCTGAAGTCCATGGACGGACACGGCTTCCTTATAATCTGGACTATAGGGTTATGTTCCGTCTATCAGGAGAGGATCCTCTCCTGATAGACGGAACATAACCCTACAGTCAAGATTATAAGGAAGCTGTGTCCGTCCATGGACGAAAGGGAAAATAGGATTTTTGTACTCACCATAAAATCCTTTTCTCTTTCATCCATGGACGGACACAGCTTCCTTATAATCTTGACTGTAGGGTTATGTTCCGTCTATCAGGAGAGGATCCTACAGTCAAGATTATAGGGACAAGGCCGATCCTAGGCAGGGTGCACAGGGTGCATTGCACCCAGGCGCCTGCAGAGGTGGGGGCGCCAAACATCTAACAGACTCACTAACAGAAGCCCTCTCTTTGTCCTCTTCCGGTATTTTGTTTATTGTTAAGAGATCATGTAAGGATCCCAGGTTAATGAAGACTTTGTGGGGGAGCATCTCTGTGGTTGACTCGTTGCCATAGAAACATTTGTAAAGGGGATTTAGTAACACGACGACGCCCATGTGGGGGCACCAGAAATATTTCTGCACCCAGGTGCCTGTGACCCTAGGATCGGCCGTGTATAAGGAAGCTGTGTCCATCCATGGACGAAAAAGAAAAGTAGTTTGAACGCAAGCAAAAGGTCTGGGTTTGTGTAGATTGGCAACCACTTTGAGGAGCATTTGGCTTGCATTTGAGAAGCTTATCAATTCCTTCACAAGTACTTCTGGCCTCCTCCCTGATCTTCACCACCCCCAAGCTGTATTTGCAATTCCTTTGACATGTATTAAGTGAAAAGTGGCTCGGACCTAAGCCAATCCAAAAAAAAAAAAAGCTCTTGGTAGGGCATTCACCATGTAGAACTGGGATAGAAATGTACGCACTTTCCATATAACGACAAACTACGAATGGCTGTGACGTGAATGATCCCCATGGGACTTGCAACTCTAACAGCTTCTGTGACATCAAACAAAAATATTTTTTTTCTCTATCAAAGAAAAATTGTCCTGTTGTTTCCATTGACAGAGTTAAAGTCATTCTTGGTCTTGCATCTCTCCACCATGCTCAAAAACGCCATTGATGTTTCCATTTTCTGGCACTTCTTGAAACGTTCACCTTCCTATCATCTCTGTAATAGTACATTGCTCTTTGTTTTTGTTTTTTTCTGTGTTTGTTTCTCATTCTATGATTCGTGTTTTTATTGCCTCAAAATTTTAAATGAAATGTTTAAACTTGTGTGAATTTCTTGGGAAACATGATGTAAATCTTTCATTTCCAAATGTAATACCAAAATTTGACAATAAAGATACATTTGGAATGAACTGTTATCATTTATTTGTTTTCAGTTGGCTAGAAAAGATTGTGTGAATAATGAACGCTGCACAACTTCCCTATGCTGCAATGATAGAAGAAGATGAGATCTTTGTACTCACTGTAAAACCTTCTTCCTCTGAGTTCACTGAATGACACAACCAAGGTCAATGGAGACCATTGGGTATTGCGCCACCTGCAAGAGTAAAACGCTAGCTACCACCAAAAAATGATTTATGATTTTAGTCGACTGAAATGTCCTGGAGATTTATTTTACTAAATACGACTAAAACTAAAACAATTCCAGTAGACTAAAATGGGACTAAAACTAAAATGCCATTTTAGTCCTAAGACTAATGCCGCGTACACACGACCGTTTTTCATGACAAGAAAAATGCACTTTTTTAACCACTTTGCAACCGCCCTATACCGAAAGTACGGCTATAGGGCGGTTGCTTGATTCTAAGTGGCCGTTAATTAACGGCCTTTTAGAATCGCGCTCCCTCGCGCCCCCTGAGGCGCGCACACGGGAACATCCGTGACCGCCGGGTCCAGAGGACCCGGCGCATCACGGATCACGGTAAATCGCCACTGATAGCGGCGGTTTACCACGTGATCGCGCCGTCCAATGACGGCGCAATCACTTGTCAACAAAGCGGCGTCATGTGCTGACGTCGGTTCCTCCCTCCTCTCTCTGTACCGATCGGTACAGTGTGAGAGGAGAGGGGAGGGAGCGGATGGCAGCGACAGTGCTGCGGGCTGGATCTGTGACAAATGTAGTCACAGATCCATCCATCCATTCCTCCCTGCTCAGCCATCCCTGCTGCAATACTCTGCAATACTCGGCAATACCTCAGCTGGGCATACTCTGCAATACTCGGGCAATACTCTGGCAATACTCTGGGCATACTCTGGGCATACTCTGGGCATACTCTGCAATACTTTGGGCATACTCTGGCAATACTCTGGGCATACTCTGGCAATACTCTGGGCATACTCTGGCAATACTCTGGGCATACTCTGGGCATACTCTGCAATACTTTGGGCATACTCTGGCAATACTCTGGGCATACTCTGCAATACTCTGGGCATACTCTGGCAATACTCTGGGCATACTCTGCAATACTCTGGGCATACTCTGCAATACTCTGGCAATACTCTGGCAATACTCTGAGCAATACTCTGGGCATACTCCGCAATACTCTGGGCATACTCCGCAATACTCTGGGCATACTATGCAATACTCTGGGCATACTCTGCAATACTCTGGGCATACTCTGGGCATACTCTGCAATACTCTGGGCATACTCTGCAATACTCTGGGCATACTCTGGGCATACTCTGGCAATACTCTGGGCATACTCTGGGCATAATCTGGGCATACAGCGCCCCTGTCCCCGTGAGCTCGCATGCAGAAGCGAACGCATACGCAAGTCCCGCCCACAGATAAAAACGGTGTTCAAACCACACATGTAAGGTATCTTTATATCATGTTTTGGAGTTTTATGTAATTTTCTAGCAAATAAATGATGATTTTTACATGTAGGAGAGAAATGTCAGAATTGGCCTGGGTGCTCCCTGCAGGTTGGGCCTCAGTGTGTGGCCTCACTGTGTAAAAGTCTCACACATGGGGTATCGCCATAGTCGGGAGGAATAGCAGAATGTGTTTTGGGTTGTAATTTGTGGTATGCATATGCTGTGTGTGAGAAATAACCTAATAATATGAAAATTTGATGGAAAAAAAAAAAATCTTGATTTTGCAAAGAATTGTGGGAAAAAATGACAACTTTAAAAAACTCACCAGGCCTCTTTCTAAATACCTTGGAATGTCTTCTTTCCAAAAAGGGGTAATTTGGGGGGTATTTGTACTTTTCTGGCATTTCCTACTGCGCCTGCGTGAGTCTCACGCTGGCTTGTGAATGGGCGCACTGCTCTCTGAGAACACACACAGTTCCCAGAAAGCAGCGCGCCCCATTCACAAGGAGAAGAACAAGAAGAAAACACACCGCGGTTCAGGAAGAGGCAGATTACGGACTTCCGCATAGCAACAGCTATTTCGGGTGAGTATTTTTTTTTTTTCAGGTTTTTTTTATTTAATTTTTTTAAACAACATGGGAAAATGTTGTTTTCCTGGGTGGAGCTCCGCTTTAAGTGGTTAATCGTCTTTCCCTATATAAGGGAACAGACGATCAATGACATTGCCACAATGAAGAACAGGGAAGGTGTGTTTACACTCACCTCTCCCCACTCTTCAGCTTCAGTGACTGATTGTGGGACACCGACGGCGATTGGGTCCGCGGGTGCCGCGGGCGTAGTCACGGAGCTTCGGACCGGGTCGCGAGCACGCCCAGGGCTGGGATTAAAGAGACATGTACAGGTACGCGATTGTGCCCAGCCGTGCCATTCTACCGACGTATATCGGCGTGAAGGGGTCCTTAAGTGGTTATAACTTTGGTTGTGCCTAGTGTCCTACTCCTGCAGGTGGCATAATACCCAATGGTTTTAGCCTACTAATCAGGCTGTGACCTTAAATAAACAAAAAAGAGAAAGTTTTGTTGACTAATTTTAAAATGATTGTTTGGAACAGTACAGTCAACTGTCTATGGCAGCCTTTCTCAACTGTTTTAACACTGAGGAACGCTTGAAATCATTTTAAGGTCTCAGGGAACCCTTTCTAAAAATGCTTACACCTACAACTCTTGGTACATTAGCATGATCAGTAAACAGTACATTTAAAAAAAAAAAAAAAGAAAGTGGCATACCTTGAGTATTGAACATCGAAGCCAGAGCCTTTTTATTATCATCAACCTGCTGTAAATGAGAAGACAAAAAAATGAGCAATCAAATTAAAGTGATTGTAAAGAAACATTTTTTTATAAAAACAATAAATAACATACATGTTATACTGGTTTTCCAAAGGGCAGCGTTGATCCTCCTCTTCTCGGGTCCTCCACGGGCGCTCCTAGCTCTATGTAGCCCCCCCACCCCCTCCCTCAACGAATGTCCTCATAACTAGTGTTGAGCGGAATACGCCATATTCGATTTCGCGATATTGCGCGAATATATAGAAGAATATTCGCGAATATTCGCTAATATCGAATATTCGTGATATTTTATCCAAAAAAATGTTTGCGAAATTTCGCTAATGCGAAAATGATTGCGAAATTCTCATAAACGGAGATCATTTCCTGTATTACTAAACTAATATGCACTAAACACTAACTCTACACTAACTCTACTTAAAAGAAAGGAGAATAAGGGGGCAAAAGAAGGGCGGAGAAGATTATCGCGCAATATTCCTATTGCGTGATTATCTTCTCCGCCCTTCTTTTGCATCAGAGCCAATCAGAATAACTTGAATATTCGGCAAAAGGAATATTGCGCAATATTCCTTTTGCCAAATATTCGAGTTATTCTGATTGGCTCTGATGCAAAAGAAGGGCGGATAAGAAAATCGCGCAATATTCCTTTTGCCGAATATTTGAGTTATTCTGATTGGCTCTGATGCAAAAGAAGGGCCGAGTAGCTGATGCGATTCTTTTATGTTGCCGAAAATTCGCAATGCGTATTTTTGGCAACATAAAAGAGTCGCATCAGCTACTCGGCCCAGGGTCTCTCTCTAATCATACCAGCAATGCTTTTAGACACTCGATGGAGATCACTAGGATGTGATCTGTTTTAAAAATAAATTTGAAAAAATACGAATATTCGCCATAGCGAATATTCGCCGCAATATTCGAGTTATTCGCGAATACTCGAATATGCAATATTCGTAGCGAATATTCGCAATGCGAATATTCGTGAGCAACACTACTCATAACAAGCTGCTTGCTGCGGGGGGGGGGGGGGGGGACTCATGCATGCTCACTCCCAAACTAGCTTTGTGTGCCCAAAGACACACAGAGCACAGCTTAGCCCCACCCTCTCCCTCTCCTCACTGACTGTGATTGACCAATGGCTCCCACTGCTGTCTCTGAGCCAATGAGGTGGGAGAGAGCCAAGAGTGCTTCTACTCTCATGCACATTGCTGGATTGAGATCGGGCTCAGGTAAGTATTAGGGGGCTAAGGGGGGAGCTGCACAATTAAGTATTTTTTCCCCCTGCATTATGGTAAAAGACCTTCAACTTTTAGAACCACTTTAAATCAATTATAACAATTAGACTTATTTGAACTAGATGGATATGTGTATTTTTTTAACTGGACTACCCAACAACAAAAAATTCTGATAGTGAAAGTTGTAGTGTGTCCTAACATTAGTGCCCATTGTAGCTGCCTGTAATCCTTTATGTTGGTGGTCAGTTTAAATGGAAGATCAATAGTATACAGGGTGTAATGCTCCTGGTCCTATTCAGAGCTGCTGACCAACTCCCATCACCTTCTGGGCACAATTGACATTAATGGATATAAAGGAGACAGAGATCCTGATGGAGAAAAGGGGATTTAGGCGGAAGATCCCTTGTAATAGGAATAGTGTGTGACAGGTCCTCTTTATGGAGAGAGGCGGGGTCAATAAGACCTCACATCTCTGCTCCAGGCTGGAAACCATGAGATCGGTGAAAAAAAATTCACTGATCTCATGAATACTGTTGCTTACTAGATGCAAACGCGGCTTTGTTTACTTACGGGGACCCGGGCGTGACGTCATCACATCGCGCCCGGGGCCTCCGATGGTCATAGAGATGACTGGTGACCATCTGCTCACCAGTCATCTCTATGCTTCCTGCCTACGCCGGACGATTCTTTCTCCGGGCCCCCGAAGGCATGGGAGAGCCCGGAGAAGCACCGGATGGCGCCGGGGGGGGGGGGGGGGGGTGGGGGGAGGACGGTGGATGTCCCCTCCCGCTGCCTGATCGTTCTTATGTTGCGCAGAATCGTCGGCAGAAGAAAAGGATATCTGGATGATGCCTCTAGCTGCCCCCATCATTTAGATATCCACCCGCAAAGCCCAGGCCGTCATATGACGTCCACCCAGGATGAGAGATCCCCTCTGTGGACGTCATATGACCATTAGGCGGGTATTGAAGTGGTTAATACAGTTGTCACTAGAAATCAGTCTATATCATCTGGAAAGGGGGAGGGGGATCATAGAAGGTGCAACTATGCAATAAAAAGGAAGTGTGTTTTTTTTTACTCTGCCCAGCTGTCCAAGACCCAGTTTCCCCATTATTAGTGTGCAGACCTCCGCTGTTCTCCTCCCCGGCCCATGGGGTGCACCCTTCTCTGGGGTCTGTTCTCCCCCATACACCTCAAAAAGTCTCTCCGGAGCTGCACACCACTTCCATAAAGTAAAATTAAAAACATTTTTTTCAGTTCTGGGTGGAGTGGGGAGGGATTAGACCTCCTGTCAAGTTTTTATTGCTGTGTTTGTCCCCGTTGGGAAGATTCACCCTCTCTATTTGTCCCGTTTAAAATGTTGGGCTCCTGATCGATCAAATATGGCGATCCACTGGCACTACAACCCCCCCCCCCCCCGAGAAACCCCCATGATCGATGGCCATACCTTAGGACAAGGATGAGGTTATGATGATGCTTTGCTGAATCCGGGGTAGGAAGAAGAGACTGCTGCTGCCGGGGTGTTGCTTTTCCCAACAGGAGGCGGGTCCTGAGACCCGTCCTAAGTCTCCACGCGCCCGCCCCATAATCTCCATATAGGGCACCGGACGCATGGATTCCAATAGGGTTTTTTTTTTTCTTTGAAGCACGTGATTAGAGCTTGAGGCTCTAATTGGCTTTAAAAGGGGAGGGCTTGGGGCGCAGAGGTACCTGTAGTTTGCCGCCATTCCACAAGCGGGTGCAATTTCAAAGTGTGACATGTTTGGTATCTATTTACTCGGCGTGACATCATCTTTCACATTATACAAAGAAATTGGGCTAACTTTACTGTTAAGATTAATTTTTAATAACAAAAGTGCATTTTTCCCCAAAAAAGTTGCGTTTAACCACTTAAGGAGCGCCTAACGCCGATATACGTCAGAAGAATGGCATGGCTGGGCACAAGCACGTACCTGTATGTCCTCTTTAAGTGCCCAGCCGTGGGTCGCGGGACCCAGTCTTCAGCTCCGTGACCGCAGGACCCGCGGACCCGATCGCCGCCGGTGTCCCGCGATTGGTCACAGGAGCTGAAGGACAGGGAGAGGTGAGTTCTTCACTGTGGCAATGTCAGTGATCGTCTGTTCCCTGATATAGGGAAAGACGATCACTGACATCACACTTCCAGCCCCGCCCCCCTACAGTTAGAAAAACATATGAGGTCACACTTAACCCCTACAGCGCCCCCTAGTGGTTAACTCCTAAACTGCAATTGTCATTTTCACAGTAATCAGTGCATTTTTATAGGACTTTTCGCTGTGAAAATGACAATAGTCCCAAATATGTGTCAAAAGTCTCCGATGTGTCCCCCATAATGTCGCAGTCACGAAAAAAATCGCAGATCACCGCCATTAGTAGTAAAAAAAAATATATTAATGAAAATCATATAAAACTATCCCCTATTTTGTAAACGCTATAAATTTTGCGCAAACCAATCGATAAACGCTTATTACGATAATTTTTTTAACAAAAATATGTAGAAGAATATGTATCGGCCTAAACTGAAGAAAAAAAACATTTTTATATATATTTTTTGGGGATATTTATTACAGCAAAATGTAAAAAATATTGCATTCTATTTTTGTTTATAGCGCAAAAAATAAAAACCGCAGAGGCGATCAAATACCACCAAAAGAAAGCTCTATTTGTGGGGAAAAGATTTGGCCAAGATACGAGCGGCGTAAGTCTCCTATGCCGTCGTATCTTAGTTGCATATTTACGCTGGCCGCTAGGTGGCGCTTCCGTCGTTTTACGCGTCGAATATGTAAATGAGCTAGATACGCCAATTCACAAACGTACTTGCGCCCACCGCATTTTTTTTACGTCGTTTGCGTAACCGTATGTCCGGCGTAAAGTTACCCCTGCTATATGAGGCGTACGTGAGGCTTGGTAATGTTAAAGCGGAGGTTCACCCTAAAACAACTCTGTCCCATCCAGCATACTGTATGCTGTTTTTTGTTTTTTTTTAATCGCTCTACTTAATGTTCAATGAATAATTTTTTTTCCTCCCCACCGCGGGTGAATGGCGCGGCAATGTCGCGTCACGCCTTCCGAAAATAGCCGATTCTGGCTCTTCCCGGCGCTATAAGGCGCCTGCGCACAGACCTAGGAGCTGACTGCGCAGGCGCCGTATATAGCCCAGTCCTATTCCGGCTTTTTTCGGAGGGTGTGGTGTGCCATAGCCATAGGACTCGGATATATACGGCGCCTGCGCAGTCAGCTCCTAGGTCTGTGTGCAGGCGCCATATAGTGCCGGGAAGAGACGAGTCCTAAATCGGCTATTTTCGGAAGGCGTGACGCGACATAGCCGCGCCATTCACCCGCGGTGGGGAGAAATTGTTTTTTTTCATTGAACAGTAAGTAGAGCGATAAAAAAAAAATAATAATAATAAAAACAGCATACTGGCGCTGACGCCAGTATGCTGGATGGGATGGGACAGACTTGTTTTAGGGTGAACCTCCACTTTAAGTATGGACGTCGGGACAGTGTTGAATTTTCCGTCGTTTGCGTAAAACGTTTGCGACTAAACCAATGAGTAGTTGCGGCGTAATTTTGAGCATGCGCACTGGGATACGTCCACGGACGGCGCATGCGCCGTTCGGGAAAAGCGTCAATTACGTGGGGTCATGATTCATTTACATGGATCACGCCCCCTACCTGCCTATTTTGAATTAGGCGTGGTTACGCCGGCCCATTTACGCTACGCCGCCGTAACTTCGGATGCACGTGCTTTAAGAATACGGCACCTGCGTCCAAAGTTGCGGCGGCGTAGCGTAAATACGATACGCTACGCCCCGCTCGAAGTTACGCCGCCATAAGAGAATCTGGCCCATCATGTTTGGGAGTTCTAAGTAATTTGCTGGAAAAATCAAAAACGTATTTTAAGGTTAGTCATGAAAGGGTTAATAACAGGACAGGTCGCTCACCTGTCCGCTCAGCATTGTCCGCGGTGTAATAAAGTTTATTTAATTGACGCAGCCCGCCAACCTGGTGTGTGAGGAGAAGTGTGAGGTGGTGGAGTGACCGGTGTTTCGGCGGGGAGAGGATAGAACTCAGTGTGTGGGTTTCCCCGGTGAGTGTCCGGTCGTGTTTCCGTATGTGGGAGGGGAAGGGGTCTGGATATCACGGGACTATAAGTCCCGGTACACCCCGGTTATACGGGAGAAGCGCGCAGCCGACACGTAGTACAGTGATATCCCCGGGCGGTGTTCTCGGTGTCGGGAGATGTGTGACTTTTATTCTGTGTTTTCAGCTGCAGATCTCCGCTGTGAGGAGAGGAGAGAAGAAGAGCGGGAGAATCCTATCAGGTGATCTCTCCACATTATACTTCAAGTTCTCACCACCCTGTCATATTATAAGGGGGAGGCTGTCATTTTTGGGGGGGGGGGGGAAGAGGCTGTCGTCTTGGAGATGAGGGGGGGGGCAGAGGGAGGCTGTCGTCTTGGGGATGAGGGGGGGGAGAGGGAGGCTGTCGTCTTGGGGATGAGGGGGGGGGCAGAGGGAGGCTGTCGTCTTGGGGATGAGGGGGGGGCAGAGGGAGGCTGTCGTCTTGGGGATGAGGGGGGGGCAGAGGGAGGCTGTCGTCTTGGGGATGAGGGGGGGGGGGAGAGGGAGGCTGTCGTCTTGGGGATGAGGGGGGGGGGGCAGAGGGAGGCTGTCGTCTTGGGGATGGGGGGGGACAGAGGGAGGCTGTCGTCTTGGGGATGAGGGGGGGGGGGGGGAGAGGGAGGCTGTCGTCTTGGGGATGAGGGGGGGGGAGAGGGAGGCTGTCGTCTTGGGGATGAGGGGGGGGGGAGAGGGAGGCTGTCGTCTTGGGGATGAGGGGGGGGGGGGAGAGAGAGGCTGTCGTCTTGGGGATGAGGGGGGGGGGGGGGGGGAGAGAGGCTGTCGTCTTGGGGATGAGGGGGGGGGGAGAGAGAGGCTGTCGTCTTGGGGATGAGGGGGGGGGGGGGGAGAGAGAGGCTGTCGTCTTGGGGATGAGGCGGGGGGAGAGGGAGGCTGTCGTCTTGGGGATGAGGGGGGGGGGAGAGAGAGAGGCTGTCGTCTTGGGGATGGGGGGGGGGGGGAGAGAGAGGCTGTCGTCTTGGGGATGAGGGGGGGGGGGGAAGAGGCTGTCGTCTTGGGGATGAGGGGGGAAGAACGGCTGTTGTCTTGGGGATGAGGGGGGGGCAGAGAGGCTGTCGTCTTGGGGATGAGGGGGGGAGGGAGGCTGTCGTCTTGGGGATGAGGGGGGGGGGGGGGGAGAGAGGCTGTCGTCTTGGGGATGAGGGGGGGGGGGGGGAAGAGAGGCTGTCGCCTTGGGGATGAGGGGGGGGGGGAAGAGAGGCTGTCGCCTTGGGGATGAGGGGGGGGGGGGGAGAGAGGCTGTCGTCTTGGGGATGAGGGGGGGGGGGGAGAGAGGCTGGTCTTGGGGATGAGGGGGGGGGGGAGAGAGGCTGTCGTCTGGGGATGAGGGGGGGGGGGGGAGGCTGTCGTCTTGAGGGGGGGGGGGAGAGAGGCTGTCGTCTTGGGGATGAGGGGGGGGGGGAGAGAGGCTGTCGTCTTGGGGATGAGGGGGGGGGGGGAGAGAGGCTGTCGTCTTGGGGATGATGGGGGGGGGGGGGAGAGAGGCTGTCGTCTTGGGGATGATGGGGGGGGGGGGGGAGAGAGGCTGTCGTCTTGGGGATGAGGGGGGGGGGGAGAGAGGCTGTCGTCTTGGGGATGAGGGGGGGGGGGGGAGAGAGGCTGTCGTCTTGGGGATGAGGGGGGGGGGGGGGAGAGAGGCTGTCGTCTTGGGGATGAGGGGGGGGGGGGGGGGAGAGAGGCTGTCGTCTTGGGGATGAGGGGGGGGGGAGAGAGGCTGTCGTCTTGGGGATGATGGGGGGGGGGGGGGGAGAGAGGCTGTCGTCTTGGGGATGAGGGGGGGGGGGAGAGAGGCTGTCGTCTTGGGGATGAGGGGGGGGGGGAGAGAGGCTGTCGTCTTGGGGATGAGGGGGGGGGGGGGAGAGAGGCTGTCGTCTTGGGGATGAGGGGGGGGGGAGAGAGGCTGTCGTCTTGGGGATGAGGGGGGGGGAGAGAGGCTGTCGTCTTGGGGATGAGGGGGGGGGGGGGAGAGAGGCTGTCGTCTTGGGGATGAGGGGGGGGGGGGGAGAGAGGCTGTCGTCTTGGGGATGAGGGGGGGGGGGGAGAGAGGCTGTCGTCTTGGGGATGAGGGGGGGGGGGGGAGAGAGGCTGTCGTCTTGGGGATGAGGGGGGGGGGGAGAGAGGCTGTCGTCTTGGGGATGAGGGGGGGGGGGGGAGAGAGGCTGTCGTCTTGGGGATGAGGGGGGGGGGAGAGAGGCTGTCGTCTTGGGGATGAGGGGGGGGGGGGAGAGAGGCTGTCGTCTTGGGGATGAGGGGGGGGGGAGAGAGGCTGTCGTCTTGGGGATGAGGGGGGGGGGGAGAGAGGCTGTCGTCTTGGGGATGAGGGGGGGGGGGAGAGAGGCTGTCGTCTTGGGGATGAGGGGGGGGGGAGAGAGGCTGTCGTCTTGGGGATGAGGGGGGGGGGGGGAGAGAGGCTGTCGTCTTGGGGATGAGGGGGGGGGGGGGAGAGGCTGTCGTCTTGGGGATGAGGGGGGGGGGGAGAGGCTGTCGTCTTGGGGATGAGGGGGGGGGAGAGAGGCTGTCGTCTTGGGGATGAGGGGGGGGGAGAGAGGCTGTCGTCTTGGGGATGAGGGGGGGGAGAGGCTGTCGTCTTGGGGATGGGGGGGGGGGGCTGTCGTCTTGGGGATGGAGGGCTGTCATCCTCTTGGTGGGGGGGGTTTGCTCTGTCTCGGTGTCAGGAGATAATTTTTTATTCTCTGTTTTTACTGCAGATCTCTGCTGTGAGGAGTGGGAGAATCCTCAGTGGTGACCTATCGGGTAATCTCTCTACATTTTACTTCTCACACTGTCATCTCATAAGGGGGGAGTGGGGTGATGGAGGCTGTCATCTGGGGGGGGGGCTGTCATCCTATGTGGAGTGGGGGTGTCATCTAGGGAGGAGGGGGTTGTAGACTGTCATTCTCTTGGGTAGGGGGTTGTTTGGAAGCTGTCATCCTTTTTAGGAGGGGGGGGGGGGGGGGGTGGTGGTAGCCTCGTAGATGGAGAGGGTAGGAGGCTGTCATCCTCTTGGTGGGGTTCTGAAGAGGGGGGGGGGGGGGTTGAAGGCTAGGCAGTCATCCCCTTGAGGAGGGGTGGGGGATAGGGAGAGTTTATATTTTATATATATATCTTTCTTTCTTTGTATCGGCCCTTCTCCTTCTCTTTTCCTCTTCTCCAGAATCCAAACTGCGTGTTCCGCTGTACACATCCATGCTGCTTTCAATACCGGACACTTTCACCCCCTTCCTGCCCAGGCCGGTCTTCAGCTTTCAGCGCTGTCACACTTTGAGTGACATTTGTATCACTTGTCTCACACACGTGGAGTTTTCTTTTGGTGGTATTTAATTGCAGGTGGGCTTTCAATTTTTTGATAAACCTAACATTTTAGAAACGTATTTTTCTTTATTTCTGTTATAACATTTTGCAACTAAATCGAAATTTATTCTGCCACATATTGGGGGGGGGGGGGGGGGGGAATAACCTAAATCAGTGTATAATATTTTGTCTGTAGGAAATAGGGATATATCTTAAAGAGGAAGAAACCCTCTTCAATTAATGCTGTAAAAAAAAAAAAAAAGCCTGCGAGAGAGGCATAATGAGCTAGTGTGCGTAGCATACTAGCTCATTATGTGGCACTTACCTGAAATCAAAGTGCTCCTCGTTCTTCGCCGCCATGTCCCCTTGCAGCTTCTTCCTGGTATTGCGGCTACGGCGCTGTGATTGGCCGGAGCGGCGATGACTTCACTCCCGCACACGGGACAGGGAGATCCCCGCCCATGCGTGGGAATATGGCATTAACGTCGCTTGTCATTATTGTAAATATCTCCTAAACCGTGCAGGTTTAGTAGATCTTTCTTGCCCCTATAAGTAAGCCTTAATCTAGGTTTGCCTGTAGGTGCAAGTTGTGCGGTTGGGTTTGCAACCACTTTAAAATCGATCAATACTGATGTACTGACAGACTCAGGAAAGTACAGATATCCTTTAAAAAAGGAAAACAAATTCTCAGGTTTTTTTTTTTTTTGTACGTTCACCAGTGCAGTACAGTGTCGTCATGTAACTGGTGTGTGGATCAGAAGCAGTGACAGTATGGGTTTTTTTTTTTTGTGTACCTAGGATATCCACCCGACTCAATGAAACTGGTTGAATACCATCAAAAGAAAGCTCTAGCTGTCTCAAATTAATTGCTAAAGGTTTCCTATAGGTACAGTGCTGCATGACCGTGCAGTTTTCTTTCAGAGTGAGAGTGCTGAAATTGGCTCGGGTGAAAGTGTCCAGTATTGAAGGTAAAAAAAAAAGGCAAAACCCCCCCTAAAGGTGGGACTTTGAAAGTGGCCACAAACAGAAGTATGTATAAAAGTGTAAATTATTTATTGATGTCAAACAAAAAAAAATCACATAGAAGTTGTCATAGATTTAAACGACACATAGGGAATACACAAATCCAGACAATTCTTGCTTAGTTTGATGAAAAAAAAGAACACTCAAAGTCTGACCCAACAGCTGTTTAGGTCCGAAACCCTTCTTCAGAGGATTTACAGACGTCTTAAAGGGGTTGTAAAGGTTTGTTTTTTATTTTCTAAATAGGTTCCTTTAAAGAGGAGGTTCACCCTAAATATACACTTTTCCAGGTGATCCAGCATACTGGCGTCAGCGCCAGTATGCTGTTTTTTTTTAAAATGCCCCACTTACTGTATTATCTTCAATTTTGATTTATCTCCACAGCGGGGGATGGCGCGTGTATAGCCTGTCACTAGTACCGAAACTACCCGATTTAGGACTCGGGTATTTCCGGCGCAATACGGCGCCTGCGCACAGACCTAGGAGCTGACTGCGCAGGCGCCATATTTCTCAGAGTCCTATTTAGGATTTTTTCGGAGGGCGTGACGCGCCATAGCCGTAGAACTCGGAGAAATACGGCGCCTGCACAGTCAGCTCCTAGGTCTGTGCGCAGGCGCCGTATTGCGCCGGAAATACCCGAGTCCTAAATCGGGTATTTTCGGAACCAGTGACGGGCTATACACGCGCCATCCACCGCAGGGAAGCTAAATCAAAATTGAAGATATAACAGTAAGTGGGGCATTAAAAAAAAAAAAAACATACTGGCGCTGAAGCCAGTATGCTGGATCACCTGGAAAAGTGTATATTTAGGGTGAACCTCTGCTTTAAGCTAGTGCATTGTTGGTTCACTTACCTTTTCCTTCCATTTCCCTTCTAATGCCGCGTACACACGATCACTTTATGTGATGAAAAAAAACGACGTTTTTAAAAATGTCAATTTAAATGACCGTGTGTGGGGGAAAACGTTGTTTTATGTCTTGTGAAAAACGACAAAAAAAAATTGAAGCATGCTTCAATTTTTTGTGTCGTTTTTCAAAACGTCTTTTTTTTTTTGTTTCACAAAAAATCAGTGTGTAGCAAAAAACGTAGTTTAAAACGACGTTTTTCAACCCGCGCATGCCCAGAAGCTAGTTATGAAGAGAGCTTCAATGGAAGAGTGGTGAACGTAACCTCGCTTTGCTAGAGCATTGTGAAAAAAACGATGGTGTGTATGCAACATCGTCTTTGAAAATTGAAGTTTCAAAAACGTCGTTTTTTACTTCATAGAAAACGTAGTTTTTTTTCATCACATAAAGTGATCGTGTGTACGCGGCATAAATGTTTTTTTTTTTTTTGTCTGAATTTCTCACTTCCTGTTTCTCCTCAATAAGCTTTCCACCATCATTTGAGTGGTGGAAAGTCATTTAGAACAGCTTACTGAGGAGGAGGAACAGGAAGTGAGAAATTCAGACAAAGCAAACAAAGAAAAAAAAAACGTTTGCAATGTAATTCAATGGGAGCGTTCTAATCGGAGCGACGCAAGTCGCTCCGACTTAGAAATTTACTCCCTGTACGACTTCGGGGGCGACTTGCATTGACTTCTATACAGAAGTCGTCTTGCAAATCGCCTCTGAAGTCGTCCACAGGACGTCTTGCAGAGCCGCCCCCGGAGTCGTGCCGCATATGTGTGAACCGACTCTTAAGATCAAGTGTCTAATAAGGAAACAGTCTATTAGTTTGACAATTCTTATTTGCATCATCTGTCTGGTTCTCAACAAATTATCACATATACATAGTAACAAAGTGCTTACATTATTGTAGCATTTGTTTGACATTGATGCCATAATAATGTAAGCATTTCTTTGTTACTATGTATATGTGAGATAAAGGCCCTTCTGTATAACTGAAATGTACATTTATTTTTCTCTTTTGTTAACCTAAACTTTTTTTTTCCCACGCCTGCCAATTTACAGCTTATTTTTGTACCATTTAAGGCTTTTTATTGAAACTGTAAATGTTAGACTGGAAAAATGGGGGCATTCTAATACATTTTGACTGTATTTAAAGCATTAAAAAGTGTTCATACTTTTTAAAGGATAAGTTCACTTTTTACAAATAATAAATGCACATCTTTTTACAGATTAAAAAAAGTGTTTATTTTTACAATGCAATATACAAGGCATTGAACCTACAATCTGCAGCTGTCTGCATGTACCTTGTAGCGCTCACTAGCACCCTCATAGTCCTTTGAGAGCTACAGGCTGTCAGACGCAAAAGCTGATGCTACTTGTAGGCATTCATTCTCGGGTAGCTGTGAATGGATGGCGTTGGCAGAGTGACAGCGGGTGCTCGGCGTGAATTCCTGGCCTGCTGTCAGAAGGAGGAGGGGGAGGTCAGGTCGGAGAAGATGCAGCAGCTGGAACATGTTGCATGTTCTACCCTAAGATCCCTTTCGCATTGAGGAGTTTTCAGGCGGTACAGCGCTAAAAATAGCGCTGTTATACAGCCTGAAAAACTCCTTCACTGCATCCTCAATGTGAAAGCCCAAAGGCTTTTACACTAAGGCGATGCGCTGGCGGGAGAGAAAAAAATCTCCTTTCAGCAGCATCTTCGGAGCGGTGAGAGGAGGGGCTTGTATACCGCTCCTTCCCATTGAAAATAATGGGAAATCGCGGCAATACCGCCCACAATGCGCCTCCGGTATTAACCCTTTCACTCGCGGCAAATCCGATGGTATAGTGCCGCTATTTTTAGCGGCGCTATACCATCAGCGTGGCTCCCGCCGCAATGTGAAAGGGGCCTTAGACTCCGTTCTCACTATTGTGACTGAAAAGTCGTATAACTTTGCCCTGCGTCTTCCTTCAGACTCATATTCCAGAAGGTGAACTTATCCTTTAAAATTCATACCCTGCTCTGCACATGCTCGGTTGCTCTCTATTTTTGTCAATGTGCTAGAAATCTGAGCCACTGGAGGCCAATCTACTGATGGCCTAGAGATGTACTGCTGCTCAGGGCTTCAGCAAAAGAATAAACCGGAGCAATTCTGGGGGCAGTTTACAGCGCACACACATTTTGGTTGCAGAATTATAAATGTGGAATGTATAGTCTTGCTAAAGAAGGTTATTTCTTATAAAGTTGTTGTTTATGGGTAAAGTTTTGCTTTAAGAGAGGCTTCCCCAGACTGACACTCTAATGCAGGTAGGTGTTACTGCCCAGATCACAGGTGAAAACAGAAGAGGGGGAAAAAAGAAAATGAATGCAGCCTCCATATGTAATTAATGGTAAGCTGCAATACTGCATATAACATTTTTGGTTTTGTTTTGATTTGTGCCTTTTTTAAATAAAGCTGCGGATGTGTTTTGTTACTTCTGACTCCATTATTACTGTCTGCTATATGTCTCATTTACACACACAATTTAGGATACTTTTACACTGAGGCGCTTGATGCTAACGTGTTTGCCGTGATTTTCAGCTGCTAGCGGGGAGATTTTTAACCACCCACGGCGGTTTGCAGGTGGTACGGCCACGCTTCCCCATTGATTTCAATAGGTATTTTCACCGCACCTCAAAGATGCTGGGCTTTTACATTGGATAGAAAGGAGTGCCTCTTTCAGGGCGCTTTGCAGGTGCTCTTTTTAGTGATGCCTCAGTGTGAATGGAGCCGTATGCTCTCTGCTAACAAGGTTCTGCACAGAGTATATCCTTAAAGGGGTTGTAAAGGGAAACAATGTTTTTCCCTTAATAGCTTCCTTTACCTTAGTGCAGTCCTCCTTCGCTTACCTCATCCTTCCATTTTGCTTTTAAATGTCCTTATTTCTTCTGAGAAATCCTCACTTCCTGTTCTTCTGTCTGTAACTACACACAGTAATGCGAGGCTTTCTCCCTGGTGTGAAGAAAGCCTCCTGAGGGGCAGGCAGGCAAGTCAGGACACTCTCTACTTTGCAGATGGAGAAAGGAGCTGTGTGTTAGTGGGTGTCCTGACACCCCTGCTGTCCCCCCCCCCCCCCCCAAGAGGCTTTTCCCACACCAGGAAGAAAGTCTCGCATTACGATGTGGAGTTACAGACAGAAGAACAGGAAGTGAGGATTTCTCAGAAGAAATCGGGACATTTAAAAGCAAAATGGAAGGATGAGGTAAGTGAGGGAGGACTGCACTAAGGGAAAGGAAGCTATTTAGGGACTTCTTTTTTTTTTCCCTTTACAACCCTGAAAGTAATGCATTGTTTTACTACTGTTAAAGTCTAATTGCAGAATTACGTTTGCACTTGCGAGTTATAAGTTATCGTGTTTCCCCAAAATTGACTCTTATTATTTGTACAAGTGAAACGCCCCTCCCCGTCCTGTTAAATTTCCAATGTTGGTAATATCTTGGGGTTGTAATATGTACCAGGGTGGATTTGATTTTAAATCCAAATTTTTTTCAAAGAGCAACTATCACCTCTGACCTCCCGCTGTTGGCTCCTGGACAGTTCCATTCACTTTAATGGGACAGCTGTTCATGTGGTAGTGATACGAGGTGAGGGATGGGGTGGCAGCAGGTGAGTGGATGCCTGCTAACAGGTGCAGCCATGATGGATCTGAAATGACAGGTGCTCTTTAAAGTTAAATATTTATTCTTGCTGGTAGTTAGAATCTTTTAATATTTGCAAGCAAAATGAAGGTTTTCTATTTAGAATAATAAGCTGTCGGGTTAATAAAACAGTGATATCAGAATCCATTTTAGGTTAGTCGCACATAGTTGGGGAACTACTCAAATTCTTGTATTTAAATAAAACATTGCCAGTGCATATAATCTCAGCTTGCATTTATTGAATGAGATTACCAAAAGTGTAAATATTTTAGAATATACAGCCTCATCCTACATAACTAAGCTCAATTTCTTGCTCTATAAAGTGGATTATTAATAGAAAACTAAATAGATTTTTTATTTTAATCCTCCAAAAGAATTTTATTTGATAGAAAAAAATAAACAGATTTAAGTCTGAAAAATCAGATATAAATAAGAAAACGCAATTTATTTTTTTAAATCTTTTTCCTGATCTGCACTATTCATAACACCACGTACCCTTCTCCCACTCCCCACTCCACACTTCAGACCAAAGATAGTGAGTTCTCGTGCAAGTCCAGAAGATGTGTCGGAAGTCGGCAGTGTCGTACACGTATCTCCAGGATTGGGCAGAAATCTCTGGATAAATGTTATACAACCTCTGTTGCGTCAAATTCAACAGTTTATAATGGATCACTCTATTCCAGGTATCCTCAAACTACGTCCCTCCAGCTGTTACAGAACTACACATCCCATGAGGCATTGTAAAACGCTGACATTCACAGACATGATTAGGCATTATGGGAATTGTAGTTCCTGAACACCTGGAGGGCCGTAGTTTGAAGACCCCTGCTTTATTCCCTACTATAAACTGTGAAAAGGCTCTCCCCATTTACCTTTCCAGTCTTCATCATCAATATCTGGAACATCCGCCTGCCATTTGGAATGAAGACTCCTCACGCCTTCTGTTCACACTGGAATGGCCTTATAAATCTTAGTTAATGGGCTAGACAAGGAAGGTTTCCAAATCAGAAGGAGCAAGGTCTTATTGTAGGGTCCCAAATTGGGAATGGCCGGCATGGTGGAGCTGCAGATATTGGAAAAAGAATGAGTTGGGAAGTCTAAATTGATGCTTCAGGCTCTGATTAGGTAGCAATGTATCCCGGGGAACAAATATGACCAAGGGTTTTGATGCCCAGACATTCGGAATAGGAATCAACTAAAATTTCTGCAGTGTAAGGTTAAACCAAAGGGGAGTATGGGAGGATCTATAGGAGAATGTGCAGAGTTTGACCAAGGTCAGTTGCCAAGGTTTTTAACCAGTTCCCATCCAACCCATAACAAAATGACGGCTGGGGGGACCTCTCATCGATTCTGGTAAACCTCGTATAACACTCTCCGGACTGCGCCTTGCGTGGGGCCTGCACAGCGGCACGATCTGTTACCGGCTGTGTACGGTAACTGATCATTGTACCCGTACCATATGACCAATCGCAGAAGATTACATGGCCAATGTAAACAATGGATGGCTTCCTTTTATGCCATCCATTGTGTACAATTGTGTTGTTAGCTGTGATTGGTCAGTGTGATCACATAGTACAGATGGGGCCAATCACAGCCTATCTGTACCATGTTGTTAGCTCTGGCCCATCACAGCTAATCAAAACAAACTGAATGAATGAGTAAAATGCTTGCTTATAGCAATGTAATGCACTCTGCTATATGCAATCATAATATGTGTAAAATTTAAATCCTGATCACTTTCCCAGAGTAGTACGATGTTACTATGGTAACATTATATTGCTCTGGTCACAGTGTGTTTTAAAATAAAAAATTGAAATTAAATTTTTTATTTTATTTTTTGTGCTGTCAATAGTCAGTGTCCCTGATCACCGGCGCACACCATTTACATGATACTGGTGACAGTATGTAAAAAAAAATTGAGAAACTTTTTTAAATTTCTTCCGGTGGTGTAACTAGAACCTTCAGTGCCCCGATGCAAGATACTATGGAACCTGGAACACCTAGTTACCATACTAACAATCGGAATCCAGAACTCTTGATTCCAGGTCACCTGATCGCTGTGATAGCCTCTGATTGGCTACCACAATAATGAGTTACTGTGAAACAAGCCACTGTTTTTCTCTCTCTCTGAATAGAGAGGAAAGATACAATGTATATTTCTCTCTTCTCGCAGAGAAAAAAAAGTGTCAAAAATAATTAAATATTAGAAAATAAAATAAAGAAAAAGTACTTAGATCAAGATTCAAAATAGGTCAGTGCCAGGTTTAGTGTTTGGGTCAAGTAAGGGTCAAAGGTCAATGTCAGGGCCAATATATTTTGGGCAGAATTAAAAAAAAAAAAAAAATATTAGTGTCAGTGTGTTTTTAGGTAGGACAACGACAAAAAAAGAAGCAAAATGCACACTATTGTGTCTGGGCTGTACTACGGTAGAAATAACAACTGACATAGTGTATCACTGCGATTGTCAGCAGTAGGAGAATTTATTTTGGCTTGTTCTTTGGTGGTAGGGAATGTTAGTAACAAGAAATACAGAACTAAATACATTTTTTTTTTACTATTTTAGGCCAGATTTCCTTAACTACTTCTCACCTGGCCAACGCACATATACGGCCGGGTGGGGGCTCTCTCCCTCTGAGTGGACATTCAGGAACGTCCCTCAGAAGGAGGGGAATCGCGCGTGTGTTCCCGCGCAGCAGAGTGATCCCGATGCACTTGTGTCACCCGGACACGGTGCATCGTAGATCGGCAGGAGGGCTCTGTGATTGGCCCTCCTGATCACATGACGGCCGTGTCCAATCACAGCCGTCATGTGATGTAAACAAACAGACGGTTTTTCTTGTGGAAAAAAAAAAACAGCCGGTTGCTAATTGATCGGCTATCCTCTCCTCACACAGAAGTCGTTGCTGAGGAGAAGAGGGTGGATCGCTGCAGCTGGCTGGTGATCAGTGAGTATGAGATGTTTTTTTCAGCTTTTTACTCAGTTGATCACCAGTCTAGTGTCCCACACACTGTAAAACACAAAGTAAACAAACATGTCCCCAAAACACATGTCCCCACATAGTAAAAACACCTGCCCCTCCACATATGTAACAGTAAAATCACATGTCCCAATGATCATTTGCACACATATGTCTGTGATCACCTGCACACATCTGTACATGATCATTTGCGTACATATGTCCGTGATCACACAAACCAATTATTATACACTTAACAGATTTTACCAAAAACATGTAGTAGAATACATTTTGGCTTAAATTTATGACAAAATTATATTTTATTGGATTTTTTTTAAAATAGAAAGTCGAATATATATATATTTTTCCAAATTTTCGCTCCTTTTTTCGCATATATCGCAAAAAAAAAAAACGGAGTCGTGAATAAATACCACCAAAAGGAAAGCTCTCATTTTGTGAACAAAATGATAAAAAATTAATTTGGGTACAGTGCAGCACGACTGCGCAATTGTCATTGAAAATGCGAGAGTGCTGAAAGGTGAAATGTGGTTAAAAAAAAAAAGGGAGATATCCATTACCATTTACTACCAAATAGGGCTGCAAGTACCGATTATTTTCATAATCGATTAGTTGGCCAATTATTGTTTCGATCAATCGGATAATCACCTTTAAAAAAATTAGCATTTTTACATTTTTTTGTGCCAATTTGTTGTTGGGCAGATTACAAAACACAAATTTACCCAAAAACACATTACATGCTTTTCTGCAGCTTCTCCATTGAAGTATATTTAACCAAAAATAAAATAGCACCGGTTTGCGTTAAAAAGTCCAAATAGCACCGGTTTGCGTTAAAAAGTCCCATAGGAAAGCATATACATGAACTGTAGGGTGTTTCTGCAAAAAGCACCAAAAAAAACACAGAGGTGTGACCCCGGCATGAGATGTTTAATAACATAATGGAGTTAAAAAAACAAAAATAAGTACAAAAAGAGCAAATAATCACTACTGTAAGGGGTTAATTTTTCTTACTGTGGGACAGTGAGAGTAATATTTACAGTAGAGATTTGCTTTTTTGTACTATAACGGGCTCATTTTAGTTTTTATCCCCATTATGTTACTGGTCGATAATCGATTAATTTCCCAACGATTAGTTATCGATTAGTTGTTTCGGCCCTACTACCAAATGAAAACCGAATTTGTCCTGAAAAAAACGTGTTATAATCCACCTATATACACAAAGTAGTGATAATATGTATGGTTTTACTAATAAATGCCAATGTTGCAAAATTGTGCTTAGGCATTAATATTTGTTTTACTCTTAGGCGGGAAGGAATTATTAAATACCACCAAAAGAAAGCTTTATTTGTGTGAACAAAATGATAAAAATTGTATATGGGTACAGTGTTGCATGACTGTGCAATTGTCATTCCAATTGTGACAGTGCTGCAAATTGGCCTGGGCAGGAAGGGGGAAAAATTGCGTGGTTAAAAGTGGTTAAGCACTGCCTGCAAAAAAGTGTAAAAATAAATGGTGCACAGGGGCCCCCGGTACAGGAGGTATTGCAGGGTTTTAAAGGGTTCCCAACTGTACAGACTCAAGTTGTAGGCGTGGGGGAGTAGGGCTGTCAAAAAGTACGTTTGTATATCAGGGACATGCCAGACGCCCGTGGGTTCAAGCCTACAAAGGGTCTTCTTAGTATACCAAGGAGAGCTGGAATTGCACAAAAATTAGGGACTTAAAGTATTTAACCACTTAAGGACCCCTTCACGCCGATATACTTCGGCAGAATGGCACGGCTGGGCACATCAACGTACCTGTATGTTGCCCTTTAAGCCCAGCCGTGGGGTCGCGGGCGCGTGCACGCGACCCGGTCCAAAGCTCCGTGACCGCGGGACCCGCGGACCTGATCGCCACTGGAGTCCCGCGATTGGTCCCCGGAGCTAAAGAACAGGGAGAGCTGTGTGTAAACACACCTTCCCCGTTCCTCACTGTGGCGCTGTCATCGATCGTGCAATCCCTTTTATAGGGAAACCCAATCGATGACGTCACACCTACAGCCACACACCCCTACAGTTAGCAACACATATTAGGTCACACATAACCCCTTCAGCGCCCCCTTGTGGTAACTCCCAAACTGAAATTGTAATTTTCACAGTAAACAGTGCATTTTAAATGCATGTTTTGCTGTGAAAATGACAATGGTCCCAAAAATGTGTCAAAATTGTCCGATGTGCCCACCATAATGTCACAGTCAAGAAAAAAAATCGCTGATCGCCGCCATTAGTAGTAATGCGCAAACCAATCGATAAACGCTTATTGCGATTTTTTTCTTTAACCAAAAATATATAGAAGAATACGTATCGCCCTAAACTGAGGAAAAAAATAGTTTTTTTTATATATATTTTTGGGGGATAATTATTATAGCAAAAAATAAAAAATATAGAATTTTTTTCAAAATTGTCACTCTATTTTTGTTTATAAAAAAAATAAAAACAGCAGAGGTGATCAAATACCACCAAAAGAAAGCTCTATTTGTGGGGAAAAAAAGGACACCAATTTTGTTTGGGATCCATGTGGCACGACCCCGCAATTGTCAGTTAAAGTGACGCAGTGGTGAATTTACAAAAACTGGCCAGGTCCTAAAGGTCTGGGTCTTAAGTGGTTAACTACTTGCCGACTGCAATACGTATACAGTGCGGAAAATAAGTATTTGAACACCCTGCTATTTTGCAAGTTCTCCCACTTGGAAATCATGGAGGGGTCTGAAATTGTCATCGTAGGTGCATGTCCACTGTGAGAGACATAATCAAAAAAAAATAATCCAGAAATCACAATGTATGATTTTTTTAACTATTTATTTGTATGATACAGCTGCAAAGAAGTATTTGAACACCTGAGAAAATCAATGTTAATATTTGGTACAGTCGGCTTTGTTTGCAATTACAGAGGTCAAACGTTTCTTGTAGTTTTTCACCAGGTTTGCACACACTGGAGGAGGGATTTTGGCCCACTCCTCCACACAGATCTTCTCTAGATCAGTCAGGTTTCTGGGCTGTCGCTGAGAAACACGGAGTTTGAGCTCCCTCCAAAGATTCTCTATTGGGTTTAGGTCTGGAGACTGGCTAGGCCACGCCAGAACCTTGATATGCTTCTTACAGAGCCACTCCTTGGTTATTCTGGCTGTGTGCTTCGGGTCATTGTCATGTTGGAAGACCCAGCCTCGACCCATCTTCAAAGCTCTAACTGAGGGAAGGAGGTTGTTGCCCAAAATCTTGCAATACATGGCCCCGGTCATCCTCTCCTTAATACAGTGCAGTCGCCCTGTCCCATGTGCAGAAAAACACCCCCAAAGCATGATGCTACCACCCCCATGCTTCACAGTAGGGATGGTGTTCTTGGGATGGTACTCATCATTCTTCTTCCTCCAAACACGGTTAGTGGAATTATGACCAAAAAGTTCTATTTTGGTCTCATCTGACCACATGACTTTCTCCCATGACTCCTCTGGATCATCCAAATGGTCATTGGCAAACTTAAGACGGGCCTTGACATGTGCTGGTTTAAGCAGGGGAACCTTCCGTGCCATGCATAATTTCAAACCATGACGTCTTAGTGTATTACCAACAGTAACCTTGGAAACGGTGGTCCCAGCTCTTTTCAGGTCATTGACCAGCTCCTCCCGTGTAGTCCTGGGCTGATTTCTCACCTTTCTTAGGATCATTGAGACCCCACGAGGTGAGATTTTGCATGGAGCCCCAGTCCGAGGGAGATTGACAGTCATGTTTAGCTTCTTCCATTTTCTAATGATTGCTCCAACAGTGGACCTTTTTTCACCAAGCTGCTTGGCAATTTCCCCGTAGCCCTTTCCAGCCTTGTGGAGGTGTACAATTACTCTAGTGTCTTTGGACAGCTCTTTGGTCTTGGCCATGTTAGTAGTTGGATTCTTACTGATTGTATGGGGTGGACAGGTGTCTTTATGCAGCTAATGACCTCAAACAGGTGCATCTAATTTAGGATAATAAATGGAGTGGAGGTGGACATTTTAAAGGCAGACTAACAGGTCTTTGAGGGTCAGAATTCTAGCTGATAGACAAGTGTTCAAATACTTCTTTGCAGCTGTATCATACAAATAAATAGTTAAAAATTCATAAATTGTGATTTCTGGAATTTTTTTTTTGATTATGTCTCTCACAGTGGACATGCACCTACGATGACAATTTCAGACCCCTCCATGATTTCCAAGTGGGAGAACTTGCAAAATAGCAGGGTGTTCAAATACTTATTTTCTGCACTGTATATGCGCTGCAGTTAACAAGTGGTTTACTGGGATTTTGGCTGAAGATATCATCCATAACCTTTGCATTGTTTGTTTTAGCCGGAGGCTGGATTTCTCTTGAAAAATGTTCCAGCGGCTCATGAGACGATCCGACCCGATGGTGCCGTCGGCGGGTCACAGAGGCGATAAAAGAGTATATCTGCTTTGATCGCCTCTGTGTCCTTGGAGGAGTGGAGCGTAGTCATGACGTCACTTCTGGTCCAGGGTGGAAGTAAACAAGTTTTTTTTTTTTGCTTTTAAAGCGGAGGTTCACCCTAAAATCCATTTTCTGACATTATGTCCAGCATACTGCTAAAAAATGTTTTTTTCGCTACTTATCTGTATACGAGGCCTTGTTATTCGTCTCCGAGCGGGCAATCGTGCGGGGAGTAGGCATTGCTAATTGAAGAGGCGTTGATTGACGGCTGCTAAAGCGCGTCACGCCTTCCGGAAATACCCGAAGTGACGATCGGGTGTTTACGGTGCATGTGCCTGCCGTGTAGAGCTGACTGCGCAGGCGCCGTAAACACCCGAGCGTCACTTCCGGTATTTTCGAAAGGCGTGACGCGATTTAGCAGCCCGTCAATCAACGCCTCTTCAATTAGCAACGCCTATACGCGGAAGTAATCCCCCGCTCGGAGCCGGATAGCAAAACGTCATAAAAAGATAAGTATGGGGAAAAATAAAATAAAACAGCATACTGCACATGTTAGCATTATGCTGGAGGCCGGGAGCTAATGGAAAAAACTTTCTTTTTGGGTGAACCCCCCCTTTAAAGATAAAGAAGAAATTTGGGGTCTTTTTGACCCCAGATCTCTTCCTTAAGATGACCTGTCATCCTTATTTCTATTACAAGGGATGTTTGCATTCCTTGTAATAGGAATAAAAGTGATAATAAAATAAAAGGGACAGTGTAAAAAGTAAAATAAATACGATTTTTTTTTTTTAAAGCACCCCATCCCTCCGTGCTCACATGTAGAAGCGAACGCATACATAAGTTGTAAACGGTGTTCGCACCACACATGTAAGGTATCACCACGAACGTTAGAGCGGGAGCAATAATTGTAGCGCTAGAGCTCCTCTGTAAGTCTAAACAGGTAACCTGTAAAGGTGTTTAAAATGTCACCTATGAAGATTTTTAAACACCATAGTTTGTCGGCATTGCACGAGCGTACGCAATTTCAAAGCATGACATGTTAGGTATCTGTTTACTTGGCGTAAAATCATCTTTCACATTTTACAAAAAAATTGGGGTATATATTGTGTTTTGTTTTAATTCATTAACCACTTCCCGCCCAGACTTTAGCAGAATGATGGCCGGGCGGTGGTTCCGTTATCCTGATTGGACGTGATGTGACATCTTTCAGGATAACAGCCAGTGCAGAGACTCTGACAGAAACTCTTTAACCACGTGATCAGCATTAATCGATTGCAATTTTCATAATCGATTTATCAGCCAGTAACATAATCGGGTTAAAAAAAATAACTAAAATTAGCCCTTTATAGTACAAAAAAGCAAATTGCTACTGTAAATATTACTTTCATTGTCTCACAGTAAAAAAAATGAACTTATTTTTGTTTTTTTAACCCCCATTATGTTACTAAACATCTCAGGCCGGGGTCACACCTCTGTTTTTTGGTGCTTTTTGCAGAAACACACTACAGTTCATTTACATGTTTTCCTATGGGACACGTTCACAGCCATGATTTTTTTTCAGCTGCTGCGTATTTGGAAATCGGCCAACTAATCGATTATGAAAATAATCGCTAGTTGCAGCCCTACATCCTTGTGACAGCGATAGGCATGTGACAGGTAATCTTTATAGATAGATCTATAAGACCCCTAAATGCAGCTTCTGCCCTTAAAAGCGTCGAATTGTACAAAGATCTGTGTTTTCAAATTCTTTTGATTTTGAAAATGAAGCTGTTGACATCTGGAAGTAATGTCAGGTCGTCCCTTCCGGGATACCATAGCCGAGAGCCGATCCGAGTGGGGCGGAAGAACCTGAGAAAGCCGTGGGAGGTGGTGGGAAAGGCGACTCCTCCCGCTGCTTGTAAAAGCAATTAATGGGCTAGTTAGCAGCTAGGATCGCTTTTTACAAGAGAGCCGGTCGCTGACTCTTAAAAAAAAAAAAAAAAAAACATACCGGGATGATGCTCGCAGCTGCAGGCACCATCCCAGTATAGCCACTTGAAGGCCAATGACGTACGGTTACGTTGCCGGTCCGCAATTGGACATTCAGATAAATGTTATTCACTGTTAGTAGGCCGGCTTTTTATTTCAGAATAGATGGGCCATGGCTCTTCTGTAATAAAATATGAGGTGTGCCAATTTAACCCTTTTGCTGCCAGGTCCTTAAGTCGTAACTGGCACCCAGAAAAAAATGCCGGCGAGGGACAGGAACATTATTTTTATTATTTTTCACATAAAAAGTTTTACACACTTTACAAACTTTTATACATTTAATTACAAAAAATTCTCAGGTTCACTTAAATACATTTATAAAAACTGCAACTAATGATTATTTTAATAATCGATTAGTTGGCCGATTATTTTTTTGATTAATCAAATAATCGGTTAATAACCTTAACCATAGGGCATTTTCACGCCCTTCCTGCCCAGACCAATTTTTAGTTTTCAGCGCTGTCGCACTTTGAACAATTGCGCGGTTGTGCGACGTGTCTCCCAAACAATATTGGCGTCCTTCTTTTCCCCACAAATAGAGCTTTCTTTTGGTGGTATTTGATCACCTGGGCGGTTTTTATTTTTTGCGCTATAAACAAAAGAAAGCGTCAATTTTGAAAAAAAACACAATATTTTTTACTTTTTGATTTAATAAATATCATATATATATTTTTTTTTTACTTTTTTCCCCTCAGTATTCAATTTGTTGTTGGGCAAATTAGAAAACACAAATTGCCGCAAAAAAAACATTTTCTGCAGCTTCTCCATTGAAGTATATTGAACCAAAAAAACGGAATATCGCCGTTTTGCATAAAAAAAATGAAAAAGTCCTTGCCCTTTTCCAAATACACAGCAGCTGAAAAAATCATGGATGTGAAACCATGTAAATGAACTTAGTATGTTTCTGCAAAAAGCACAGAGGTGTGACCCCGGCCTGAGATGTTTAGTAACATAATGGGGTTAAAAAAACAAAAAAAAAGTACAAAAAGAGCAAATAATCACTACTGTAAGGCCTTGTACACACCAGGGAATATTTCCGCTGAACATGGTCCGACGGACCATTTCAGCGGAAAAATCCGCTCGTGTGTAGGGGCAAACGGACCGTTTTGGCCGGATTCCTCCGGCGGAAAAATTTCAAAGCATGCTTTGGAATTTTTCCGCCGGATAGCTGCCCGTCAGATATGTCCGCTGGTTAGTACGGCAAACCAGCGGACATATCTTCCCGCACATGCGTCGTATCCTGTGAATGGATCCGACGCATGCGCGCGGAAGTGTTTACTTCCTGGTGCAGTGACGTGGCGGTGACGTGGCGGCGTCAACGTCACCGCCGCGTCACCGCGCTGTCCGCCGGCGGGGAATTTGATCCGATGGTGTGTACAGCCATCGGATCAAAGCAATCCGGCGGACAGATCCCATCGGATATATTACCTCGTGTGTACAAGACCTAAGGGGTTAATTTTTTACTGTGGGACAGTGAAAGTAATATTTACAGTAGCAATTCGCTTTTTTTTTTGTACTATAAAGAGCTAATTTTAGTTTCTTTTTAACCCCATTATGTTACTGGCTGATTAATCGATTATGAAAATGATAATCGATTCATTTCATAATTAGTTGTTTCGGCTCTGATAAAAACACAGTAAAACATATATACGGGTACACAGAAGGATCCAGCCTCCGAAGCATGTGTTTCGAGTAATTCTATCTATACTATGCATTCTCTTTATCTTCCGAGACTTCTTGGAAACAGAGGGGACGAAAATCCAAAGGGGGTGCAGATCCCGGGCCATCCAACCAACCCCCCCCCCCCCATATTTTAACCCCACCCACCCATAGTTACCCAACTAAGTGCATCCCAATTCTATACCTGTACTTATATATATATATATATATATATATATATATATTTTGTTTACTTTCAAAAGGGGAGAGTAAAGGTCATATCCCTCCATCCCCATTTTACCCCCTTCGAATTGTGTGAAAAAAAGGGGGGGGTGAGGGAAAGCTTTTACAAGTGAGGGGGGGGGGGAGTAAGGAGAGGAAAGAACATATCCGGAGGTGCATTTTTATGCACATCCACACATGGGAAAGGAACATTAGAGCAAAGGTGATTATCGCTTCCTTTACTTCCGCTTTAACACTTCTTACATTTCCCATGAAAGTGAGAGCATGCTATTATTGTCAGTGGCATTTTTTTGGGGTGAAGAAGGCTCATCTGATGCAGTAAAAACTGCAGTGTCCTTCCAGCATTACCACCAGGACAGTTGTGTCCCAAAAGCACCCAAAGGTTATCTTAACATGTATGTCAGAACAAAATGATAATAAAAAAATATATATTTTACTATGTGTGTGTATGTATATATATATATATATATATATATATATATATATATATATATATATAATCTCAATAAATTTTTGCTGTACATGAACATTTTGCCATAATTTATCTCATAATTTAATAACAATTTCCATTGTGGTTGTATTTGATGCCTCAGAACATCTAATTCACCTTTGATTGTCTGTTGCAGGTGCATCAAAATGGGGCTCATTAGGATGGCAATAAATGTCCTTTTTCTTGCAGAAGGACTTCTGCTTGGACTCCTTTGCGTTCCATGTATATCCGCCAAAAGGTACACCATTCCCAAAGTCACCATGGGGGTGGAAATTGAACAAAACTGGAGCAGACAAAACCCGAAGCAGCTGTGCATGGTGATCAATCAGATTCTATTTTTAGCTTGTTCAGTTAAGCTTTAAAAATGAAAGAAGCTGATTGGTTGCCAAGCAAAGCTGCTCTAAATTTTGGGTGCTCCAGTTTTGATAAATGATCCCCCTGTGTGTTTATAATGAGAGGATATGGAGTAGAGGTCAGCCATCCTCCTAACTCCTTTTTAGCCAAATTCTGAACTTGTCATATTTTCTCACCCCAATGAGCTTTGGGCCGGGTCTTTGCAGCCTTGCCCAGTGTCATTTGCAGCCTTGCCCAGTGTCATTGCAGCCATTATTAAATCTGATATCAAAGTAGAGGAATCTGTACTGAAGTATCTAGAAGTGATCCAGCTCCTCTGTGTCAGCCAACGCGGCCGCAGGGGAGAGGAGGGGGACGCCGACAACGGATGGGCCATTTAAGCTTATGAGTGACATCACCGCTCCCGGCTTTACTAATCATTGTCAGCGTTCTCTCCTCTCCCCTGCAGCCTCCACTGTCTTACATGCTAGTTAGGTGTAACACAGGGGTGCCCAACCTTTTGAATAGCAAGGGCCACTTAAGCAACTTGGTAACCAGTCATGGGCCACAATGAGCGGAGCGGGCTGATGACAGGTCACGGCTACTCTATGGGCCCTCCCATCTGCCCAGATGGATGGGGACGAATTCCCTTCTGTTTTTTGGATTGGAGGGCATAAATGGACATCTGTCGTGAATTAAGGGTCCCATTTGGTCGGGTTGATCGTGTGAAAAGGGCCTAAGACTGCTGTCAACTGATGTGCTGCGGTTTACCCACACCGCGGGTGCTACGTAGTGCACCTGTATCTATCCTGCGGGTTAACTGAACTTTGCCATAGACTCCTTCTGTGGCAAAGCCGGCACTGTAGAGAAAACATCGGCTTATGGGGCTCTGGTCCGCAGCCGCTTTCTTCCTCTACCACCAGCTACATTCACCATGCTTTGGTATGGCAGATCGGCAACCTGTGATCTAGGCTTGCCAACCCGCTATTCCAGAGCAGGAGGTCGTGGGCCACATCAGAGGGCCACATAGTTGGCTTAGATGTTTTTGGTCCCGTTAAAGTAATGGGCAGCTTCACTGACCAATAGAGGTCATGTTTTTTGGCTTTTACTGGAAAAGTTATTTATATACAATTTCATCTATCTGTACCTCCTGGATTTACTGTCACTGAAGGTAGATTCTGCTTAGACTTAAAGCAGATGTCCGCTGAAAAAAAAAAAATATTAAAAGCCAGCAGCTACAATTACTGCAGCGGCTGACATTTAAAATCATCACGCTTACCTGTCCTGGAGTCCATCACCGTCCGCAGCAGAGGACGAGCGATCGCTTGTCACTCTGCTGCCCCCCGTCCGCCATCTTCGTGAGGGAACCAGGAAGTGAAGCGCTCTGGCTTCACTGCCCGTTTCCCTATGGCGCATGCGCGGGTCGCGCTGCGCCATGCTGACTGGCTCCCGCTGTGTTGTGGGAGCCGAGTGTTTCCCAGAACACAACGGGGGGAGGGGCGGGAGCTGACATCCTGCCCGCAGTCTACCTGCAGACTGTGTGGCCGGAAGTGGGTGCAAAAACCTTTCTTTAGACAGGTATCTGCACCCCCTCCCCCCTGAAAGGTATCAAATGTGACACCGGAGGGGGGGAGGGTTCCAATCAGCGAAAGTTCCACTTTCGGGTGGAGCTCCGCTTTAATTTTGAATGAACGAATCAGTCATCTGCCGTCTGGGCATGTTCTGCAGACACTTTTTATACGAGGTAAATGTACTGTATACAGTGCAGCCGGAAAGTATTCACAGCACTTCACTTTTTCCACATTTTGTTATGTTACAACCTCATTCCAAAATGGATTAAATTCATTATTTTACTCATAATTCTACAAACAATACCCCATAATGACAACGTGAAAGAAGTTTGTATGAAATCTTTGCCAATTTATTAAAAATAAAAAACAAAAAAATCCCATGTACATACAGTGCCTTGAAATAGTATTCATACCCCTTGAAATTTTCCACATTTTGTCACGTTACAACCAAAAATGTAATATGTATTTTATTGGGATTTAATGTGATATTGACCAACGCAAAGTGGTACATAATTGTGAAGTGGAAGGAAAATGATAAATGGTTATTTTTTTTTTACAAATAAATCTGTGAAAAGTGTGGGGGGTACATTTGTATGGCGCCCCCCGGAGTCAATACTTTGTAGAACGGCCTTTCTCTGCTATTACAGCTGAAAGTCTTTTTGGGGATTTCTCTACCAGCTTTGTACATCTAGAGAGGGACATTTCTGCCCATTCTTCTTTGTAAAATATCTCAAGTTCTGTCAGATTGGATGGATAGCGTCTGTGATCAGCAATTTTCAAGTCTTGCCACAGATTGTCGATTGGATTTAGGTCTGGACTGTGACTGGGCCATTCTAACACATGCATGTGCTTTGATCTAAACCATTCCATTGTAGCTCTGGCTGTACTTTAGGGTCTGGAATAAAATTGATTAGCGCATAATTCATTCAACACTGAGAATCTGCATAATAAATAGTGATCTGTGCAAAAGTGCAAATGCATAAAAATAAATGTCCCAGCGCATAAATAATTCAACATATAAAGTCCATATAGTGAATCACAATCTATGCAGAAATAGTGCAAATGCATAAAATAAAGTAAACTGTCCCATCCGTGGTGGTGTAGCAGATCCTATGATATGGGTGACTTTTCTTCAGGAAATATGCTCACATTGCGCTTACCTTTATAAGGCAAAAATATAGCCTTTCAATGTGTGTTGCTCTGGCTCCCCAGCAGGTGTCACTCCGTCCTTTCAGTAAGGTGGTGTGATGATCTTGTGCAGATCCTATGTTCCAAGGTTGGACAAGGGGGGGGGGTTCCAGTGTCACTCAAATAAAGAGGAATGGTGCCATGGTGAAGTACGTATGTACGTTTAATAAAATTATAAGAGAGACTTACATCAAAGTAAAAACAGACAGGTACGATCGAGTTCCGCGTCTAACTTCCGGTTTCCGGGTTCAGGTCTTACATGTTACGCTGCGTCACGCAGCTTCATCAAGTCATCTAGTCTCAAGTTCTTTGCAGACTCTAAGGCCGCGTACACACGATCGGTCCAAACCGACGAAAATGGACTGAAGTTCAGTTTCATCGGTCCAAACCGACCGTGTATGGCCCATCAGTCTTTTGTCCTTCAGTCCAAAGTTTTAAAACTTGCTTTTAAATCGGACCAATGAACGCCTGACCATCGGTCAAAGCCGATGGTTAGTACGCAAAAACATCAGTTCAAAACCCGCGCATGCTCAGAATCAAGTCGACGCATGCTTGGAAGCAATGAACTTCGTTTTTTTTCAGCACGTAGTTGTGTTTTATGTCACCGCGTTCTGACACGATCGGTTTTTGTAGGCACATCAGACCATCAGTCTGTGAACCGATGAAAATTAACTTCAGTCCGTTTTCATCGGTTTGGACTGATTGTGTGTACGCGGCCTAACAGGTTTTCTTCAGATTGTCCTGTATTTGTCTCCAACCATCTTCCCATCAACTCTGACCATCTTTCCTGTCTCTGCTGAAGAAAAGCATCCCCACAACATGATGCTGCCACCACCATGTTTCACGGTGGAGATGGTGTGTTCAGGGTGATGTGCAGTGTTAGTTTTTAACCACACATCGCGTATTGCTTTTAGGCCTAAAGCCGCGTACACACAACCATTTTTAATGTCCTAGAAAAAAACAACATATTTTTTTCATCTGATTCTTGTCAAGCCTGCCTTGCATACACACGAAAAAAATGCTCGAGCAAAGCGCGGTGACGTACAACACGTACGACGGCACTATAAAAGGGAAGTTCCATTCGGATGGTGCCACCCTTTGGGCTGCTTTTGCTGATTTCGTGTTAGTAAAAGTTTGGTGAGAGACAATTTGCGCTTTTCAGTCTTCGTGCTTTTCAGTCTGTTACAGCGTGATGAATGTGCTATCTCCATTACAAATGCTAGTTTTACCAGATCGAGTGCTCCCGTCTCATAACTTGCTTCTGAGCATGCACGTTTTTATTTAAGTCGTTTAAGCCCACACACGACCGCCGTTTTTCACGTAGAGCATGTTCTAAATTTTTAATGCCCATTTTTCACGCAGAAAAAAATGTTCTGGAGCCCACACACTGTCGTTTTTAATGACCATTTTAAAAAATTACATTTTTCACGACATGAAAAACGGCCGTGTGTACGCGGCATAAAAGTAAAATTTTGGTCTCATCTGACCAGAGCACCTTCTTCCACATATTTGCTGTGTCCCCTCCCCCACATGGCTTCTCACAAACTGCAAACAGGATTTCTTATGTCTTTCTTTCAACAATTACTTTCTTTTTGCCACTCTTCCATCAAGGCCAGATTTGTGGCGTGCTCGACTAATGGTCAAATAAAACCAAAGAACTTCCAAGCTCAACTTACCAACCAGCCTTTGACCAACCAAATTAAACTGTCTAACAGTATGTGTTGAAAGCAGGGGTTTAGTTGCACACATTTGCAAATACATGCGTAAGCTGCAGGCCCTGGCCAGGCACCCTGTACCCTACAGACCCTACCTCTAACTATGAAGAGTCTCCACCGTGGAGATACATCTGCTCCCACTGCGGAGACTCTTCATAATTAGAGGTAAGGTCTGCAGGATACAGGTATTTGCAAATGTGTGCAACTAACCCCTATTTTAACGCATACTGTTAGACAGGTTAACTCGGTTGGTTGCAGGCTGGTTGTTAAGTTGCGCTTGGAAATTCTTTGATTTTATTTGACTTGTGTTTGCCCTTCCAGTGCTCCTTGCTGTGAAGACCAGTTATAGGTGGGGGCCGTGACCTTTTTTTTGTATTCACGACTAATAGTTGTCCTGTGGACAGATTCTCCCCCCTGAGCTGTGGATCTCTGCAGCTCCTCCAGGGTTACCATGGACCCCTTGGCTGCTTCTCTGATTAACCCCTTCCATACAGGGCATTTTCACCCCCTTCCTGCCCAGACCAATTTTTAGTTTTCAGCGCTGTTGCACTTTGAATGACAATTGCGCGGTCAGGCAATACTGTACCCAAATTAAATCATTATGTTTTTTTCCCCACACAAATAGAGCTTTCGTTTGGTGGTATTTGATCATCTCTGCGGTTTTTATTTTTTGCGCTATAAACAAAAGAAGAGCGACAATTTTAAAAAAAACACAATATTTTTTCCTTTTTATTTAATACATCTCACAATATTTTTTTTAAAAAAACTTTTTTTCCCCTCAGTTTAGACCGATACATATTCTACGTATTTTTGGTAAAAAAAAAACGCAATAATCGTATATTGATTGGTTTGCGCAAAAGTTATAGCGTCTACAAAATAGGTGATAGATTTATGGCATTTTTATTTTTATTTTTTTACTAGTAATGGCGGGGATCTGCGGTTTTTTTTTTGTGACCGTGACGTCGCGGCGGACATATCGGACACTTTTGACACGTTTTTGGGACCGTTCACATTTACACAGCGATTAGTGCTATAAAACTGCACTAATTACTGTGTAAATGTGACTGGCAGGGAAGGGGTTAACACTAGGGGGCGCTGAAGGGGTTAAAATGTGTCCTAAAGTATGTTCTAACTGTAGGGGGAGGGGGACTCACAGGGGGAGGAGATCGATGTGTGTTCCTCTGTACTGGGAACACACATCAGTCTCCTCACAGCTGACAGGAGGTGGATCTGTGTGTTTACACACACAGATCCACACTCCTGCCGTGATTGCCGGAAATCGCGGGTGCCCGGCGGCAATCACGGCCGTCGGGCACGCGCGCGGGATCGCGGGTGGTGTCGCGGGCGCGCGCGCCCTAGAACGCCGTGAAGACAGGACGTTGTGCAACGTCCTGTCTCATGGGCGAGGGGATCACCATGACGTGATTCCCCTATGGGCTGGTAGGGAAGGGGTTAATGTTCTCCTTTCCTGGCCAGTCAGTTTAGGTGGACGGCCATGTCTTGGTAGGTTTGAAGTTGTGCCATACTCTTTCCATTTTCAGATGATTGATTGAACAGAGCGCCAAAGCCTGGGATATTATTATTTTTTATAACATAACTCTGTTTTTTACTTCTCCACAACTTTATCCCTGACCTGTCTGGTGTGTTCCTTGGCCTTCGTGATGCTGGTTGTTCACTAAGGTTATTTAACAAACCTCTGAGGGCTTCACAGAACAGCTGTATTTATACTGAGATTAAATTACATACAGGTGTATGGTCTATTTACTAATTAAGTGACTTCTGAAGGCAATTGGTTCCACTAGATATTAGTTAGGGGTATCGGAGTAAAGAGGGCTGAATACAAAGGCACACCACACGTTTCAGATATTTGTTTGTAAAAAAAAAAATTAAAACCATTTATCATTTTCCTTCCACTTCACAATTATGGGCCAGATCCACAGACATCAGCTGATCTTTGTGCGAGCGTAGCGTATCTTCTTTACGCTACGCCGCCGCAACTTAGAGAGGCAAGTGCCGTATTCACAAAGCACTTCCGTCCTAAGTTACGGCGGCGTAGCGTAAATGGCCTGGCATAAGCCTGCGTATTTTGAAGTAGGCAGGTTGTGGGCGTGTAGTATTATAATGAGGCTTGATCCCCATGTAGATGCATGTCCGTACGAACGGCGCATGCGCCGTCCGTGGAGGTAACCCAGTGCGCATGCTCCGACTCATGTCCGATCGAATTCCTAAGATACGTCCAAAAATGCCTCTGACGTGAATGTAACTTACGCACAGCCCTATTCGCGTACGACTTACGCAAACGACGTAAAATACGACGCTGTTCCGACGTCCATATGTTAACATGACTTACCCCTGCTTTATGAGGGGTAAAGTTACGCCGGTCGTATGCCTTACGTAAACTGTGTATATTGATACGCTGGGCGCAACTAGGTTCGTTGATCGGCGTATCTAGGTCATTTGCATATTCGATGTGGAAAATCGACGGAAGCGCCCCTAGCGGCCAGCGTATAATTGCACACAATTATACTCTGGGTTAGGCAAGTTACGTCGGCGTAGGAAGCCTATTTTTTAGACGTATCTGCCTTTGAGAATCGGCGTAAAGATACGCCAGCGCAGATTTGAAAAGTTTTGTGGATCTGGTCCTATGTGTCACTTTGTGTTGGGCTATCACATAAAATCCCAATAAAAGTTTTTGGTTGTAACATGACAAAATGTGGGAAATTTCAAGGGGTATGAATACTTTTTCAAGGCACTGTAAATATTCACAGCCTTTGTCATGACACTCAAAATTGAGCTCAGGTGTATCCTGTTTCCACTGATCATCCTTGAGATGTCTCTACAAATTGATTGGAGTCCACCTGTGGCACATTCAGTTGATTGGATATGATTTGGAAAGGCACACACCTGTCTATATAAGGTCTTATGCCGTGTACACACGATCACTTTTTGTGATGAAAAAAAAATGAAATTTTTAAAAAAGTAATTTAAAATGATAGTGTGTGGGCAAAATGTCATTTTATGTCTTCTGAAAAACGACCAAAAAAAAATTCGAACATGCTCGAATTTTTTATGTAATTTTTTAAAATGTAATTTTTCGTGTCATAAAAAATGATCGTGTGTGTGGGCAAAACTACGTAAAAAATTACGTTTTAAAACCCGCACATGCCCAGAAGCAAGTTAGGAGATGGGAGGTAAAACTACCATTCATAATGGAGATCGCACATTCATCACGCTGTAACAGACAAAAAAGCAGGAATCGTCTTTTACTAACAAGGAATCGGCTAAAAGCAGCCTCAAGGCAAATAGAACTTCCCCTTTAGAGTGCCATCACTTTGTTCATCATTTTCCAAAAATGATGGTGTGTACGCAACGTAATTTTTTAAAATGAAGTTTGAAAAATTTAGTTTTTTTTCATGATAAAAAATAATGTTTTTTTCCATCACAAAAAGTGATCGTGTGTACGAGGCATTACAGTTAACAGTGCATGTCAGAGCACAAACCAAGCCATGAATCCAAGGAATTGTCTGTAGACCTCTGAGACCAGTGGCGGCTGGTGCTCAAAATTTTTGGGGGGGCGCAGCCTCACTGTGCCCATCAAACGCAGCCACTGTGCCATCAATTGTCACCACTGTTCCATGCCATCAAACGCAGCCACTGTGCCATCAATTCGCAACACTGTTCCATGCCATCAAATGCAGTCACTATGCCATGCCATCAAACGCAGACACTGTGCCATCAATTCGCACCACTGTGCCATGCCATGCCATCAAACGCAGCCACTGTGCCTTGCCATCAAACGCAGCCACTGTTGCATGCCATTAAACGCAGCCACTGTGCCATGCCATCAAACGCAGCCACTGTGCCATGCCATCAAACGCAGCCACTGTGCCATGCCATCAAACGCAGTCACTGTGCCATCAATTGTCACCACTGTGCCATGCCATCAAACACAGCCACTATGCCATCAATTGTTGCCACTGTGTTCTTTAATTGTTGCCACTGTGCCCATTGTCGCCACTGTGCCCATTGATGTCACTGTGCCCTTTAATTGTCGCCACTGTGCCCATTCATGCCGCTGTGCCAATTGTCCCCACTGTGTCCATTGTCTCCACTGTGTTAATTGTCGCCACTGTGCCCATTGATGTCACTGTTTTCTTCATCGCCACTGTGCCCTGTAAAATGCGCCCCCCCCCGGCACTTACCTTTACTGGAGTCAGCCATCCACGTCCCTCAATGTCTTCTCCCGCCCTCGATGACGCTTCAGCCAGAACCGGTCAACCTGATTGGCTGAGAAGCCTGTCAGTCTTATCCAAGGAACGTACCCCCGTACGTTCCCTGGATAAGCTTCCGGATGCTGAGGGCGGTACTCGGAAAGCCTATTAGAGCCACTGGCTCTGATAGGCACTTCCTTACAGCCAACCAGCTGCCGTTATTCAGGTGGCCGGCGCTCATGTGCGGCCATTTGAATAGACCAGTGGCAGCGGCGACAATAACATTGATTCATGCAATGCATGAATCGATGTTTAGGTGGATGAAAGAGGGTGCTAAATAAACCTAAAAGTGCCTAAATAGGCTAGTAAAAAGTGCTATGCCTAATAATGGAAAAAATTTGTGACAAACATGTGAGAATACAAAATGTAATAGGAATGGTAAGAATACCGCACAAGTGGGATGTCTCAGTGGACTGAGAACCAACTCCCCCAAGGGGGTGGTCTAATTAATTGATTACAATGAATCAGTGCATATACTATAAAACCTCTCTAAAACGAAAAATAATTATATACAAACAAAATGATTGACCAAGGCAATAATGCCTATGCCTAGGTTAATAGACGTATAAACCATATAATGCAGTGACAAATCGGTGAGCAAAAGCAACTTGCACAATACAGCAATAAAGAAGTGTAATCTTCCCACTGGTAGGCAAAGTTTGTTAAATTAGCTTGTGATGATAGAGATTGGAAAAGCTTCTAAGTGGAGGCAGCAGAAAAGTTATTCCAAAGACTGAGATTGAAGAGTCTGTAAAGTTTAGCAAATTCATAGCCTTCACCACTTGTTTGAGATTTCACCCGAAGTGCTGAGAGCACTAATATGCGCTTACCACAGAGCTAGGACCTCTTAGTGAAAAGTAGGTCATGGAGGCTTGGCGGGATAAGTGCCTGCTCACTATGAGGCAAAGACGGGAACCATGTGGATTCAGTAGGAACTCAAAGGAAACATAAACAATAGGGGGGATCCCATAGTATATTGCCTTTTATTAAAATTTTAAAATCACACCATACAGCCAAATGGCCTCTTACTTTTGAATGTGCCCGTCTGGCACTGGGACTGCTACAAAATGTCTCCTGTACCGAGAGCCGCCTGGATGCACAGACCGTGCGACCGCTGTGTTAGGCTGGGTGCCGTTTCAATAGGGCGCTGTGTGTTAGGCTGGATGGATTATCCATCTCATTGAACAACGAGGAAAAAGAGAGCGGGACGCTCGTCGAAAGTGTACACACGACCGAGAACCTCAGCTGAATATGTCTCCCAGCGAGCTTCTCGCTGGATTCTGCCGAGAAGCTCGGTCGTGTGTACGGGGCCTCAGTCTTTGGAATCACTTTTCTGCTGCCTCCACTTAGAAGCTTTTCCAATCTCTATCATCACAAGCTAATTTAACAAACTTTGCCTACCAGTGGGAAGATTACACTTCTTTATTGCTGTATTGTGCAAGTTGCTTTTGCTCACCTATTTGTCACTGCATTATATGGTTTATACGTCTATTAACCTAGGCATAGGCATTATTGCCTTGGTCAATCATATTGTTTGTATATAATTATTTTTCTTTTTATAGAGGTTTTATAGTATATGCACTGATTCATTGTAATCAATTAATTAGACCACCCCCTTGGGGGAGTTGGTTCTCAGTCCACTGAGACATCCCACTTGTGCGGTATTCTTACCATTCCTATTACATTTTGTATTCTCACATGTTTGTCACTAATTTTTTCCATTATTAGGCATAGCACTTTTTACTAGCCTATTTAGGCACTTTTAGGTTTATTTAGCGCCCTCTTCCATCCACCTACGTATCAATACCACAGTTCATCACTGCACTTTGAGGAGCAGCTTACCACATTATATATTAATTTATATTTTGTATTCCCTTTATTGGGAACTCTACGTTATCATACATTGTTATTTTTGGTGCGGAAAACACCCCATCATTCATGAATCGATGTTATTAGACTCGGTGGCGGTGCGAGAGCCAGAGGGGGCGGCGCTCCAGCGCCCTCTATGGACGAACCGCCACTGTCTGAGACAGAATTGTATGGAGGCATAGATCTGGGTAAGGATACAGAAAAATTCCCGCAGTATTGAAGGTTCCAACAAGCACAGTGTCCTCCATCATCAGTTTGGAACCACCAGGACTCTTCCTAGAACGGGCCGCCCATCCAAACTGAGCAATCGGGGGAGAAGGGCCTTAGTGATGGAAGAAACCAAGAACCCGATGGTCACTCTGACAGAGCTCCAGCGTTTCTCTGTGGAGAGAGTAAAACCTTCCAGAAGGACAGTCATCTCAGTAGCACTCCACCAATCAGACCTGTATGATCGAGTGGCTAGGCAGAAGCCACTCCTCAGTAAAAGGCACATGACAGCCCATCTGGTGGAACAGTTCAATCTTTGTGTCATCAGACAAGAGAATTTTGTTTCTCATGGTCTGAGAATCCTTCAGGTGCCTTTTGGCAAACTCCAGACGCTATTATGTGCCTTGGCATGTGCCCTGTCATGGGCTGGCAAGCATCATGTCTGGAAAAAAACAGTTATCACTCATCACCTGGCCAATACCATCCCTACGGTGAAGCATGGTGGCGGCAGCATCTTACTGTGGGGATATTTTTTAGCGGCAGGAACTGGGAGACTAGTCAAGATGGAGGGAAAGATGAATGCAGCAATGTACATAGACATCTTTGATGAAAACCTGCTTCAGACTGGGGTTAGGGGACAACGACCCTAAGCACACAGCCAAGATAACAAAGGAGTGGCTACGGGACAACTCTGTGAATGTCCTTGAGTTGCCCAACCAGAGCCCAGACTTCAACCTGATAGAACATCGTCGGAAATTGGCTGTGCTCTGACGCTTCCCCTCCAACCTAATGGAGCTTGAGAGGTCCTGCAAAGAAGAACGGGGGAAACTGCCCAAAAATAAGTGTGCCAAGCTTGTAGTATCACACTCAAAAAGACTTGAGGCTGTTATTGGTGCCAAAGGGGCTTCACCAAAGTATTCAGTAAAGGCTGTGAATACTTATGTACATGGGATTTTTTTTTTTTTTTTTAAACAAAGGTTTATTTGTAATCAAAATTAACAGTTGTACAATCATACTAGCATTTGTACATGAATTTTAGCATGGAAAATGTAACATTTAGTTTAGCTGGATTCAGTTTTTTCCCTTTTTCCTCTTTTTTCCCTTTTTTTATTTTTTTATTATTTTTCCTTTTCCCCCCTCTTTTCTTTTTCTTTTTAATAAATTTGCAACGATTTGAAACAAACTTCTTTCACGTTGTCATTATGGGGTATTGTTTGTAGAATTTCTAGTAAAATAATGAATTTAATCCATTTTGGAATAAGGCTGTAACATAACAAAATGTGGAAAAAGTGAAGCCCTGTGAATACTTTCCGGATGCACTGTGTGTGGGGAATGCTCCAGCTGTAGATGATTGGCCTGTATAGGTTACATCCTTCTGGCTGGTTTGCACACATTCAGATCCTATTATGAACATGGCCAAATTCATCACTGGCTGTCATATAACACAGTAGACCAAAAAATGCACGTGGTCCTTTTTTTTTTTTTTTATGTCAAATCAGAGCACCACAACTCACGGCGTGTTGTCATGTGCTACAGTGGGGTGCGTTGGCCATGTTGGAATGTCGTTTACAATACAAAAAAGTATCTCCTGTCAGAATTTTTTCAAAAGAAAAAGTCTTCACTTCCACTTTAAATTACAAAGGGGCTTATGTAGATTTTTTTAAATGTTTTTTGTAAGTGGTTTCCCGTCGGATTAAAAAAAACAATAGTTTTCCCAACAGAATTCCTGTCAAGCCTGCCTTGCATACACACAGTCAGGCCGCGTACACACGTCCGAGAACCTCGTCGGGCTAAACTCATCGTTCCGCCCGTCGAGGTTCCCGATGAGCGGTCGAAAAGGTCGTCAAGCCAAATTTCCTCATTGAACAACGAGGAAATAGAGAACATGCTCTCTATTTTGGCTCGACGAGCTTCCCGACGCTTTGCTCATCGAAAGTGTACACACGACCGGTTTTCTCGGCAGAATACGTCTCCCAGCGAGCTTCTCGCTGGATTCTTCGTGTGTACGGGGCCTTACACAAAAGTCCGGTGAACTTTTGATTGCCACGAACGCGGTGACGTAAAAGACTACGACGAGCCGAGAAAAATAAGTTTTATTCTTCTGAGAATGTGTCGATTTGTTGACGAGCATGCACGGTTTTTTTACCTGTCGGAAAAGCATATAGATGAATGGTTTTGCTGCTAGGAGTTTTTTCCTGACGGAAAAAGGAGATCCTGCTCACAGGGAGCAATCACATGGTCGGAATTCCCAGGCAAAAGCTGTCATCGCAGTTTTTCCCAAGGGAAAACCGGTCGTATGTACAGGGCATTCATGTTCTTCATGTGATAGTGCTTTACCCACCCCTCTTATTGCAGTAGAAACCAATGGGTGAGCTCTGTGGGTAACAACTTTTTCTTACTTACAGGTGGATGAAAATCTTTTCAGTTGGGTCATTCTGGAGCAGATCATTAGTGCTGAAGATAATGTTAATTGTACTGCACTGTAAGTACCGTGCTGCCAATTAGAGACTCTGCTGATGAATCTAGAAAAGATGTTCTGCCACACTCTTCACCAAAGAAGATTATGTGACATCAGCTATGGAACCGTTCAAATCGATGCGATGGCGTAGCGACTTTGAAAAATATTCCTGCACTACTGCGGTTTCATATGCAACTTGTATTGACATTTGTGTATGAAGGCGCACAGATGTCGGCAAGCCGCACTGATCAGTGACTTTGAAATCATGCTGAAGTAACATGACTACAAAGCCGCACCTGTCTGGGGGCTAAGCCTAAACCTACACCCACCCCCTATTCTAAGCGTATTTTAGCTACTTCAGATCCATGCTATAGCCGAATGACGGCTACAGCGCGGACCTACTTTGCCGTGAGGCCACTCCCCATGCGCTGTGATCACTGAGACTCGGGTGATCACAGATCCCGGCACCTTACTATGTGTCAGCCAATGAAAGCTGATCGTGTGATGTAAACAGAAATTCTGTAATCTTTTTTTTTTTCTCCTCACACTGACAGCGTGAGGAGAAAAAAAAAAGCTGATCGCCGGCTTCTATGCAAGGGACATCGGTCCCGAAGAGAAAGAGGCACATCTGCCTCATCTGTTCCAACCAGTACCGCCTGCCAGTGCCACAAATCAGTGCCCAACAGTGACACCTATCAATGTCCACAAGTGCCACCTATCAATGTCCACCAGTGGTGCCAATCAGTGCCACCTAGCAGTGCTGCCTATTAGTGTCACCTACTAGTGCCCATCACTGCCACCTATCAGTGCCCACCATTACTAGGATGAGAGGGAGGGGGGAGGTCATGTCATTACTAGGATGGGGTGGGAGTGAGGTAATGTCATTAATAGGATAGAGGGGGGAAAGGACAAGGTCATGTCGTTACTAGGATGGGGGGGAAAGGATATGTCATTACTAGGATGGGGGTGAGGTCATGTAATTCCCACAATGGGGGGAAGGGGACAAGGTCATGTAAATACTAGGATGGTTTCTAGAAAATATTTTGAATTGCTCTCTGAATATGTACATAAATCTCTGAAATAACTCTAGCCACTTGGAGTATTTTGTCACGCAGTGGAAGGGGCGGTAGTAGTGGGCGCCCCAGGACAACCTTTGCATCAGGGCCCACAAACTTCAAGCTATGCCTCTGGTGGCGTGGCATGGAAGCGATCAGCCTGTGGCACTGCTGAGGTGTTATGGAAGCCCAGGTTGCTTTGATAGCAGCCTTCATCTCATCTGCATTGTTGGATCTGTTGTCTCTCATCTTCCTCTAAAGGAGCCAATGAAAACACACTGTATACACCCCCCCATTCCCACTGTACTTCCCTCCGTGGGTGAACTCTCAGTACGCATGCAGCGGTCCACAAATTTGCAATTCCCCATTCTTCACTCCCTTTCTGCAGAGCTTCTGGGACAGAGCAGAACGATTCTGATTGGTCAGTTCCAGCACAGATAATCATTATGATCCGAAAAAGCACTGCTGAAAGATGGGGAAGAAGAGTGGAAATTTTAAACCCCCATACCGCTACACCAACTGCACGGGCCCTGACAGCTCATCAGTTACGAAGGTAAGTTCAGTGGGGACCTGAGGGGCAGTACCGGTACAGGGTCATCCAGCGCCCAGGGCAAGGGTTTCCAAATTTTGCCCCCTCCCTCACTGTTAATAAATGCCATAGCATGGGTGTACGTCTTTTCTTTGCCCCCTTGCTGATTTTTGCCAAGGGCAGCTGCCCACCCATTGTCCCAGCCCTGCTGAGGGGGAACGGTAAAGTGCGTACTGGCTGGAAGCCGGTCATGTGACCGTATGTACCGGAGTGATTTCAGAATGGGTAAGTAAAGGCATCTTCTTTTGCAGAGTAGATTAGCCTTAGAATTGGGGTGGGTGCATGTTTAGTTATAGTTTTAGTTGGGTTTTGACTGAAATGCCACTTTAACCATGAGACAAGTGGCGCTAAAGCAGCATCTGCATTAAGCCTAGAAAAACATTGTGCATCGTGTAGCTTTTCCCTCGTGACGAAACACGTCAAAAGTACTGACAGACAAAAGTTTAGCAAAATACTGTTAATGTGAATTATTTTTTAATTTTTCTTAAAACTGTGTTGTTGCAGTTATGCACTGATACAGCTACAATCACCAAACAAACCCAGAAAAATTATATATATAACCCTTAAAGGCTAATGCAGCGAACATACGATAATTTTTCATGTCATGCCTTGCATACACACGATCGTGACAAAAAAAGCTTGAGAAAAGCGCGGTGACGTACAACACGTACGACAGCACTTTAAAGGAGAAGTTACATCCAATTGGTGCCACCCTTTGGGCTGATTATGCAAATTTTCCTTCTCATAACTTGCTTCTGATCAGGCACGTTTTTTTCCCCGTCGTTAAAGCCTACACACGACCGTTTTTCACGACGTGAAAAAAGACGAGAGAAAATAGAGCATGTTCTACATTTTTAATGCCCATTTTTCACCAAGTTACATGTTACACCCATGTTTAGGGTGTAACATGGGGAATATGGGACCCACTCCTAAACCAATCCCTCCTGTGAAGGCCTCCAGGGTTCCTTTCCCCCCCACAGCAGAACTCCCACACAGCCGTATTATTCAGTCACAGAGATCAGTGAGTGAATAAACTACAAGTTCCGTCTGCCACCGCAGTGTTTGCGATGGAACAGAAGTACGCTCTTGTAGTTTGCTGGCATCTCCAGCTTAAAGTCTGTACCTCGGTATGGACATAGAGCTGGAGGAAGAGTCTACAGGAGCCCGGCATTGCACCTGCCATCCAATGCTTTGCAGACTCCTATATAAAAAAAATTATAAATACCCATTTTTTTCCTACAAATATATGTGTCCATTTTTTGTCTGTAGAAGGTGGTCTTAGCCTTTTAATAGTGATAAGGGTCCTCAGAAATCAGTAGGTACACAGCTATATTGTGAAAACTGCTCTGTTCTATAAGGTTGTATGCAGCCCTTTAATCACATAGTTCCTTCTTTTTCTAGGTGCTATCGGGGACAGAACCTGCCTCATCATTTTTGTGTGAGTACTGACGTTCTCAAGTCTGGTTCTTTTTGTTATTTGACAGGTTGCTTTAAACTGAGTTCATCTGTAGATCGAAGTTCATCTCTTTGATCTGTAGAGGAAGAAAAACAGTAAGACACAACAAAAACAATAGTTATTTTTATCTTTCAGCTGAGGCTGAGCAAAGTTGTTGATAAACATTGCCTGGCTGCTTTTTTTGTTTTTTTCCAAGACGGCTCCAATTGCCGGTGTTCTGGCGAGCTGGTTCCAACCATCGATATGGTTCCCTTCAGAGTGCGCAAGCGCAATCCGAGCTAACGGAAAACTCAGAGCAGGAACCAGCTATTCATCAGCTGTAGACGCGCTCGCTCCCGATGGCTGATTATACATTCTATACACGTCGCTCTACACAGCAAGGGCCAGCAAGGGGCGGATGTGGTATTGACCAGTGTTTTTTTTGATTGGTTATCCATGCTGCTCTTTACAGCAAGGGGTGGATGTAATACTGAGCAGTCCTTTTTTGGGGGATGTTTTTTCTCAATAAAATGGACGCTTCACATCCGCCCCTTGCTGTATATAGTTACATAGTGAGTTACATAGTTAGTTAGGTCGAAAAAAGACACAAGTCCATCCAGTCCAACCACACAAAAATAAACAAACAAAATAAAAACACAGTACAATCCCATACCCCCAACCCACAGTTGATCCAGAGGAAGGCAAAAAAAAAAACCTGCATAGCATGGTCCAATTTGCTACAGCAGGGGAAAAAATTCCTTCCTGATCCCCTCAGAGGCAATCAGATATTCAACCGGATCAACTTTACCTACAAATCTTAGTACTCAGTTATATTATGTACATTTAGGAAAGTATCCAGGCCTTTCCTGAAGCAATCTACTGAGCTGGCCAAAACCACGTCTGGAGGAAGTCTGTTCCACATTTTCACAGCTCTTACTGTGAAGAAACATTTCCGTATTTGGAGATAAAATCTCTTTTCATTTAGACGTAAAGAGTGCCCCCTTGTCCTCAGCGTTGACCGTAAAGTGAACAACTCAACACCAAGGTCACTATATGGACCCCTTATATATTTGTACATGTTGATCATTTCCCCCCTTATTCTCCTCTTCTCTAAAGTGAATACATTTTGTTCTTTTAATCTTTCCTCATAACTGAGCTCCTCCATGCCTCTTATCAGTTTGGTTGCCCTTCTCTGCACTTTCTCCAGTTCCCTGATACCCTTTTTAAGAACTGGTGCCCAAAACTGAACTGCATATTCCAGATGAGGTCTTACTAATGATGTGTACAGGGGCAAAATGATATCGCTCTCTCTGGAGTCCATACCTCTCTTAATACAAGAAAGGACTTTGCTCGCTTTGGAAACCACAGCTTGGCATTGCATGCCATTATTGAGCTATATGATCAACTAAAACCCCCAGATCCTTCTCCACTACGGATCCCCCCACTTGTACTCCCCCTAGTATGTATGATGTATGCTTATTCTTAGCCCCCAAGTGCAGAACTTTACATTTATCAACATTAAACCTCATCTGCCACTTAGTCGCCCAATTAGACAGAGCATTGAGGTCGGCTTGTAAATTGGCGACATCCTGCAAGGACGTTATTCCGCTGCATAGCTTGGTGTCATCTGCAAAGACAGAAATGTTACTTTGGATCTCAGACCCAATATCATTTATAAACATATTAAAAAGTAAGGGACCCAACACTGAACCCTGGGGTACACCACTGATAACCTTCGACCATTCAGAGTAAGAATCATTAACCACGACTCTGTCTTTCAGACAGTTTTCGATCCATTTACAAACTGATATATCCAATCCTGTAGACCTTACCTTACACATGAGCCGTGTGTGGGGAACTGTATCGAACGCTTTTACAAAATCCAAGTATACCACGTCCACAGCCACGCCTCTGTCCAGGGTTTTACTTACCTCTTCATAAAAGGAAATCAGGTTTGTCTGACAACTTCTGTCTTTCATGAATCCATGCTGTCTGTTGCTTAAATAGTTATTTTCCAGCAAGAACTCATCTATGTGGTCTTTTATTAATCTATCCAGTATCTTCCCAACTATAGAAGTTAAACTAACAGGTCTATAGTTACTTGGTAAAGACTTTGTTCCCTTTTTAAATATGGGCACCACATTGGCCCTGCGCCAATCCAATGGTACTATTCCCTTCATTAATGAGTCCCTAAATATTAGATACAGTGGCTTTGAAATTACAGAGCTGTATAGAGCGGCGTGGATAACCAATCAAAAAAGCACTGCTCGATATCACATCCGCCCCTTGCTGTGTAGAGCGGCATGTATGAGCAGGCATCAGGCAGCGGGAGCAAGCTCATCTAAGCTGACAATCAGCTGTTGAGGCTCGGAGATTTCCATGGCCTCCTACTGCGCCTGCGCAGTCGAGGCAGGAACCATATCGATGGAGGAACCAGCTCGACAAGACACCAGGACTTCATTCGCACCACTGACAGCTGAATGAGTTATCTGTTGTTAAGGACGCAGCGGCCCCACTCTTTAACAAGCAATAATTGCTGTCTTTTTTTTTTTACATTTCAGTTGTCAGTGGGGGAATCCCACTGTCAGCTGAAAGAACCGAGCCAGAAAGTATCGGTTTCAGGTGTTAGAGAATTTGTACGAGTACCGATTTTGATACCGGCATTGTTGCAGCCCTAATTTTTTGTCTATTGGAACTCTGATATATTTTACACTGTAGGATCTTCTTTGTATTCCTTTCAAGTCTTTTCTACTTTTCCTTCTCCTCTCAATCTTTCTGAACCCCCCCACTTGTCTTTAATTCAGAGTATACAGTTAAATATTGCTATAAACATACAAGCAATTTTATGCAAAAAATAGCTTGGAGTTCTTTTCGCTGTGAGATAAAACCTTTGGTTTCAAGTTGCTTATGTGCACAAAATATAATAAAGGTAGGCACTAGCCCTTTAAATTACAAGTGAATATAACAGATAGAAAATTACAAAAGAAACTTGAATCAAATGGTGTGATCCCATTCACAATTCAAACATATAATGAAAGGGCTAGCACCTACCTTTATTGTATTTGGTGCACAAAGTTATATAATGTACATTTAGGAAAGAATCCAGGCCTTTTTTAAAGCAATCTACTGAGCTTGCCAGAACCACCTTACTGCAAAGAAACCTTTCCTTATTTGGAGATGAAATCTTTTTTCTCTAGTTGTAAAGGGTTTCTCCTTTTCCTCTGTGATGACCGTAAAGTGAGTTACTTAACACCAAGTTCACAAAGTAATTGATGTCACTTAGGATGCAGTGGCTTCAAGATGCATTCGGGGCCTTGCACCAGCACATACAGTATGTCACATTGGGAGCAGTGGCTATGACTATGCAGCCACTTACATCCCAAGTGATAGCAATGGGACTTCCTACACAAGCATACATGGACCATGGCCCTCCACAGGGGTATGGTTATGTATGCCCCATGTGAATGAGGCCTAAGGCCTCGTACACACGAGGGGATATGTCCGCTGAAAACGGTCCGATGGACCGTTTCAGCAGACATCTCCGCTCGTGTGTATGGGCTAGCGGACAGATTTCTCCACCCGACAGATTTCAAAGCAAGCTTTGAAATCTATCCGGTGGGAATCTGTCCGCCCGACATGTCTGCTGGTTAGTACACTTATCAGCAGACATGTCGTCCCGCACCGCCGCCGCCGAATGTATTCGGCGCATGCGCGGAAGTGTTTTACTTCCTGGTGCGGTAACGTGCCGGCGTCAACGTCACCGCCGCGTCACCGCCACGTCACCGCGCCGTCTGGCGGCGGGGAATTTGATCCGATGGTGTGTACACGCCATCGGATCAAACTCCCGATCGGACATATCCGATGGAAATGGTCCGCGGACCGTTTTCATCGGATATGTCCGATCGTGTGTACGAGGCCTAACTCAGCACAACAGCAGGCAGATGACACCACTTTTTCTGTTATGGTTGTAGACTGTAGAAAAAAATACAGTGGTGTCCTCATTCCACCCCCAACCTATTCACTGGAAAGTGTAATTTCCCTAAGGAAACCTTGCCATTGCTATGGTTGATCCCTTGAACAAATTGGGTCATAATTGTGATGGACAGCTGGAGTTTTTTTTTTTTCAAATATCAATTTTTATTGAGAATTGCAAAGGAAGGAACAAGAACAACAAAACAAAGGGGGGGGGGGGGTGGGTACCGAAAGGATACAGTACAACTGTGGTCAAATTTGACAGTCCCACCGACATAGAGGCCTCCAATAGAAGGCTCACATTCAGTCTCCCGTGAGGGTAGCCTGTTATATGTCAATCCAAAAAAAAAAAGGATGTGGTGGTACATTACGTAGATCATAACATGTGACCCAAAAGCTAGCCTATACCCTCTATACAGATATACTTCTTATTGCTACAATTACTGGGCCATATACACAGTCCGACTACCGGCGACCCGGTGACCTTAGCCTAACCGGAGTAGTAAAGGGACGACCTCCAAGTACTTGGAGATAAAGCCATCAGTTGCAAAGGTAGGGGGTGAAACAGATAGGGAGTAGAGAAGAAGAGGGAGAGAGAAAGGAAAGTTGTTGATTAACACGAGCGTGATGGACACGGCGGGAGCATCCCCCCCAATCAATCAGCGTCGGTGCGAACTTTAGGAGTTCAGCAAGGTCTGTCCCTCTTCAGAAAAAATGAACATATTCCATGACAACCAGGTCTTAGAGTGTTTCTCTTGTTTGTGTTGGGCTGTGAGCACCAGGTCTTCTAGCTTTTTTTATATCCTCCACCTTGCGCAACCACAATCCAACAGAGGGGGGCACGGTCTGCCTCCATGTAGCTGGAATGCACGACTTTGCGGCATTAACCACTTGAGATCCGCCCCACGTCTAAAGACGTGATTTTTTTGAAGATGGATATCTCGGTAACGGCGGCAGCTGCTGCCACAACCAAGATATCCATCTCTTCGTGGGGCGGACCTTTTAACGATAACGGCGGATTCGCCGCGAGATCGCCGTTATCGGCGGCGGAAGAGGGTGCCCCCCCTCCCGCCGCTCTCCCGCGCCCTCCGCCGCTTACCGTAGCCATCGGTAGCGGCGGAGGCGATCGGGTCCTCTTGCTGGCTGTCCGGGGATGCGACTGAGGGAAAAAATGTCCCTCAGCCGTCCCTATACCTCTGCTGGGCGGAAGTGACGTCAAAACGTCATTTCCGCCCAGCGTCTTAAAGAGACATTTTTCTTTTGCATTTAAGCCTGAATATGAGATCTGAGGTCTTTTTTGACCCCAGATCTCATATTTAAGAGGACCTGTCATGCTTTTTTCTATTACAAGGGATGTTTACATTCCTTGTAATAGGAATAAAAGTGATCATTTTTTTTTTTTTTCAGTGTTAAAAATTATAAAATAAATAAAAATAAAAACGAAAACCAAAAAAATATTTTTTTAACCACTTAGCAACCACCTGCCGAAAAATAACGGCGGCAAGGTGGTTGCTTAACTCCAATGACGGCGCGATCAGATGTAAACAGACCGGCGTCATTTGATGACGCCGGTTCCTCCCTCCTCTCTCTGTACCGATCGGTACAGTGTGAGAGGAGAGAGGAGGGAGCGGATGGCAGCGCCAATGCTGCGGGCTGGATCTGTGACAAATGTAGTCACAGATCCATCCATCCCTCCCTCCCTGCTCAGCCATCCCTGCTGCACATACTCTGCAATGCTGGGCAATACTCTGGGGGGGGCAATACTCTGGGGGGGGGGCAACACTCTGGGGGGGCAACACTCTGGGGGGGGCAACACTCTGGGGGGGGCAACACTCTGCAATACTCTGCAATACTCTGGGCATACTCTGGGCATACTATGGGGGGCAATACTCCGCAATACTCTGGGCATACTCTGGGCATACTATGGGGGCAATACTCCACAATACTCTGGGCATACTCTGGGCATACTCTGCAATACTCTGGGCATACTCTGGGCATACTCTGCAATACTCTGGGCATACTCCGCAATACCCTGGGCATACTCCGCAATACTCTGGGCATACTCCGCAATACTCTGGGCATACTCCGCAATACTCTGGGCATACTCCGCAATACTCTGGGCATACTCCGCAATACTCTGGGCATACTCCGCAATACTCTGGGCATACTCCGCAATACTCTGGGCATACTCTGCAATACTCTGGGCATACTCTGCAATACTCTGGGCATACTCTGCAATACTCTGGGCATACTCTGCAATACTCTGGGCATACTCCGCAATACTCTGGACATACTATGGGGGGCAATACTCCGCAATACTCTGGGCATACTCTGGGCATACTCTGCAATACTCTGGGCATACTCCGCAATACTCTGGGCATACTCCGCAATACTCTGGGCATACTTCGCAATACTCTGGGCATACTCCGCAATACTCTGGGCATACTCCGCAATACTCTGGGCATACTCTGCAATACTCTGGGCATACTCCGCAATACTCTGGGCATACTCCGCAATACTCTGGGCATACTCTGCAATACTCTGGGCATACTCCGCAATACTCTGGGCATACTCCGCAATACTCTGGGCATACTCCGCAATACTCTGGGCATACTCTGCAATACTCTGCAATACTCTGGGCATACTCCGCAATACTCTGGGCATACTCCGCAATACTCTGGGCATACTCTGCAATACTCTGCAATACTCTGGGCATACTCCGCAATACTCTGGGCATACTCTGCAATACTCTGGGCATACTCTGCAATACTCTGGGCATACTCCGCAATACTCTGGGCATACTCTGCAATACTCTGGGCATACTCCGCAATACTCTGGGCATACTCCGCAATACTCTGGGCATACTCCGCAATACTCTGGGCATACAGCGCCCCTGTCCCCGTGAGCTCGCATGCAGAAGCGAACGCATACGCAAGTCCCGCCCACATATGAAAACGGTGTTCAAACCACACATGTGAGGTATCGCTGCGAACGTTAGAGCGAGAGCAATAATTTTGGCCCTAGACCTCTTCTCCAACTAAATTGATGTAACCAGTAAAAATATTTAAAGCGTCACCTATGGGGATTTTTAAGTCGCAAAGTTTGGCGCCATTCCATGTGGCCACGCTGTGTCAAAAAGTCCCACACATGGGGTATCGCCATACTCGGGAGGAATAGCAGAATGTGTTTTGGGGTGTAATTTGTGGTATGCATATGCTGTGTGTGAGAAATAACCCGCTAATATGAAAATTTTGTGGAAAGAAAATAAAAATGAAAAAAATCTTGATTTTGCAAAGAATTGTGGGAAAAATTACAACTTCAAAAAACTCACAATGCTTCTTTCTAAATACCTTGGAATGTCTTCTTTCCAAAAAGGGGTCATTTGGGGGGTATTTGTACTTTTCTGGCATGTTAGGGTCTCAAGAAATGAGAGAGGCTGTCAGTACATCAGATGTGATCAAATTGATCAATTTTCAGTAATTGGTACCATAGCTTTTAGACCCCATAACTTTCACCCAGACTAAATAATATCTAAATTTTTTTTGTTTTGTTACCAAAGATATGTAGCAGTATACATTTTAGGCCAAGTTTATGAAGAAAAATTACTTTTTTGCAAAATGTTATAATAGAAATGAAGAAAAATTCATTTTTTTACAAAATTTTCGTTCTTTTTTCATTTATAGTGAAAAAAATAAAAACCGCAGAGGTGATAAAATACCACCAAAAGAAAGCTCTATTTGTGGGAAAAAAAGGACAAAAATTTCATTTGATTATAGTGTTGTATGACTGAGTTATTGTCATTCAAAATGTGAGAGCACCGAAAGCTGAAAATTGGTCTGGTTATTAAGTGGGTTTAAGTGCCCAGTAGTCAAGTGGTTAAAGTGCCCCGTCCCGACGAGCTTGCGCGCAGAAGCAAACGCATACGCGAGTAGCGCCCGCATATGAAAACGGTGTTCAAACCACACAAGTGAGGTATCGCCGCGATCGTTAGAGCGAGAGCAATAATTCTAGCCCTAGACCTCCTCTGTATCTCAAAAAATGCAACCTGTAGAATTTTTTAAATGTCGCCTATCGAGATTTTTAAGGGTAAAAGTTTGACACCATGCCACGAGCGGGCGCAATTTTTAAGCGTGACATGTTGGGTATCATTTTACTCGGCGTAACATTATCTTTCACAATATATAAAACAATTGGGCCAAATTTATTGCTGTCTTATTTTTTAATTCAAGAAAGTGAATTTTTTCTAAAAAAAGTGCGCTTGTAAGACCGCTACGCAAATACGGTGTGAGAAAAAGTATTGCAATTACCACCATTTTATTCTCTATGGTGTCAGAAAAAAAATATATATAATGTTTGGGGGTTTAAAATAATTTTCTAGCAAAAAAAACAGTTTTAGTCTCGTAAACACCGAATCTGAAAAACAGGCTCGGGGCTCAAGTGGTTAAGCAAGTGTCAGACTACCGACTGTTTGTACAACCGTGCCGGGGCCGCGGTGGCGTGTAGCAGGACGAACGCAGGGTCTTTCTGAATTTCGTGGTCCGTGAATTTCTGAATGATCTTTGCAGTTGTTGTCCAAAAGTGTCGTAGTAGTGGGCAGGACCAAAAGATATGTAGGAGAGTCCCTTTATCTTTCTGGCACGTCCAACACTTGTCTGATGTGGTAAAGAAAAATCTGTGCAGCAACTGAGGAGTATAATACCACCTAGTTAGAATCTTATATTTTTTTTCTTGAATTTTTGTACAGATGGACGATTTCAGGGAAAATCTAATAATGTTTTGATTTAGTATGGCCGTGAAGGTGCATTGTAGGTTATTTTGAGTTTTCATTTCCATCTCTGGCATTGTCAGATTTGCAGAGGCCGCTTTGGTTAAAGGAGAAGTACAGCCAAAGCTCCAGAATGAACTGCACTCCTGTGACCTGTTTTCAGCAGACAGCGGGCTAAATAAAGCCCACTGACATCACAGAGCCGGTCCAAGCTGGAGAAAGATCGTGACCATATGCTTGGGATCCGCCCCGAGTCTCTGGACCAGCACCCGGCTCGACCCCTTAGCAAGCCACTGAGAGCCCGAGCATGCCTCTTCCACTCCCTCCACAGCCCAGCGTCCACCTAGATAAGTATGATTTCAAAGAAAAAAAAATCCTCAACTTCAACTTTTTCTTTAAAGTGCTGGACTGTGGAATGCACGTCTGCATGGTCTTTGAGGGACGTTGTCTCTTTAAATTTACTCTGGATACCATTTTTAAGTGCGCTACTGGTGGCAAGAGTACATTTCTTTTTTGGAAAAAGCATGAAGACTGCAAAGTTTTCTCTTTCTTTCTTTCTTGAATTTCCCTCCATTATTGCCTGGATGTGGTTTGGGTTGTGAGTGTCTTTCTCTCAGCCACCGCTTATTTCAGGTTCTCGTTTTGTCATCCTAGATTGTCCCCATAAGACCACTTTCTTTCGTTGCTCGGACAGAGATCATCATCATAAGGATCATGATACATAGAACAGGGATACACCAAGAGATTTTGAGAGACACCTTAACATTGATAAAAAATATTACATATCTTTGAAGATACATGATTTCAAAAGATTCTAATAGAAGTGATACACAAAAAAGTAGCCAGCGCCCGCTTCCTCGGGAGAAGTAAATCTGCAGGGAGAAACCAGGTCATTAGGACAAAACAAAAAACAGAGGAAGGGGGAGAGGGGGTGGTACGGTTAGAAGGGGAAAGGGGAAAGGAGTCCATAGGTGTACTTACAATTGAAGAAAAATATCCAGGAGCAATACATGTGAAATATTGATTCAATCAGCATCAGCAAAAATTATGACATGACCCCCACAAGCACACAAACAGGAAAGGGGGGAGGAAGGGAATGGGGAAAAGCCACCTAGTCCACACCGTCCTTTCCGGGAGTTGTGAAATAAAAGGGACAAGGCCACCAAGAGAAGAAAACAAATACCTCATGGAGGTGGTGGCAGAGTCACCAACAAACTGGAGGTATAAGAAAAGAAAAAAAAATGAGGCAATTAAGTAAAAGGGAGGGGGACAAAAATATTTCTAAATCCTAATTAGTACAATTTGGGGGAATAGTAAAGTAAAAATCAAAGTGATATGGGGCAATGCCAACTAATGTATTTAAAGTGTCTGAATTATATACTGTATATAATATTGAATTTGAGGTCCCACATATTGCAGTAACTATCAAAACATACTTGTAAACATAGTGGTAAGTGGGTGGTAAAAGATATCGGTCATCTGCTATATTGATAGCAGGAAAGGTCTATTAGAAGCAAGGTGACAAAGGCAAAAACAAAAGAAAACATCCATACGGAAGTGCTCATTCCTCTAGTAATGTATCAAAGCACATAGGACTCTCCCAGTGCATCGGCGGCAGTGACAGCCACCTGCAGGGCTCACAGGCTTATAAAGCCCATCTATCTGGTTGACCCGCCCCCTCTCAGTTTCACCATGGCGGGAACACTGCAAAAGCATCAACCAACAGGAGAGGCGGCCTCGAGGCCACCTCAAATATGGCGGCGATGATGTTAGGATTTTCCGCATTTTGTCATGTTCCAACCAACGTAAATGTATTTTATTGAGATTTTATATGATAGACCACAACAAAGTTGCACATAATTGTGAAGTGGAGGGAAAAAGGAAATGGTTTTCAATTTTGTTTTACAAATAAATTCCTGAAAAGTGTGGTGTGCCTTTGTACTCTTTACTCTGATACCCCTAACTAATATCTAGGGGAACTCTGCTGACTACTTCAGTAAGTAGATTGGTAGATTTGCCAATCACTGACTGCATTTAGAAAAGGAAGAAGCCAGTAAATGACATATTTACCGGCTCCTTCCTCTGCTCTCCATCCTAACAGATCCAGGACAAGAGGGGACTGGAGGAGGAGCCCGAGGAGAACTCAGAGAGTCAGAGGAGGACCCAGAGGAGAACACTGGGACCCAGAGGAGGACTCCGTGAGCCGGAGGAGGACGCAGAGGACAGTCGGGTATGATCGGTGCGGCAGTGGGGGCAGTTACAAGCACAGATTTTCTTGTGTGGCTTTCAATAAAGCAGCTGACAGCCGAAGGAGGGAGGAGGAGGAGAAGCGGCTGTCAGAAAAGCTATACAGGGATATCAGTGCATGTAACTGCCCCCACTGCAACACCGATCATCTGTGATGCTACCCGGCCACCCCCTGCAACGCTGAGGACACAGAGTGGACTGGCCTCCTGACGATTTGAAAACCATTTATCATTTTTTTCCACTTCACAATTATGTGCTACTTTGTGTTGGTCTGTCACATAAAATTCCAATAAAATACATTTACTTTTTTGGTTGTAACATGACAAAAGGTGGAACATTTCAAGGGGTATGAAAACTGTACTTCAGAATGTTATGAAGAGTGATCAGATTCTTGCAAGGTCCCTCTTTGCCATATAAATTAACTTTAATCCCCCCAAAAATAAAATTTTCATTGCATTTCAGCCCTGCCACAAAAAAGGACCGGCTTAAGATATGTCAGTGATTCTTTTGTTAACACAGGTGTCAGTTTTGTCAAGGACGAGGCTGGAAATCACTCTGTAATGCTGATTGAGATAGAATAACAGACTAGAAGCTTTAAAAGGAGAGTGGTGCTTGAAATCATTGTTCTTCTGTTAACATGGTTACCTGCAAGGAAACACGTGCAGTCATCATTGCTTTACACAAAAAGGGATTCAAAGATAGGGATATTGCTGCTACTAAGGTTGCACCTAAATCAGCCATTTATGGGATCATCAAGAACTTCAAGGAGAGATGTTTCATTGTAGTGAAGAAGGCTTTGGGGTGCCCAAGAAAGTCCAGCAAGCACCAGGACCGTCTCCTACAGTTGATTCAGCTGTGGGATCGGGGCACTACCAGTGCAGAGCTTGCTCAAGAATGGCAGCAGGCAGGTGTGAGTACATTGGAGGAGAAGACTTTTGGAGGATGGCCTGGTGTCAAGAAGGGCAGAAAAGAAGCCACTTCTCTCCAGGAAAAACATCAGGGACAGACTGATATTCTACAAAAGGTACAGGGATTGGACTGCTGAGGACTGGGGTAACGTAATTTTCTATGATGAATCCCCTTTCTGATTGTTTGGGCCGTCCGTAAAAAAAAAAAAAACTGAGAAGAAAAGGTGAGCGCTACCATCAGTCCTGTGTCATGCCAACAGTAAAGCATCCTGAGACCATTCGTGTGTGGGGTTGCTTCTCAGCCAAGGGAGTGGGGGGGATCACTCACAATTTGGCCTAAGAAATGTTTAGATGTAAAGAATGGTAATAAAACATCCTTTGTGGGCAACTTTTCCCAACCATCCAAGAACAGTTTGGTGAAGAACAATGCCTTTTACAGCATGATGGAGCACCGTGTCATAAGGCAAAAATTATAACTAAGTGGCTTGGGGAACAAAACATCTACATTTTGGGACCATGGCCAGGAAACTCCCCAGACCTTAATCCCATTGAGAACTTGTGGTCAATCTTTAAGAGACGGGTGAACAAACCCCCACAAATTCTGACAAACTCCAAGCATTGATTATTACAAAATGGGCTGACATCAGTAAGGGTGTGGCCCAGAAGTGGATTGACAGCATGCCAAAGAGAATTGCAGAGGTCTTGAAAAAGAAGGGCCAACACTGCAATTATTGACTCTTTGCATAAACTTCATGTAATTGTCAAGAAAAGCCTTTGACGCTTTTGAAATGCTTGTAACTATACTTCGGTGTCCCATAGTAACATCTGACACAAAAGATCTACAAACACTGAAGCAGCAGACTTTGTGAAAATGTATATTTCTGTCATTCTCAAAACTTTTGGCCACGGCTGTAGGAGGGGCTACTGTGGGCTAGCCTACAGTTTTTTGTTTGCCGGTGTCTAATGCTCCTACGTGGCAGTATATCCCAAAATTGAAAGACTTCCTGTGTCCTTCAATATAATCCAAGAAAAATAATTTATGTTTAGTACAAAATTACTCTTTCCTTTTGATACAGGTACTTTACCTTTTCGCACATATTTTTAGCAGGTGTGTTTTACAGAGGGGGGAGATCTGAACACTAACCACTCTCTGCCTGCCCTATAGAAGTTTTACTAATGCAGGGCAGCAGCTGTGTGTCGGATAATGCCGCATCTGCTGTGATTTTTCACCATCTATCCAATTACACTGTATCTAATCAGGCAGGCCCTTGTACTACGTAATTGATGGTAAATCAGACATGTCCAAGGAAAGATGTCCGACGGACCGTTTTCATCGGACCAGGCTGAAGTGATCTGTTGGTCTGATGTGCGTACTACACACCATCGGACCAAAATTTATGAAAAAACAAAGTTCAATGCTTCCAAGCATGCGTCGACTTGATTCTGAGAATGCGAGGGATTTTGGTCCGATGATTTCATGTACTAATCATAGAGCATGTCGGACGGACAGGTTTCTAAGCATGTTTGGAAACTTTTGTCCGCTGGAAAACGGTCCGATAGGCCGTACACACGATCGAACATGTCCGCTGAAACTGGTCTGCGTACACACTAAGGCTGCGTACACACGATAGGTTAAACCGATGAGAGCGGTCTGATGTTGTGTGTGGGCGCCATCGGTTAGTTATCCATCGGTTAAAAAAAAAGCCAACTTGTTTTAAATTTAACTGATGGATTCCTAACTGATAGGTCAAAACCGATCGTTAGTAGGCACGACCATCAGTTAAAAATCCACGCATGCTCAGAATCAAGTTGACGCATGCTTGGAAGCATTGAACTTCATTTTTTTCAGCACGTCATTTTTCAGCACGCATTCTGATACGATCGTTTTTTTAACCGATGGTGTGTAGGCGGGACGGACCATCAGTCAGCTTCATCGGTTAACCGATGAAAACGTTCCATCAGACGGTTCTCATCAGATGGACTGATCGTGTGTACGCGGCTTAAAGGAGATTGTATAGTGTATGGTGAGCTAAATGTAATTTAACCACTTTAATACCAGACACTTTCACCCCCTTCCTGCCCAGGCCAATTTTCCGTCTTCAGCGCTGTCGCACTTTGAATGACAATTGCGCCGTCATGCTACACTGTACCTAAATGTTTATAATTTTTCCACACAAATAGAGGTTTCTTTTGGTGGCATTTGATCACCTCTGCGGTTTTTATTTTTTGCGCTATAAACAAAAGAAGAGTGACAAGTTTGAAAAAAAAACCACAATATTTTTTACTTTTTGCTATAAAAAATATCCCAATTTAAAAAAAATATATATATATATATATATTTTTTCCCTCAGTTTAGGCCGATATGTCTTCTACATATTTTTGGTAAACATATGCAAACTCCATGCAGATTGTGTGCTGTCTGGGATTTGAATCGTGGACCCCAGTTCTGCAAGAAAGAAGTGCTGACCACTTTATATACAATATGGATTTTTTTTAAAGGATTTATAAATGTACTTTTAATACATTTTATTCACAGATTGATCAATCGCCTTGTCAACTTAACAATATCTAAGGCCAGCCTCATGATATCTCTTGAGGAGGCAAAGGAACAGGCTGAGGCCTTTAAAAGAGAGGCTAAAATAACTGAAGAGGGCTATAAAAATCAGTTGGAAAATCTCAAAAGAAATGCGAACGATGTAAAGTCGGTGGTGGAAATCTACATGAAAGAATACGAGCTACTATCAAAGGTATGCATGGATTTCAATTTTTTTTTTTTTTTTTTTTTAGAGCCTGAGCCTAATTGGTTTAAGAAAAGGTTGGGCCCAAAGCCCCCCCCCCTCCCCCACATGTGTGTATGACATTAGCGAATTAATACAGTAAAACCTTGGTTTGCGAGCATAATTTTTCCAGAAACATGCTTGTAATCCAAAGCACTTGTATATCAAAGCATTTTTTTTACAGGGTATAAAAGAGAAGAGAGGTGCCTCTAAGGCCGCGTACACACCATTAAATAAATCTCATCAAATCGGTCTGACAGACCGTTTTGATCGGATTTGTCTGCTGGGATATATTGGTTTGATCGTGTACACACGATCAAACCAAAATCCCCGCCAGCAGACAGCGCGGTAACGTGGCGGTGACGTTGACGCCGCCACGTCACCGCACCAGGAAGTAAAAAACTTCCACGCATGCGTCGAATCCATTTGACGCATGTGCGGGCAGATATGTCCGCTGGTTAGTGTACTAACCAGCAGACATGTCGGACGGACGGGTTCCCAGCAGACAGATTTTAAAGCATGCTTTAAAATTTGTCTGCTGGAAAAACCTGTCTGTCCGCCCATACACACGATCGAATTTGTCTGCTGAAACGGTCCGTCGGACTGTTTCCAGCAGATAAATTCGATCATGTGTACGCAACCCAAGTGTAGCAATAAGTTGCTAAATGTTGTACCTTCATAAATGTAACCATATTACTACACTTAGGCCGCGTACACATCATCGGACATATCCGATGAAAACGGTCCTCGGACCATTTCCATCGGATATGTCCGATCGGGAGTTTGATCCGATGGCGTGTACACACCATCGGATCAAATTCCCCGCCGCCGGACGGCGCGGTGACGTGGCGGTGACACGGCAGTGACGTTGACGCCGCCGCGTCACCGCCACGTCACCGCACCAGGAAGTAAAACACTTCCGCGCATGCGCCGAATCCATTCGGCGGCGGCGCGGCGGCGGTGGGGGACGACATGTCTGCTGGTAAGTGTACTAACCAGCAGACATGTCGGGCGGACAGATTCCCACCGGATAGATTTCAAAGCATGCTTTGAAATCTGTCGGGTGGAGAAATCTGTCCGCTAGCCCATACACACGAGCGGAGATGTCTGCTGAAACGGTCCATCGGACCGTTTTCAGCGGACATATCCCCTCGTGTGTACGCGGCCTTAGAGGCATCGCTCTGCTTTTTTATACTCAGTTGTGACATGATGCTACTCGCTTTAAATCAAGACATCACTTGTATATAAAGGCAAAATTTATTAAAGGAGTTGTAAAGAGAAAAACATTTTGGGCTAAAATGAATGTCTGCAAGGTAGACAGACAGAATAGTGTAATGATTCTGTTAAAAAACAGAGTCAATGGCTATTAAATTCCTTCATCTATATCACTTCCGGCGTTCTAGTTTCTGTTCTCTCATTCACTTCCTGGTTTGCGACGCTCGTTCATGTAAGAACTACATTTCCCAGTATGCATTGCGGCATGCCCAGTAATTCACACCTCCTTGAAGTCTCTAACACGTAGAGAGCGTCCTGCCACACAGATGTAGTTCCCAAGAGGGGGTGAGCACATCACTGACCACCTCAGTAAAGTCTCCCTTCACGGTGGTCAGTAAAATCAGACAAGCAGGAAGTGAACAAAACAGAGAAGAAATAGAGCAACTTCTGAGCAAAAACGAACAATGAGAAAGTGAAAAGAGGAATGTCTGCAGGTAAAGGATGCTTATTATGAAAACATTTTACAACCCCTTAAAACATTTTGCTTGTTTTGCAAAACGCTCTCAAACCAAGTTACTCTCAAACCAAGGTTTTACTGTATTCGCTAATGTCTTCCTGCTTCTCCTCCTGGCCAACCAGGAAGACCCAATTGGCCAGGGAGTCTTAGAACCCGCTTCTTGTTTGGCTGGAAGGAGAAACAACGCCTGTTAGGCTTGGAGCGAGGAGCAGCCTCCTAAGGTAAGTCCGGACTTATTGCCGCCTTCCTGTTTGATCGCTGCCTTCCTGTCTGTCTCCCACGAGGCATTGTGGGGGGGGAGGGGGTGGCTTTTGTGCGAGTGAGGGGGGCAGGTTTGTTTGCCACTCCCCTCAAAATATTGAGCACCAGCCACCACTGAAACCTAATAGCATGTTTTTGTAGCATGGGAGGAACTCGGAGTACCTGGAGGAAACCCACACAAGCACTTTCAAATTCCACGCAGGCAAGTGTCCCGGTAGAGAGTTTAACCTATGATCCTAGCTAGCCACCTTGCGTTTTACATCACATTTTCGCAATGGGCAGTGCATTGTGATGGAGTCGTGCTGAATTTCAATGAGGTAATTGGCAGACCAATCACACTAGGGGCCAGATTCAGGTAGATGGGAGTATCTTTCCTCTGGAGTAACGCTTCTCATTTATGTTACTCTGAAGACCCTTTCGGCGCAAGTACTGTTATTCACATAGCAGTTGCGCGTAAACTTGCGCCAGAGTAACGATAATGCGCTGGCGTAACCCGACGCAAGGGGAAGTGGGTGTGATCATATGTAAATGATGGGCGGAGCCCAGCGCAGAGGCTTACGTTCAGCGCATCAACCACGGAGCATGCGCAGTGAGTGAGGCTCCACTCGCCCCCTTTGTGCGCATGCTCACAACTTCCGTCGGCACCACTTCACGGGAAACGTCAGCGCAATGCCTTCCGTTGGGCGTTTAAATGCGCCCGTAGAAGCGCCATTCCGGCACTAAAGTATATCCTGCTCCCCCTCCCCGCAGTGATGTTACTTTTGTTCTGAGATGGCTGCTCCCGTTCCCCGCAAACACACAGGAGAAAGCTGAACTTTAAAGGCCAGGAGCTGACAGCCGTCATCTCGGCTATGGAGACCTATGATGTCTTCCTCCATGGCTGTAAAATTTGACAGACAAGCATGGACAGAGGTGTTGTCCTGCAAGTGGGGGTGCTCAGCTAGCTCTTATCGTCGGTAACGCTGCTGTAGCTGCTCTCCTGCTGACCTGAGGCTGTCTGGAGTAAAGATAAAGCAGCCTTTTGTAGAAATAACTTTGCGCCGGACGGACGAGATACGCGCGGCGCATGTAGCCAGCGTATGGTGCTAATCCGTTCGTGAATTGGGAAAAATCCCTCATTTGCATATTTGCAGGGGAAATCAATAGGCGTGACTGATGCGCCAAGCGAAATTAAGCGCTGACGATACTCTGGCGTCGGAACGTTCCGCCGGTCGGAAATGGCCCGTTATTGGGCGCATCTAGTTTGGTGGGTACGGGCACATAGAAACGACGGCGCATCATCACAGTTACGCGGCGCATATCGAAATACTCCAGCGCAACTCTACCTGAATCTGGCCCTAGAGCTGGTATATACAGGAAGTTTCAAGCTCTCTAGATTACTGGAGGGTCAACTGTATGTTCTTGTACTTGCAGCATCTTTAACCACTTCCGTACCGCACATAGTCATATGACGTCCACAGAGGGGATCTCCCATCCCGGGTGGAAGTCATATTACGTCCTGGGCTTTGTGCGGTGATATCTTTTTATTTATCCAACAAAATGTTATTAAGCTTTAAGAGGTACAAGCACACACATTGTGCGGTGATATCTGAATGATACCTGCAGCTGCAGGCATCATTCAGATATCATTGTTTGCCGGCGGCGATCCTGCGCACCATAAGAACGATCATAGCGGCGGCTTGATCGTTCTTATAGGTGGCAGGAAGGGACATTCCCCTCTTCCGCCACCATCTGGTGCTTCTCCGGGCTCCCCCGTGCCATCGGGGGCCCGGAGAAAGAATCGTCCAGCGCCGGATGGGAAGCAGTCATCTCTATGGCCGTTGGAGGCCCGGGCATGATGTGATGACGTCACGCTCGGGCACCTGCAAGTAAACAAAGCCGCGATTGCGGCTAGTAAGCATGAGATTGGTGATTTTTTTCACAATCTCATGCTTTCCAGCCTAGAGGAGAGCTGTGGGGTCTTATTGACCCCACATCTCTCCATAAAGAGGACCTGTCACACACTATTCCTATTACAAGGGATGTTTACATTCCTTGTAATAGGAATAAAAGTGATCAAAAAGTAAATAAGTAAAAAAAAAAAAATAATTTAAAATGCCCCTGTCCCCGGTAGCTCGTGCTCAGAAGCGAACGCACACGTAAGTCCCGCCCACATATGTAAACGCCATTCAAACCACACATGTGAGGTATCGTCGTCAGCGTTAGAGCGTGTGCAACAATTCTAGCACTAGACCTCCTCTGTAACTCTAAACTGGTAACCTGTAAAATTTTACAAAGCGTCGCCTATGGAGATTTTTATGTATTAAAGTTTGGCGCCATTCCATGAGTGTGCGCAATTTTAAAGCGTGACATGTTAGGTATCTACTTACTCGGCGTAACATTATCTTTCATATTTTACAAAAAAATTGGGCTAACGTTACTGTTTTGTTATTTTTTAATTCATGAAACCATTTTTTGTAAAAAAAGGCGTTTGAAAAATGATTTTATTCCCTAGAGTTTCTGCTAAAAAAACATATATAATGTTTGGGGGTTCTGAGTCATTTTCTAGCAAAAGAATGATGATTTGTACATGTAGGAGAGAAGTGCCAGAATAGGCCCGGTATGGAGATGTGTATAAAAGCCCCGTATTGAAGGGGTTAAAGAGTAACTTCAGGTCGAACTACTTAATTCCAAATATAGGAACGCAACATTGGATCTCTCAGGCCTCGTACACACGAGGGGATATGTCCGCTGAAAACGGTCCGATGGACCGTTTCAGCAGACATCTCCGCTCGTGTGTATGGGCTAGCGGACAGATTTCTCCACCCGACAGATTTCAAAGCATGCTTTGAAATCTATCCGGTGGGGATCTGTCCGCCCGACATGTCTGCTGGTTAGTACACTTACCAGCAGACATGTCGGCCCCCACCGCCGCCGCGCCGCTGCCGAATGGATTCGGCGCATGCGCGGAAGTGTTTTACTTCCTGGTGCGGTGACGTTGCGGTGACGCGGCGGCGGCAACGTCACCGCCGCGTCACCGCCACGTCACCGCGCCTTCCGGCGGCGGGGAATTTGATCCGATGATGTGTACACGCCATCGGATCAAACTCCCGATCGGACATATCCGATGGAAATGGTCCGCGGACCGTTTTCATCGGATATATCCGATCGTGTGTACGCCGCCTCAGGGATTAAAATATAAAAAGTTCTCCTATGTTGGCGTGGGGAAAAGATTTTTTAATTCATGAAACCATTTTTTGTAAAAAAAGGCGTTTGAAAAATGATTTTATTCCCTAGAGTTTCTGCTAAAAAAACATATATAATGTTTGGGGGTTCTGAGTCATTTTCTAGCAAAAGAATGATGATTTGTACATGTAGGAGAGAAGTGCCAGAATAGGCCCGGTATGGAGATGTGTATAAAAGCCCCGTATTGAAGGGGTTAAAGAGTAACTTCAGGTCGAACTACTTAATTCCAAATATAGGAACGCAACATTGGATCTCTCAGGGATTAAAATATAAAAAGTTCTCCTATGTTGGCGTGGGGAAAAGATTTTCATAGAACCTTTGATGTATTAGAATGGAAGCAAGCATTATCCCTTAAAGTGGTTGTAAGTTTTTTTTACCTTAAAGGGGTGTTCCACCAAAATGTAATGTTTATTAAAAGTCAGCAGCTACAAAAAGTGAAGCGGCTGGCTTTTAATAAACAGACACTTACCTTCTCCACGTTCCAGCGACGCGCCGACCGGGGCCCCGCTCCTCTCCCCCCCCTCCCCGGCCGGCATCCTCATTGCAATTGTGGGCACCCAGCTGTGACAGCCTTCGGCTTCACGGCCGGGCACCCACTGCGCATGCGCGAGCCGCACTGCGCGGCTCGCCGTTGATTGGACAGGCGATCGTCTAGGACCTGTCAGTGTCCTAGACGATCGCCAAAGGGAGGGGCTGCAGTAAGGCGATTAGGCTTAATCGCCTTACCAGCCCCTCGGCGGAAGCAGGAAGTGGGACAGGAAGTCCCACTCCTACTGAAGCCCCCACTCCCCCCCCCAAAAAAATTACATGCCAAATGTGGCATGTAAGGGGGAGGGGAGGGGATTAAAGAAAAATCATTTTTTAGGGTGGAACTCCTCTTTAAAGTGGTTGTAAACCCAATCAAAAAAAAAAAACCCTGCAAGACAAAGGCATAATATGGTATGCATACTAGCTCATTATGAATTACTTACCTTAGATCGAAGCCCCCGTAGTGGTCCTCATACCCCCCTCCGGCCAGCGACATCTCTCCCGGGTATCGCAGCTCCGGCGCTGTGATAGGCCAGAGCTGCGATAACGTCACTCCCTCGCATGCGCGCGGGAGCCACGGTAACGGCACACTGACTGAAGCAATGGCACACAGTTTGCTCCAGTGCGCAAGTGTCGATGACATCGCATTGATGTTGAACAAGAAGGCTTGGCTCACAGTCTCCATTCATCCCAAATGGTTGAGGTCAGGACTCTGTGCAGGCCAGTCAAGTTCCTCCACCCCAAACTCACTCATCCATGTCTTTATGGACCTTGCTTTCTGCACACAGTGGCCTTCATCATTTGTAAATCAAAGAAGTTTAGAACCACTAGGACTCTTCTTAGAGCAGGACGCCCAGCCAAACTGAGCGTATGAGGAAGAAAGGACCTTAGTCAGGGAGGTGACCAAGAACCTGATGGTCACTCTGACAGAGCTCCAGCGTTTCTCTGTGGAGAGAGGAGAACCTTCCAGAAGAACAACCATCTCTGCATCACTCCACCAATCAGGCCTGTATGGGGGAGTGGCCAGAAATAATCTACTCCTCAGTAAAGGGCACATGACAGCCCACCTGGAGTTTCCCAAAAGGCACCCGAAGGACTCTCAGGCCATGAGAAACAAAATTCTCTGGTCTGATGAAACAAAGATTGAACTCTTTAGCCTGAATTGCAATCGCCATATCTGGAGGAAACCAGGCACCGCTCATCACACCCAGCCAATACCATTCTTACAGTGAAGCATGGTGGTGGAAGCATCATACTGTGGGGATGTTTTTTAGCGGCAGGAACTGGGAGTGACTGGGGGAGGTGACCGATGGTTATCCCTATATACAAGGGACACAGCATCGGTCTCCTCCCTCCCTGACAGGACGTGGAGCTCTGTGTTTACACACAGAGCTCCACGTCCTTGTTTCTGTGAATGCCGATCGCGGGTGCCTGGCAGGCATCGCGGCACCCAAGTGACGTGCCGGGCGTGCCCCCCCCCCCCCCGTATATAGAGGGCCTCCCGGCAATTAAGATCCACATTGTGGCCGTAAAAAGTCATCGGGCGGGTGGGAAGTGGTCAATAATGTCCTTTTTGCATTACACAACATAATATCTTCCTAAATGCTTGTAGCTCCCTCAAATGCCAGGGCCCATAGTCGGTAGGCAAGAGGCAAGCATTTAGTCCCCTCCTAAAGCCTCTTTCCCGGGTGAGTCTATCACATAATGAATTTAAAGCGGAGGTTCACCCTAAAACTACTCTGTCCCATAGCATCCAGCATACTGGCGTCAGCGCCAGTATGCTGTTTTTTTTATTTTTTATCGCAGTGCTTACTGTTAAATGAAGAATTTTCATTTCTGTCCACCGCGGGTGAATGGCGCAGCTATGTCACGTCACGCCTTCCGAAAATAGCGATTTAGGACTCGACTCTTTCCGGCGCCTGCGCACAGACCCAGGGGCTGACTGCGCAGGCGCCTCATATACCCGAGTTCTATGGCTATGGCGCGTCACGCCCTCCGAAAAAAGGCGAAATAGAACTCGGCTTTATCCCGCACCTGCGCAGTCAGCTCCTGGGTCTGTGCGCAGGCGCCGGAAGGAGCCGAGTCCTAAATCGGCTATTTTCGGAAGGCGTGACGTGACATAGCCGCACCATTCACCTGCGGTGGACAGAAATGAAAATTCTTTATTTAACAGTAAGTACAGCGATAAAAAAAAAAACAGCATACTGCCGCTGACGCCAGTATGCTGGATGCTATGGGACAGAGTCGTTTTAGGGTGAACCTCCGCTTTAATCCTTTTTGGAATAAGCCTTTAAGATAACACATGTAAAAATGGGTGAAGTGCTGTGAATACATTCCGGGTGCACTGTAGATAAAATATACACATATAGTACATACTGTATATCCACTTTATACTGATCAATGTCTTTGTTTTTAATACCCAGCAAACTTTGGCAAAGGAAAAAGAAATGATGAAAATGTCTAAAAAGCTCAAGAGGCTTGAGAATGAACTCGACTCGAGTCGACTCGACAGTGAGAATTGTAAGTGACACCAGAATATAAACTGCCTGATTGCAGCAATCCCGAGATCTTCCCTCAGAGCAGATTAGCTCTGTGATATAGTAACCCGGAAGCGATGACCTTATATCACTTCCGCGTTACCCGGATCTAAACAGCGCTATTTTTAAAAATCAAAAGCATTCGGTCACACCGACCTTGGTGTGATCAAATTCTTTTAAGGGCAGAGGAAGGATTTGGGATCTTCTAGACCTCAGGTCTCTCCATAAAGTGTACCTGTCACATGCTTATTGCTGTCACAACGGATGTGTACTCCTTCTTCTGACAAACGCTATTTATCCTGACAGGAGAGACTCAAGCCCTGTACACACGATCGGATATCTGATGGAATCTAATCCGATGGATTTTTTCATCAGATATCCGATGAAGCTGACTTTCATTAGTCTTGCCTACACACCATCGGTTAAAAATCTGATCGCGTTCAACGCGGTGACGTAAAACACAACGTCGTGCTAAAAAAATGAAGTTTAATGCTTCCGAGCATGCGTCGACTTGATTCTGAGCATGCGTGGATTTTTGACCAATGGATTTCCCCACAGACGATCGTTTTTTTTTCTCGTTTTTTTATCCATAGGAAAAATTTAAAACAGGTTCTATTTTTTTTCACCGATGGGAAAACAAATATTTAGGAATATTATAATTCCCCCACTGATAAAAATGTCCATGTGTGCATGGACACATAGGATAACATAGAAAGGAGTTTAGGGGAAAAAAATGTAAACCTCCATGAAAGAGAACCCTTCTTGGTTGACCACACTGCTGTAGGGGTTTAAGGTAGTCGGGTCAATGAAGCAAGAGCAGTATATGCTGTATTTGGACAGTCCTTTTTTTTTTTAAATAACATTCAAGTAGCCATACCCTTCAAGGCATAAGCAGAACTGTTTTGGGCTAATCATGGTCCTGGCACTTCCACATCTCCTTTTTGGCCTAATTGTCATCAGGCAATAAGGCATAAGCTTATTCATGTTTGGATACGAGTTCGAACCCACCTGAGCTATCCAGACAGGACGTTGTCATGGTGGACAGCCAGTCATAGGCAGCGGCTTTGTGTAAACCTATACCCCACAGCTACATATGTACATGCCCCTTGTATACGTGTGGCTGTGGGTGGGGCACTTCTCTGCCTCTTTTGATTGGCTGTCCCAAGGGGAGGGGGGGTCCAGATTTGAAATGTGTACTTCTCATATAAATACTTACTAGGTGCACTGCTCCTTCATCTTGCCGAATTTTCATTTTGTCAAGGTTAGTCTTTTAAAGCTAAAGTTTAGCCAGTATGTTTACTTGCTAATGAATATTTTTTTTTATCAAGTTGTTATGGGTAAAGTTCTGTTTTAAGTGTTTTAAGCTATAGAGTTTTGTTTTTTAAGGCTAAGGTTTAAGTTTAAAACAAAACCAAAGAAAATTCCCAGTTTAACTTGTCAGTCAGCCTGCAACCAACCAAATTATCCTGTCTAAGGCCTCGTACACACGAGCGGATATGTCCGCTGAAAACGGTCCGATGGACCGTTTCAGCAGACATCTCCGATCGTGTGTATGGGCTAGCGGACAGATTTGTCCACCCGACAGATTTCAAAGCATGCTTTGAAATCTATCGGGTGGGAATGTGTCCGCCCGACATGTCTGCTGGTTAGTACACTTACCAGCAGACATGTCGTCCCGCACCGCCACCGCGCCGCCGCCGAATGGATTCGGCGCATGCGCGGAAGTGTTTTACTTCCTGGTGCGGTGACGTGGCGGCGTCAACGTCACCGCCACGTCACCGCCACGTCACCGCGCCGTCCGCCGGCGGGGAATTTGATCCGATGGTGTGTACACGCCATCGGATCAAACTCCAGATCGGACATATCCGATGGAAACGGTCCGCGGACCGTTTTCATCGGATATGTCCGATCGTGTGTATGGGGCCCAACAGTTGCCATTAAAAACAGGGGTTTCGTTTGCTCACAATTGCAAATACATGAGTAAGCTTCGGAGAACACGACAGTCCTAACTCTATACATTTTTTAAAACCTTCATTGTAGAAGCACATGCTTCTCTGTTTCCCCTGGCAGACCCATTATCTCGGACAACTCAAGTATCAGAAAATGCCAGCAAATGGGTTGATTATTTTTTAAGACCCTTTGTTATGAGCTTACTGTCTTATATAGAAGATACTCTACATTTTCTTCAGTCAATTGAAAATCTTAATGTCCCACATGATGCTCTCCTAGTTACTACCGATGTGGAGGCCTCTTACTTTTCTGTTTCTCACAAAAAGGACCTAGAAGTTGTCAGAAACTTCTTTTCACAAAGCAAATCACATTCTACTTATTTGTTCAACTTTGTTTTGGAGGGGTTAAATTTCAATTTACATCACAACATGTTTTCTTTTGACTTCCTCCAGGAACAGGGCGTAGTGATGGGGACTTGTTGTGCCTCATCCTACACCAATCTGTACCTGGGGGAGTGGCAGCACCTTTTCCTACTTTCTGATGAATTCTCTATGTTTTCGGAGCACATATTGTTATGGCTCCGTTACATAGTTCTATTATGGGATGGACCTTCTGATTTGCTACAAAAGGGTTTCACCATCATGAACCAGAACAACTACAATCTCACCTTTCATTTCAATTATGTTTATTAAAAGATATATAAAATAGTACAAAAGTATCTCAATACATTAACATGCGTTAGCAAACGCAACCGAAGGCCCATACAGCAATTATTAAATACAAAAAACTCTAGGGCATAACCCAAAGTGCATCTAAATGAAAATAACAAACAATTAGTGCTTACCCCATGGATCCCAAGTCTTACAGGCCGAGGATCCCCGGGTACAAAATCATAGGCCCATCTTACCATCAGAACTATAACCTCAGCATAAGGACCAGTGTTTGAGAACTCTTGGGAAAGAACAGGAAAAGTAAAGAGGGAAAAGAAAGAAACAGGAGAGCAACCGTCCAGTGCCCCAAAGTCAATCTAGTACAACCATGTCTTTTTTCTTTATTGAACTTAATTGAGGCTAGACTCTCCCTTTCTAACAACCCTAACTATGTCGCCAGCGTCCTTAAATCATTAGTGGTTCCCATACTCTATGGAATAACTTCATTTTATCCTGGACCAGTGCCGTCAAACGTTCATTCAACATCAGCAGGATAATTTTTGTTTAAGCTGAAAGAATGGCAGGGCGGAGGATCGCCAGTTTCTAGCTATTGTAATCTTCGCCGATATAAATATGAAAGTAAGCAGCTGCCTTTGGGCTTTAGGCCTCGTACACACGATCAAATCTGTCTGCTGGAAACGGTCTGCTAGACCGTCCCAGCAGACAGATTCGATCGTGTGTACGGCCGAGCCGACGGATTTGGCCACCCGACAGATTTCAAAGCATGCTTTGAAATTTATCGGGTGGGAATCCGTCCGCCCGACATGTCTGCTGGTTAGTACACTTACCAGCAGACATGTCGTCCCGCACCGCCGCCGAATGGATTCGGCTCATGTGCGGAAGTGTTTTACTTCCTGGTGCGGTGACGTGGCGGCGTCAACGTCACCGCCACGTCAGCGCGCCGTCTGCTGGCGGGGATTTTGGTTTGCTCGTGTGTACACGCGAGCAAACCAAAATCCTATCAGACAGATTTGTTCAAATCGGTCGGTCTGACCGATTTGAACAAATAGATTGCCTCCACAACCCTGCTACCCAAAAGAGCCTGTTTCGCTGATTTAACCATGTTCAAGTCAGAGACTAAATAAAATTATAGACCCTGATCCAAAACCTTCTAACCTTAGGGCATGTCTACCAAATATGGTATGTGGTCCCAATCTGGCCACAACCCCTACAACACTTGGGGGTGGCTCCATGTACAAAGGCAGCGAGCCTAGCCGGCACCATATACCATCTGAGCAACACTTTATAATTAGCTTCTATTATAGATGTATTGATAAGTGATTTAGACGCAGTCTCTGACATCGTATGCCACTCCTCCAAGTCAAGGGTTTCCTGCAAATCCCCTTCCCATTGGAGCATATAATGTAATTTAATTGATGAGTTCATTAACATCGCATAAATCTTAGAGATATGGCCTCTGAGTCTATCATAGTGAGTGCAAAAGTGCTCCATCTGAGTCAGAGTTGCTAAATCACCTCGACGAGCCAAAGTTTGCACATAATGACGTAATTGGACATATCTAGAATATTCTGCTAATGGCATTTGGTACTTTTCCCCGCATAGATTGCTCAGATAGCATTTCCCCTCTGTCACAAAGATCTGCTATACGCATCAGACCCTTATTCGTCCACCATTTGAAAGCGAGAGGATCGAGGCCCAGGGTAAGAGCACTCTTTCTCACCAAGGGTGCCAATGGAGAGTAAGGAGATTTGAAACTCTGGGTTCTAGAGATCCTATCCCAAATATCCAGGGAAAAAGATAAAGATGGGCACAAAATGGCAGGTCTATCTTTAAACGGAAGCCACATAATGTGGGATATTTGGTGCGGACGACAGGAGTGAGATTCCATGGTCATCCATATCGCTTGCGGTCTTTTAGAGTGGAATATGGAAAATTGAGCTAACTGAGATGCATAAAAGTATTTCTGCAGATCACGCAGGCCCAGTCCCCCCTTTCGTTTAAGAGTATACATAGTGTGTTTTCTTCAGCCCAGGCCTCTTATCCCCCCAGATGAACTGAAAAATGTTCCTTTGCAACAATTTCAAGTCACCATATACCAAAGCCACAGGCAGCGTACGAAAGAAATACAACACCCTTGGTAAGACGTTCATCTTTACAGAAAGAAGTCTGCCAAACCACGACGGGGGATGAAGTTGCCACTTAGCTAGATCCTCAGTTAGCCTCTTAATGAAGGGTAATTCTTTCTATATAACGTTTGGAAAGATGAGGTTAAGTTAACACCTAGATAGGGAAGTGCCTCGGATTCCCACTGGAACCGATGCGTTTGTTCAAGCACTTTCTGAGTGGAGCTTGGCAGCGAGATATTAAGTGCCCTAGATTTACTATGATTTATTCATAGTCCCGAGATTTCTGAAAATGGATTAAGTATAGCGTACAAATTGGGAAGAGACGTGATTGGTGAAGTCAAACTCAGCAACAGCAAACAGCAAATATTTATGTTCGCATCCGCCGCAGACTATTCGTTGTACATCCCAACATTCCCGAATTTTAATAGCTAGCGGCTCTATTACCAAAACAAATAGTAGCGGAGAGCGGAGATAGTGGGCATCCCTTTCTAGTTCCTCTCTTAATAGCAAGGGGTTGGGACGAATACCCCCAAAGCATTAGGGAGGCTGTTGGAGCGTCGTATAAAAAAAATCTAGCTGTCCAGTATTCGGGGCATAGTACGAAACAAAAGAGACCAACTGATCATGAAAACGACCTTCTGCCATTAAATACCATCCTCCCTTATCTTTGACTATAGTAATGGGCGTAAAAGGGATTAGCTTAGAAAAGGATACTGCCACTCCCTCTTTTTTTTCTGGACCACATGGAAGGAAGAACTGCGGATATTTTGTATTGAGATAGCGAGGTGCTGAGGTCTTAGAAAAATGAGTTTCCTGTAGCAAGAGAATATCAGCACTCTGTCTGTGGTAAAATTGAAAGGCCTTTGTTCTCTTGATAGGGAAATTAAAGCCGTGGACATTATGGGTAATTACTAGTAATCAGTAGAGTACGACTGAGGCCCCATACACACGAGCAGACAGATTTGTTCAAATCTGTCCGTCCGACAGATTTGAACAAATCTGTCTGCTGGGATTTTGGTTTGCTCGCGTGTACACACGAGCAAACCAAAATCCCCGCCAGCAGAGAGCGCGCTGACGTGGCGGTGACGTTGACGCCGCCACGTCACTGCACCAGGAAGTAAAACACTTCCGCGCATGCGCCGAATCCATTCGGCGGCAGTGCGGCGGCGGTGCGGGACGACATGTCTGCTGGTAAGTGTACTAACCAGCAGACATGTCGGGCGGACAGATTCCCACCCGATAGATTTCAAAGCATGCTTTGAAATCTGTCGGGTGGACAAATCTGTCTGCTCGGCCGTACACACGATCGAATCTGTCTGCTGAAACGCATCAGCTTTTACTTAATGCGGTAAAATTGCGGTTTGACTATCACGTCACGTGGCAATCAATCAGACCGTGGGGCTGTTAAGGCCCTGTGTATGCGATCAATCTCCATGTTGTGATCAGCAATGTCGGGTATCAGCTCCCTCATAAGCTCTCCCATAAATTCTTCCAGATCAGTATATATTTCAGGGATGCCCCGTATGCGCACATTATACCTTCTGGAGCGATTCTCCAAATCTTCAATTTTATTATTAGCTTCTTCCACCCTATTTTGTAGTTCAGTAATCACATTGGCGTTCTGATTCACCTTTTTAACTGTACTGTCCATTTTAGCCTCAATCCGCTCAAAACGCTCCCCAAAACTGTGAATGTCCCTCTTGAGATCTGTTGTATTTAAAGTGCAGGCTTTAGACAATTCCTGCTGCAGCATAGTGGAGAAAAGGGCCAGTAGCACTGCATCTGGGGAATAATGTGGGACCTGATCTGCCGCAATATCCTGGCTGGGCTGACTAAATAGGGCCTCAGCTAACTCAGCCACATTCCCATCCAGGGAAGATACAGGGGAATCCAGAAAGTCCTGTTGTGCTACATAGGAGCCTGGGGACAGGGATTTTTTTTTTTTCAAATATATACTTTTATTTTATTAGTGCCCAACATGGGCCAAAGCATTACAAACAAGTACAGGAGGGCATCTTAATGAATAGCAACAATGTATCTTGTAAATGGGGAGAAAAAATAAATAACAGAGAAGAGAAAAAATAAAAGAGGGGGGGGGACATCATCAAACTTAACATCAGAATATAGAGGCAGGTTCAGGGTCTAGCTCGACTGCCAACAACACAACTCGTGGTATATCTGTCGGCCAGACCCCCTTAAGTAACATCTCCAGGGCCGTAGGCCACCTCCAACATTGAAGCCTCCAAACAGTCTCTGTAACGAACCCTAGGCCCCACTCCCCCTCCACCCCCCCCACCCAAACCGGGTCCGTCCCAAGGGTGGAGAATAGGGGCGAAAGGAGAGGGGGGCTCAAGACAGAGAACAAGGCAGGAGGAAGAAAAAAGAGAGTGAAGGGGGCGAAGAGAGGAAAAGGAGGGGGAAAGGAAGGGCAGGGCAGGCTGGGGGAGGGGGGGAGGCCTGGCCCAGAGAAGTCTTTAGGAAACACTGGTAGTCAGGACGACACCCGGGGTAATCAGTATATGGGACCTTTGCTTCCTCAGGTTGCCCTAAGGGCAATGCCATCTGAGGAGAAGATAAAGTGGTTCCACAGCTCCCACGTATCTTAGAATTTTTCCTGTTGCTGTCTTGCAGACAGCACCAGGTCTTCCATTGCCTCAATATCCTCCACCTGGCGGATCCAGCCAGCCACCGTAGGTGGTGTTGGGCTTTTTCATTGGAGTGGGGTGCAAGCCTTTGTGGCATTCAGTAAATGGCATATTAGAGAATTTTTGTATTGCTTAGTTGACATGGTATTGACATGTAGGAGAAAGAACGCCGGGTCATCCGGTATATTGTATTCGGTGAATTTCTGAATTGTAAGCCTCACTGTTGACCAGAAGTGGGTCAGCTCTGGGCACGACCAAAATATATGTAGCAGCGTGGGGACGGGGATTTTAAGTGGACTCAACCCTCTGGTCAGCATCCATGTCCCCTGAAGACTGTGAGGCAAAGGGATCACCCATCTCAGGGAGGCTCGGCTGGCTTGATTTCTGTGCCAGGGAGTCAGGCTTGGAAGCTGCACTGCCCCGGCGCTATCTTGGATTGCGGCCTAGCGTTCGGGGAAGGCCCCCCACCACCAGACTGTCTGGACGATTTGTGTTGGCCCCTTTTCGGTTGTCCTCTTGCCCGCCTATTCATCCCCTTCCTGGGGACACAGCCGCGGTATTTGCGGCGCACGATCCCCTGCTGTCTGCACTGGCTATAGCTTAGAAGGGCCGGAGCAAGTGGAGCTCGCCTAGAGCACGTCTGCTCCCGAAGTCCTGCGCATGCGCACTACAGTCTCACCTTTTACTATGTATGTCCTTTGATCCCTATAGACTGATGTTCCTTGACGTAGAAATTAAAACCACATCCGATGGTTCACTGGTTAGTAATCTATACCGGAAACTGTCGGTTGGGAATACCAGATTAAAGGGGTTGTAAAGGAAAAAAAACATTTCCCTAAATAGCTTCCTTTACCTTAGTGCAGTCCTCCTTCACTTACCTCATCCTTCCATGTTACTTTTAAATGTCCTTATTTCTTTTGAGAAATCCTCACTTCCTGTTCTTCTGTCTGTAACTCCACACAGTAATGCAAGGCTTTCTCCCTGGTGTGGAGGGGGCGAGCAGGAGAGTCAGGACGCCTACTAACACACAGCTCATTTCTCTATCTGCAAAGTAGAGAGTGTCCTGACCCTCCTACTCGCCCCCTCTCCCCTCAAGAGGCTTTCTCCACACCAGGGAGAAAGCCTCGCATTACTGTTTGTAGTTACAGACAGAAGAACAGGAAGTGAGGATTTCTCAGAAGAAATAAGGACATTTAAAAGCAAAATGGAAGGATGAGGTAAGTGAAGGAGGACTGCACTAAGGTAAAGGAAGCTATTTAGGGAAAACATTTTTTTCCTTTACAACCCCTTTAAGTGCAAATAGTTTCCACCCCAACCCCTTAGGCCCCTTTTACACTGGGGCATTTTTCGAGCGTTATTCAAACGTTTTTCGAGCGAAGCCTCACCTGCAATCCCAATATGCTGGTAAAGCACCGCTAAGACCCTAATGTTTTAGGATGTTTTTCAGTGCCTCAGTGTGAAAGGGTAAGGCATTTTTACAGCGCTTTTAATTCATTTCAATGGAGAGGGGCGTTTTTGGAACGTTTTTTCAGCGCCCAAAAACTGCTCCAAAGATGCTGCTTGCAGGACTCAGTGTGAAAGGGTCCATTGAGATGCACGGAGAGCTTTTTCTGAGTGTAACGCTAAAATGCTGTAAAAACGCTTCAGTGTGAAAGGGGTCTTAATACAATCGATCCCATATTCCCAACATCTGCCACTCTATTGCAATTGCAGTGGCAAAACTAAATTTTTAATAGCTGCCAATGATTTGAAGAACCGCCTCTTTGAAAGGGGCTACACCCAAATGTGTCTGCGTAAAACTTTTAACCTATCATCAGCCACGCACCCAGCTTCTTTTTGGCAACAAAAACAATCAGAATACCAAAGATGCACAACCTTTGAGAATAATTACTTCATTTTTTTTTATATATAATTCTTTATTGAGATTCAATATAATAATAAAATATCACCAGCAGTTGAATACAGTAACGAAAATACCCACTAATCACATACCTACAAAATTCAAGTATATATAAGCATCTTAAACATTTTATCAAATATGTATTACCTAGACAGACAGAAGGACATTACAAACACCACAAAAAAAAGAGAATAATTACTTGTTACATATATAATTTTTTTTTTTACTTTGAATAATGTCGTGCTCAACACAACATTTAAAAAAATACAAATAAAAAACAGATCCAAAAACACTGGCATTTACTACAATCCGATGAAAGGATTGCCTAACTTATCCCCACAATTCCTTTATTTACATACAGAAAAGCTTAGAGACAAACTGGTATCCAGTACCTTCATTCCCCCATCTTCTCCAGATCTCCTTTAGGAACTTATCCCTGCAATACCTGTCCATGGTGTCCGTACATAAGGCTCTCCACATCCCAAATTTTGCCCAACCAATGTAAACTTAAGTCACAACACTCAGCAGATTGCCATACACAGGGTATCATCTACATCACAAGTGTCAAACACAAGGCCCGTGGGCTGAATCCGGCCCTCCAGGCCATTTCATGTGGCCCTCGCACCTCTCCTGCAGCTGCAGAAGAGCTCCAGCCCTCCTTTGGTCCTCCTCCAGACCCTTACTTTCTGCTTTTAAGCAATGCATCCAGTTTCTTCCCAGCAGCAGCATAAGGAAGGGGGGTGCACTGAGATGTAAGGGAGAGTGGAGGGTTCTACTTCTGATGGTGGGTTGGCTCTTGGCATCTAATGTAAGGGGAGGGGATGCACGGGACATCTAATCTTATAGATACAACCGGCCCTTTTACGGACAATCATATTGCTGATGTGGCCCACAATGAAATTGAGTTTGACACCCCTGATCTACATAATGGATTGCCCCTGTGGGGCCTTCTATATTATCAAAACGAATTCTGGTATAGGATCAAAGAACACATACAGGCTGCCACCTCTGGTGACATCTATTCATCCATTGGGAGACACATTGTGAATGCTCACAATTATCATGTTCCACCATTACACTTCTGGGCTCTGAAGGTAGTGGCACCAGAACCCAGAGGCGGTGATTGGAATAAGCTCCTTCAACAAAAAGAATCCTGCTAGATTTTTTTCACTCAGGCAGAGGTGTATTTAGGTTTTGTGCTGCCCTAGGCCTGACTAAACTTGCGCACCCTCTAATTTAAATATGACCCACCCCTTCCTGTCAAAGCCACATCCCTGTCATATGTCATATGGGAGGAGGAGAGAGGGATGCCCTGGGAGGAGGAGAGAGGGACGCCCTGGGAGGAGGAGAGAGGGACGCCCTGGGAGGAGGACAGAGGGCCGCCCCCCCAAAAAGTGCCGCCCTAGGCCTGGGCCTTGTTGGCCTAGGCCAGAATACATCCCTGCACTCAGGGCTACCATGCCCCCCTGGCCTTATCAAGATAATGAGTTATAGGCCATTTCTTGAGGGATTTAGTTCAGGGCGATTTGAACACCTTGAGCTAGATTCAGAATGAAGAGCGGATCTTTGTGCGGGCGTAACGTATGTGATTTACGTTACGCCGCCGCAACTTTTACAGGCAAGTGCTGTATTCACAAAGCACTTGCCTGTAAAGTTGTGGCGGCGTAGCGTAAATGGCCCGTCGTAATTCAAATTGGGCAGGTAGGGGGCGTCTAGTATTTAAATTAAGCATGATCCCACGCCGAACGTACTGTGCATGCGCCGGCCGTGAACGTTTTCAAGTGCGCATGCTCCAAATCACGTCGCAAATTGTCAATGAAAGCGATGTGATTGTAACTTACACCTTCAGAATCGACTTACGCAAACGACGTTTATGCCAGGCGCAAGCCTAACGTAAACGATGCAAGTAGATACGCCGGCCTCAACTACGTTCGGGAATCGGCGTATCTACCTCATTTGCATATTCTACGCTTAAAGGCCACCTAGCGGCCAGCGTAAATATGTAACTTAGATACGACGGTGTAAGTGACTTACGCCAGTCGGATCTAATGCAAATCTATGCGTAACTGATTATATGAATCAGGCGCATAGATAGGAGGCCTCCGACGCAGAGATGCGACGGCGTATCTGGAGATACGCCGTCGTATCTCCTACCTGAATCTGGCCCCTCATGTAAAAACTGGTTGCATTGGGGATATCAACTATTTTTCTTCTATTTCCCTTTTCTTTTTTTGGGTTGTAGATTGTGGCATTACAGGTACTTGCCTCACCAAGCTCCTTTTGAAAGCAACTTTGTGTCTATAGATTTTGATGAACCATATACCATCCCCTTCTCCATTTTCCAATCTTTTTGTCCAGGATCTGCTGCCCCCTGTTGGTCCACTCATCCCTTGTGCTTCTGCCTTGGAGTGGGGAGTGACCAGTTTGAAGCGCTGCCTTGATTTAGAGGCATTCAATGTACTTAAATCTTGTACAAATCCAGTGGTTTTCTTATTATTGACATGTGCGTTTTATACATTTCTGATGATGGAATCATATATTTTACAGAGATCCTTTAAAACCCACGCTTCTGACGTTCACCCCCCTGAGGAAGACATTTTGTTGAAACGCGTTTGTGTTCCATGGAAGCAACAAAAGTTTACAGTTTATGCATTGTTGTACCGTGGAGTCTTTGGGTTGAACATTACTTCCTGAGGAGCAACTTACACAGCACCCCCTACTGTACCCCTTATTCAACCTCACCCCCCGCCCTATACATATTGCTGTTCAAAACAAATATGAGACTCAGTTTTACCTTCCCATGGCTGGGGTGTCAGAAGCAACTGTTCACATGGAACAATCCTCAAGAATGTTTTCTCTTCAGTTTAAAGAAGAATGATTGCATTGCATCCGTCTTTTTATGCCTCAAATCTCTCTATAACATGTTCATTGTATTTTTAATGTACCAACTCTACTATACCAATTTTCCTGTGACACGTTGTTTATATTTTTTGTTTTTAATAAAATACTTGAACAAGGAAATGTATAACCTCTTTGGTCACCCATGTTCCAGGTGGCCTTTTTTTCAGCAATTTAAATAAAAAATTTAATTTTAGCTTATACCTTTGTGTATACTTTATTTTTTCATTTTCTTTTCTTTGTTTCATTTTTCTTAGTGTCCCAATCCAATTCCCCCCTCAGTCCCCTCCCTCTGTGGGAGTTTTTTCATAAAATTAGGGATAGATACCAAAACAAGTTTGGGTAAGAGCCCATTCACACAGGGGCGACTTATCAGGGGCGATAGCCGCCTGACAAGTCGCGTCCCACTCTCGTTAATAGAACCGTTCTAATAGGTGCGACGCAAGGTTCTTGTACGACTTTGGGGGCGACTTGCATTGACTTCTATACAGAAGTAATTTTGCAAGTCGCCTCTGAAGTCGTCTTCAGGTCGCCTTGCCGAGTCGCCCCCAAAGTCGTGTCGCCCCTGTGTGAATGGGCTCTTAACCACTTAAGGACCGCCTCCTGCACATATACGTCGGCAGAATGGCACGGCTGGGCACATCCACGTACAGGTACGTCCTGTGCTAGTACCCAGCCGTGGGTCGCGGGCGCGCGACCCGGTCCGGATCTCTGGGACCGCGGGGCTTGCGGACCCGATCGCCGCTGGAGGGCAGCAATCGGTCCCAAGAGCTGATAAACGGGGAGAGCTGTGTGTAAACGCGGCGTTCTCGTTCTTCACTGTGGCAGCGCCATCGATCGTAAAGACAAAGACTGGGATGCCATTAAATTTCATGTGCGTGTAAAGCCCCAATACTTTTGGTAATATATGGCCGGATTCAGATAGAGTTACGCCGGCGTATCAGTAGATACGCCGGCGTAACTCAGAATCTGCGCCATCGTATCTTTGAGCGTGTTCTCAAACTGAGATACGCTTAATTGTTGCTAAGATACGACCGGCGTAAGTCTCCTACGCCGTCGTATCTTAGCTGCATATTTAGGGGATTTACCCCTAGAATATGTAAATTAGCTAGATACGCCTATTCACGAACGTACGCACGCCCGTCGCAGTAAAGATACGCCGTTTACGTAAGACCTTTTTTCCGGCGTAAAGATAAACCACCAAAAAGATGGCGCAGCCAATGTTAAGTATGGACGTCGGAACAGCCGTCTAATTTCACGTTGTTTGCGTAAGCCGGTTCAGAATGGGGCTGGGCGTAAGTTACGTTCGCGTCGTTTTCATTGACTATTTGCGACGTGATTTGGAGCATGCGCACTGGGATAAGTTCACGGCCGGTGCATGCGCAGTTTGTTCGCCGCGTCATTTACGTGGGGTCAGTGTTTATTTAAATACAACACGCCCACTACCTGCCCAATTTGAATTACGCACGGATACGCCGGCCCATTTACACTACGCCGCCGCAACTTACGGAGCAAGTGCTTTGTGAATACAGCACTTGCCTTTCAAAGTTGCGGAGGCGTAACGTAAATAGGAAACGCCAAGCCTGCACAAAAGTACGCACACCTACGTGAATCTGGCCAATAGTGTGTGTATATATATATATATATATATATATATATATACTGTGTGTGAGTGTATACTGTGTGTATATATATATATATATATATATATATATATATATATATATATATATATATAGATTCTGGACATTTTCTTAAAGTAAACACGTATTTAAATTGAAGCTCCAATGAATAAATTCTTATCACTTTCTCTCTCTTATCTCCAAGACCTTGAACACTGCAGCACTGAAATATAAAATGCTTATACCCGATACTCTCTGCCACAACGAGATAAGAAGCCGCTTTCCATCTGATAAAAAACAGAAATGTAATATTATACTAAAAGGGAAGTTCACTCGCGTATAAACATTCAGCACTTTCATTACTGAAAAAAAGAAAACTTGCTAATATTTTCACTGAACCTTCGATTTAAACCAACTAAATACCTTCCGGGTAGAAAATGATGTGCAAAGTCTTACAAACAAAGCAGCCACAGCTTGAGTAGAAAAGTCTACCACTACATACTGATCACTGACCTCCCTACCACTACATACTGATCACTGACCTCCCTACCACTACATACTGATCACTGACCTCCCTACCACTACATACTGCTTACTGACCTCCCTACCACTACATACTGCTCACTGACCTCCCTACCACTACATACTGATCACTGACCACCCTACCACTACATACTGATCACTGACCTCCCTACCACTACATACTGATGAAGACAAAGAAAAATGGATAGCCGCACTCCAAAACCTGATGGGTGGTCTTTTATTCAATAGACAGCATGTACAAAAATAGGGTCACAGCAGTAGAAACAAGGAACAGCTGTTCCTTGTTTCTACTGCTGTGACCCTATTTTTGGATTTGGTTTTTTGGTTTTGGAGTGCGGCTATCCATTTTTCTTTGTCTTCATTTTGCTTAGTGCACCGCCAGCACCCTCGGTATCCTGCACCACCTGTAACCATTTAGTGATCCCACCTGGAGCGGTGACTCCTTTCTCACTACATACTGATCACTGACCTCCCTACCACTACATACTGATCACTGACCTCCCTACCACTACATACTGATCACTGACCTCCCTACCACTACATACTGATCACTGACCGTCCTACAACTACATACTGATCACTGACCTCCCTACCACTACATACTGATCACTGACCTCCCTACCACTACATACTGATCACTGACCACCCTACCACTACATACTGATCACTGACCTCCCTACCACTACATACTGATCACTGACCTCCCTACCACTACATACTGATCACTGATCTCCCTACCACTACATACTGATCACTGATCTCCCTACCACTACATACTGATCACTGACCGTCCTACAACTACATACTGATCACTGACCTCCCTACGACTACATACTGATCACTGACCTCCCTACCACTACATACTGATCACTGACCTACCCTACCACTACATACTGATCATTGACCTCCCTATCACTACATACTGATCACTGACCTCCCTACCACTACATACTGATCACTGACCTCCCTACAACTACATACTGATCACTAATCTCCCTACCACTACATACTGCTCACTGACCTCCCTACCACTACATACTGATCACTGACCTCCCTATCACTACATACTGCTCACTGACCTCCCTACCACTACATACTGATCACTGACCGTCCTACAACTACATACTGATCACTGACCTCCCTACCACTACATACTGATCACTGACCTCCCTACGACTACATACTGATCACTGACCTCCCTACCACTACATACTGCTCACTGACCTCCCTACCACTACATACTGATCATTGACCTCCCTACCACTACATACTGATCACTGACCACCCTACCACTACATACTGATCACTGACCTCCCTACCACTACATACTGATCACTGACCTCCCTACCACTACATACTGATCACTGACCTCCCTACCACTACATACTGATCACTGACCATCCTACAACTACATACTGATCACTGACCTCCCTACCACTACATACTGATCACTGACCTCCCTACCACTACATACTGATCACTGACCTCCCTACCACTACATACTGATCACTGACCTCCCTACCACTACATACTGATCACTGACCTCCCTACCACTACATACTGATCACTGACCTCCCTACCACTACATACTGATCACTGACCTCCCTTACCACTACATACTGATCACTGACCTCCCTACCACTACATACTGCTCACTGACCTCCCTACCACTACATACTGCTCACTGACCTCCCTACCACTACATACTGATCACTGACCGTCCTACAACTACATACTGATCACTGACCTCCCTACGACTACATACTGATCACTGACCTCCCTACCACTACATACTGCTCACTGACCTCCCTACCACTACATACTTATCATTGACCTCCCTACCACTACATACTGATCACTGACCTCCCTACCACTACATACTGATCACTGACCTCCCTACCACTACATACTGATCACTGACATCCCTACCACTACATACTGCTTACTGACCTCCCTACCACTACATACTGATCACTGACCACCCTACCACTACATACTGATCACTGACCACCCTACCACTACATACTGCTCACTGACCTCCCTACCACTACATACTGATCACTGACCTCCCTACCACTACATACTGCTCACTGACCTCCCTACCACTACATACTGATCACTGACCGTCCTACCACTACATACTGATCACTGACCGTCCTACAACTACATACTGATCACTGACCTCCCTACCACTACATACTGATCACTGACCTCCCTACGACTACATACTGATCACTGACCTCCCTACCACTACATACTGCTCACTGACCTCCCTACCACTACATACTGATCATTGACCTCCCTATCACTACATACTGATCACTGACCTCCCTACCACTACATACTGATCACTGACCACCCTACCACTACATACTGATCACTGACCTCCCTACCACTACATACTGATCACTGACCTCCCTACCACTACATACTGATCACTGACCTCCCTACCACTACATACTGATCACTGACCGTCCTACAACTACATACTGATCACTGACCTCCCTACCACTACATACTGATCACTGACCTCCCTACCACTACATACTGATCACTGACCTCCCTACCACTACATACTGATCACTGACCTCCCTACCACTACATACTGATCACTGACCTCCCTTACCACTACATACTGATCACTGACCTCCCTACCACTACATACTGCTCACTGACCTCCCTACCACTACATACTGATCACTGACCGTCCTACAACTACATACTGATCACTGACCTCCCTACCACTACATACTGATCACTGACCTCCCTACGACTACATACTGATCACTGACCTCCCTACCACTACATACTGATCACTGACCTCCCTACCACTACATACTGATCACTGACCTCCCTACCACTACATACTGATCACTGACCTCCCTACCACTACATACTGCTTACTGACCTCCCTACCACTACATACTGATCACTGACCACCCTACCACTACATACTGATCACTGACCACCCTACCACTACATACTGCTCACTGACCTCCCTACCACTACATACTGATCACTGACCTCCCTACCACTACATACTGCTCACTGACCTCCCTACCACTACATACTGATCACTGACCACCCTACCACTACATACTGATCACTGACCTCCCTACCACTACATACTGCTCACTGACCTCCCTACCACTACATACTGATCACTGACCACCCTACCACTACATACTGATCACTGACTTCCCTACCACTACATACTGATCACTGACCTCCCTACCACTACATACTGCTCACTGACCTCCCTACCACTACATACTGATCATTGACCTCCCTACCACTACATACTGATCACTAACCTCCCTACCACTACATACTGATCACTGACCACCCTACCACTACATACTGATCACTGACCTCCCTACCACTACATACTGCTCACTGACCTCCCTACCACTACATACTGATCACTGACCACCCTACCACTACATACTGATCACTGACCTCCCTACCACTACATACTGATCACTGACCACCCTACCACTACATACTGATCACTGACTTCCCTACCACTACATACTGATCACTGACCTCCCTACCACTACATACTGCTCACTGACCTCCCTACCACTACATACTGATCACTGACCTCCCTACGACTACATACTGATCACTGACCTCCCTACCACTACATACTGCTCACTGACCTCCCTACCACTACATACTGCTCACTGACCTCCCTATCACTACATACTGATCACTGACCTCCCTACCACTACATACTGATCACTGACTTCCCTACCACTACATACTGATCACTGACTTCCCTACCACTACATACTGATCACTGACCTCCCTACCACTACATATTGCTCACTGACCTCCCTACCACTACATACTGATCACTGACCTCCCTATCACTACATACTGATCACTGACCTCCCTACCACTACATACTGATCACTGACCACCCTACCACTACATACTGATCACTGACTTCCCTACCACTACATACTGATCACTGACCTCCCTATCACTACATACTGCTCACTGACCTCCCTACCACTACATACTGATCACTGACCTCCCTACCACTACATACTGCTCACTGACCTCCCTACCACTACATACTGATCACTGACCTCCCTACTACTACACCTATAAATGTATATATTGTGGCCTAAAAAAAAAAAAAAAGTTCAGGAACATTGCCCGAGTCCATCTCAGGAGCGAGTAAGAGAGGGTGACAACCTTCCTACATACAGTGGGAGCATGGAGAACAAAGGTAGCCACCCTCTAACAGGAAGTCAGATCACAGCGGCAACAAAAAAGTAAAAATAATAATAATAATTTGGTGATTGGAGGCTGAGATCAATAAAACAGCACTGCAAAGAATATAGGGCGTACGAGCGCGTATCTTTGTGCCTATTTACGTTATGCCTCCGCAACTTTGACAGGCAAGTGCTGTATTCACAAAGCACTTGCTCCGTAAGTTGCGGCGGCGTAGCGTAAATTGGCCGTATCCCTGCGTAACTCAAATTGGGCAGGTAGGGGGCGTGTTGTATTTAAATTAACCCTGACCCCACGTAAATGACCCATCCCAGTGCGCATGCTCCAAATCACGTCGCAAATAGTCAATGAAAACGACGTGAACGTAACTTACGCCCAAGCCCCATTCTGAATCGACTTACGTAAACGACGTACAATACGACGCTGCCCCGACGTCTATACTTAACATTGGCTGCGCCTCATATAGCAGGGGTAACTTTACGCCGGGCGCAAGCCTAATGTAGACGACGCAAATAGATACGCCGGCCGCAACTAAGTTCGTGAATCGGCGTATCTAGCTCATTTGCATTTTTGACACGTAAAACGACGGAAGCGCCACCTAGCTTCCAGCGTAAATATGTAACTAAGATTTGACGGCGTAAGAGACTTACGCCGCTCGTATCTTAGCTAATTTTTCGTCTTATCTTGTTTTCTGAATACAGAAAAAAGATACCGGCTCATCCTAGAAGTTACGCGGCATATCTCGAGATAACGCCGCGTAACTTCTTACTGAATCTGGCCCATAGGTTTTAGAGTTGACTGTCACTTTAAGACTCCAGCCATCTAGTGTAGTAATTGTACATTTGCAGCAGCGCCCCTAGTGGCAGGAATGGAGAGACACGCAGCTATACAGTGACGCCGGGGCTCCAGCCTAACCCCACCCCTTGCTCCTTTCATCCAACCAGCGGCTCTCCTGTTAGCGGACACGCCTCTGTAGTGTCAGGCACGGGGCTCCACCCTAATCCCGCCCTTTGCTCCTTTCATCCAACCAGCGGCTCTCCTGTTAGCGGACACGCCCCTGTAGTGTCAGGCACGGGGCTCCACCCTGACCCCGCCCCTTTCATCCAACCAGCGGCTCTCCTGTTAGCGGACACGCCCCTGTAGTGATGACAGGTGGTATATAAGCTTCCTCTCCGGTCCCGGTCGGTATCGCGCTCCCGGCCTCCCTCCGGTGTCGGTATCGTACGTTGCAATGTCCGCCTTGGGCCGAGCGGTGACGCTCCTCCTGCGGATCTTCTCCCGGCTCTTCGTGCTCCTGGTCCGGGCCGCCTCCTGCTTCTCCCGGGACCCCCCGACCCCGGGACCGCCCCGTGACCCGCTGCTGCTGATCCCAGCCAAGGGACTGGCGGAGAGGATCCGGAGGGGAGAGGTGAGCAGCCCTGGACCGCGCGTCACGTGACCTCCGTCACTGGGAAGTGGCCCTTTAAATGGGCGGTGACCGCAGAGGTCAGTGGGAGGGGCTCCAGTCCATCCATTCACTGTGAAGTGGTTGGGAGCCCATCCAATCAGAATCGGCTGCCTGTAAGTGGTCGGTCGCAGTTTTGGGGGGGGCCCAATAGACCGATAAAGTGACCAATCACAAGCGTCCCCTCCAAGTGTTTTTGCGCACATAAAAAACAAAAAAAAAAAGATTGGGGACCCCCCCCCCCCACACATACACCCCCCTAACAGGATGTATTTTCAGACCCTGGAGAATAAAATGGCGGTAGTCCCATTTTTTTTTACGTTGCGCAATATTAGAGCTGACAATTTATCGATCACCACATTTTATTACAAGTGTACTCGAGTTATTTTTAGGGCACACTCCCTGATATTTTTGGTAAAATATATATAAAAAGGAGACTGCACCGAGTAAATAGATACCAAGCAGCCTATCAGACAGGGCCTGAGCCTGCGGAGAGGTAGGGGGTGGTTGGGTGTGGCAACGGTGGGAGGGGCTTAAAGCTTGTACATAATGCGTAGGTCAGAAGTGTTTGCTATACAGTGGGGGTGGGACGACTGAAGTATATGGGTCAGGAGCAGGTAACCTACAGTGTGCAGGGGATGGGAGTGTGTAATGTACATAATGCAGGGACCAGGAGTGTATAATGTACATAATGCAGGGGTCGGGAGTGTGTAATGTACATAATGCAGGGGTCGGAGTGTGTAATGTACATAATGCAGAGACCAGGAGTGTATAATGTACATAATGCAGGGGTCAGGAGTGTATAATGTACATAATGCAGGGGTCAGGAGTGTATAATGTACATAATGCAGGGGTCAGGAGTGTATAATGTACATAATGCAGGGACCAGGAGTGTGTAATGTACATAATGCAGGGACCAGGAGTGTGTAATGTACATAATGCAGGGGTCGGAGTGTGTAATGTACATAATGCAGGGACCAGGAGTGTATAATGTACATAATGCAGGGGTCAGGAGTGTGTAATGTACATAATGCAGGGGTCAGGAGTGTATAATGTACATAATGCAGGGGTCAGGAGTGTATAATGTACATAATGCAGGGGTCGGGAGTGTGTAATGTACATAATGCAGGGGTCGGAGTGTGTAATGTACATAATGCAGGGGTCAGGAGTGTGTAATGTACATAATGCAGGGGTCGGAGTGTGTAATGTACATAATGCAGGGGTCAGGAGTGTGTAATGTACATAATGCAGGGGTCAGGAGTGTGTAATGTACATAATGCAGGGGTCAGGAGTGTGTAATGTACATAATGCAAGGGTCAGGAGTGTGTAATGTACATAATGCAGGGACCAGGAGTGTGTAATGTACGTAATGCAGGGGTCAGGAGTGTATAATGTACATAATGCAGGGGTCAGGAGTGTGTAATGTACATAATGCAGGGACCAGGAGTGTGTAATGTACGTAATGCAGGGGTCGGGAGTGTATAATGTACATAATGCAGGGGTCAGGAGTGTATAATGTACATAATGCAGGGGTCAGGAGTGTGTAATGTACATAATGCAGGGGTCAGGAGTGTGTAATGTACATAATGCAGGGGTCAGGAGTGTGTAATGTACATAATGCAGGGGTCAGGAGTGTGTAATGTACATAATGCAGGGGTCAGGAGTGTGTAATGTACATAATGCAGGGGTCAGGAGTGTGTAATGTACATAATGCAGGGGTCAGGAGTGTGTAATGTACATAATGCAGGGGTCAGGAGTGTGTAATGTACATAATGCAGGGGTCAGGAGTGTGTAATGTACATAATGCAGGTGTCAGGAGTGTATAATGTACATAATGCAGGTGTCGGAGTGTATAATGTACATAATGCAGGGGCCGGGAGTGTATAATGTACATAATGCAGGGGCCGGGAGTGTGTAATGTACATAATGCAGGGGTCGGGAGTGTATAATGTACATAATGCAGGGGTCAGGAGTGTATAATGTACATAATGCAGGTGTCGGAGTGTATAATGTACATAATGCAGGGGCCGGGAGTGTGTAATGTACATAATGCAGGGGTCAGGAGTGTGTAATGTACATAATGCAGGTGTCAGGAGTGTATAATGTACATAATGCAGGTGTCGGAGTGTATAATGTACATAATGCAGGGGCCGGGAGTGTGTAATGTACATAATGCAGGGGTCGGGAGTGTGTAATGTACATAATGCAGGGGTCGGGAGTGTGTAATGTACATAATGCAGGGGTCAGGAGTGTATAATGCAAAGATCAGGAGTGTATGATGTGTATAATGCAGGGGTCGGGAGTGTGTAATGTACATAATGCAGGGGTCAGGAGTATATAATGCAAAGGTCAGGATTGTATAATGTACATAGTGCCAAGGTCAGGAGTGTATGATGTGTATAATGCAGGGGTCAGGAGTGGGTAACTTACAGAGTGAAGGTGTTAGGCATGTGTCATTTTGTGGGGTCCTGGAATGGATAACATACAGAGCACAGGGGTCAGGCGTGGGTAACAGAGATAAGACAGTGCCTCCAGCACCCCTTAATACCACCAACCTCCCAACAGTGTCCCATAGTGCACCCCAGCCCCTGCAGTGTCTTCTAGTCTCCTAGAAACCCCCCCCCCCAACCTCCTCCTCCAGGAACCTCACCCCTTAACAGGCCACCAAGTCTGCTACAGAGGCCCCTTTACCACCTTAAGGACCCCCACAGTGACATGAGCCTTCCATAATTTGTATTATACATTTTGAATTCCCTCACTTTTTATGCAGCCTTGGCCTTTTAACATACTTGGGTCGCATGCCCTCCTCGGTTCTTCTTCTCATACCTACTTCTGGTTCCTCTCCTGATGCCCGCTTCTCGATTGGCCCTCATTGCCTCCAGTGATCCCTGCAAATCAATAATTTCCCTTTTGGGATTATTAAAGTAATCTGAATCGGTGCCACCGGTGTTTCCCTCACTCCTGTGTTCCCAGACCCTCCTGTAATTCTAGCATTTTAGTGTGCCAACCAGGGCGGCCATCAGGGGGGTATAGACAGTACACCTGTAAGGGGCCCCGGAGGTCCCCAGGGGCCCGGATGGCAACCCCCCCATTTTTCTTATTTAATTATTATTATTATTATTATTTTTATTTTATTTTTTATTAAAGGGCCCAGGGGCCCGGAGATCCGGATGACAACCCCCCTTTTTTCTATATAAAAAAAATATTTTTTATATATATTTTTTCTATTTATTTTTATATATATGTGTATGTGTATAATTTTATTATTATTAAAGGGCCCAGAGGTCCCCAGGGCCCCCGGATGGCAACCCCCCTTTTTTTTATAAAAATGTTTACATTTTTCTTATATATTTAATTTTTATTTCTTTTTTTTATATATGTATTTTTTTTTATTAAAGGGTTCAGAGGTCCCCAGGGCCCCATGTTGCAACCCCCCTTTTTTTAATTTATTTTTTTATAAATGTTTATTTTTTATTAAAAAAAATATTTTTTTATTTTTATTAAAGGGCCCAGAGGTCCCCAGATGACTTTTTTATACTTTTTTTTTCTATCTATCTATTTTTTTTCTTTATCTCTTCTGCTTTTGTAAAGGCCCCCCCTCCCGTTTCTCAATTTGCGGCACAAACACACCCCCCCCCCCGCTTCTCAATTTTTGGCGGCAGCACCCAGCCCCCCCCGTTCTCTGCTCCAGGGGGCCCATGCCTGAAGCTGTGTATGAGGCCCCATAATTCCTGATGGCGGCCCTGGTGCCAATTGATCGCTGTACATTTCTATAACGCCCCCCCCCCCCCCTGCTGTCTCCCAATGGAACTGTCCTGCAACCAAGCCCATGACCCCTTGTGGGTGCTCCGTGAATAACTGGTAACTCCATACATTCCACACCTTGGTCCTGTCCTGCAGATGGTCCGGGGATTCCACAATCCCACTAGCTTGTAGGGATTGACTCTGGTGTGTCGGGATTGAGCCCACCAGGAAGCTTGCACTGCACACCGCCAGCCATAGGCATATGCCTCACTGCCCATGTTTGGTGGTGTGCAGTGACGGCTTCCTGGCAGGCTCGATCCAAACACGCCCAAGCCCCATCACTACTAGCTTGTAACATGGTGTTAATATTTTTCACTGAGTAATGATCCAGAAGATAATTGGTTGCCTTCCCTAATAGTCCATATCTCTTTTCAGCTAAAAAGCAGTGTCGTGGTGCAGGCCTATATCTCCAGGATCAAAGAGGTGAACCCCGCTCTCAATGCCTTAGTGTGTGACCGCTTCGAGGAAGCCCTTTGTGAGGCACGGGCAGTGGATGATTTAGTGGCTTCCAAGGCAGAGGACAAAGCAACAATTGAACACAAGTACCCTCTTCTTGGGGTCCCTGTAACGGTGAAGGAAGCATTTGCCTTACAAGGTGGGTACAGCTTTTCATTGGTGCCTTACATTGCTTCCATGAAGAGATGGGTAGTAGGTGCCCAACCACTAAAAGCAGAGCTTTTTTTCTCAGAAAATAGGTGCAGGAACTCAACCACGACCCGTTCAGATTTCACAAACAGTAGAAGGGTTTTAAAGGGGCATTAAATACCAGAATTGCATTACATACAGTGTGCAGAGTTCAGGGGGTTACAAAGCAGTCACTTGTAAACACAGAAACCAGACTTCTGTGTTCACAAGTGATTGTGGTGAGCCGGCACCAAAGGGTCTGAGCCAAAGGTGGTGGAACTGAGTTCCCCCAAGTTCCCCCAGAAAAAAAGCCCTGACTAAAAGTCTTCCTATTAGGCCACGTACACAAGATCGAATTTGTCCGCTGAAACGGACCGTTTCAGCAGACAAATCCGATCGTGTGTATGGGCTAGCGGACATGTCTGACCAGCGGACAAATTTTAAAACATGCTTTAAAATTTGTCCGCCGGAGACATGTCTGTCGGATATGCCCGCTGGTTAGTACACCAACCAGCGGACATATCTGCATGCGTGGAAGCTTTTTACTTCCTGGTGCGGTGACGTGGCGGCGTCACCGCGCTGTCTGCCGGCGGGGATTTTGATCCGATGGTGTGTACACGCCATCGGACCAAAATCCGATGAGACATGTTTGCTGGAAACGGTCCGTCGGACAAGTTTGAGCGGACATGTCTCATCGTTTGTACGCAGCCTTACTGTTCAGTAGTTTGGAGATGCTAAAATCTGTGTTTGGACACTCGGTTGGTGGCTTCTGCATGCCAAACGGGTTTCAACGGTCAACGTAGACCAGCCATTCTCCACTAGGGTTCCTCCAGAGGTTAGTAGGGGTTTCTTGAATTGTGGCTGATTGATCTCACAATTGATGGTGCTTAGATAATTCCAAAGTCAAAGAGCTTTCATGGCCATTATAGGCCAGCTATTCTCAACTAGTGTTCCTCCAGATGTTAGTAGTGCCTCCTTGAGCTGTGGCTAGTTGACCTTCCATTTGATGGTGCCTAGATAAATCCAAACCAAAGAGCTTTCATGGCCACCATAGGGCAGCCATTCTCAACCAGGGATCTTCCAGAGGTTAGTAGTGCTTCCTTGAGCTGATTGACCTCCCATTTAATGGTGCCTAGATCATTCTAAAGTCACCATAGACCAGCCACTCTCCACTTGGGTTTTCTCCAGAGATTTGTAGGGCTTCCTTAAGCTGTGGCTGGTTGAGCTCCAAATTAATGGTGCCTAAATCATCTCAAAGTCACAATAGACCAGCCACTCTCCACTAGGGTTTTGTCCAGAGATTTGTAGGGTTTCCTTAAGCTGTGGCTGATTGACCTCCCATTTGATAGTGCCTAGATCATTCCAAAGCCAAAGAGCTTTCATCGCTTTGAACTATGGTTCCTCCAGAGGTTAGCAGGGGCTTCCTTGAGCTGTGGCTAGTTGACATTCCATTTGATGGTGCCTAGATAATTCCAAAGCAAAGAGCTTTCATGGCCACCATAAGGCAGCTATTCTCAACTAGGATCCTCCAGAGGTTAGTAGTGCTTCCTTGAGCTTATTGACCTCCTATTTAATGGTGCCTAGATCATTCCAAAGTCACCATAGACCAGCCATTCCCTACTTGGGGTTTGTCTAGAGAGTTGTAGGGCTTCCTTAAGCTGTGGCTGGTTGACCTCCAAATTAATGGTGGCTAGATCATTCCAAATTAACAGTAGACCAGCCACTCTCTACTTGGGTTTTCTCCAGAGATTTGTAGGGCTTTTTTAAGCTGTGGCTTGTTGACCTCTCATTTGATGGTGCCTAGATCATTCCAAAGTCACCATAGACAAGCCACTCTCCACTTGGGTTTTGTCTAGAGATTTGTAGGGTTTGCTTAAGCTGTGGCTGATTGACCTCCCATTTGATAGTGCCTAGATAATTCCAAAGCCAAAGAACTTTCATGGCTTTAAACTATGGTTCCTCCAGAGGTTAGCAGTGCTTCCTTGAGCTGTGGCTAGTTGACTTTCCATTTGATGGTGCCTAGATAATTCCAAACCAAATAGCTTTAATGGCCACCATAGGGCAGCCATTCTTAACTAGGGATCCTCCAGAGGTTAGTAGTGCTTCCTTGAGCTGTGGCTGATTTGACCTTCCATTTGATGGTGCCTAGATCATTCCAAAGCCAAAGAGCTTTAATGGTCGTCCAGCCACTCTCCACTAGGGTTTTGTCCAGAGGTTAGTAGTGCTTCCTTGAGTTGTGGCTGATTGACCTCCTATTTGATGGTGGCTAGATCATTCCAGGACCGATGTCACTTGGGAAAGCCGGCAACATGGCCCCAATTATCTTTTAAGCTGTTTGTAAGGGTGACCTTGTGATCGTCGCTGTAAAGCTTGCATTACTTCTACTGACCACCAGAGTAAGGGGTGTTTTTGCCATTGATACCTGATGAATTGGTTTTTAGTAAGGTTTGCATGAGACCAGAACTTTAATTTAGGGGTTCCCCTGGGGTAAAAAGGTTGAGAAAGCCTGGACTTTGACAAAGAATTGAAGAGCCACACCATGATAAAATCCAGATACAAATTCATTCCAATGTGTAATCCCAAGAAGGATTATATACAAAGCCAACACGTTTTGAGGGCCGAAGCATCACCCCCCCTTCATCAGGGTTTGATACATATGAAATGGCCTATGAAGACTTGATAATGGTGAAGGACTCTTTAATAAAGAAGACTTCGTCTGGCAGGTTGTGCATCAGCAGCTAGTTGGATCGGCCATGTTGATGTTGATTTTTTCTTGTAAATGTTTTGCATTTTTTTTTAGGCATGCCGCAGAGCTCTGGACTGATATCTAGACAGGCATTGCGCTCAACGACGGATGCGGCTGTGGTGTCAAGGTTAAAGGCAGCTGGAGCCATTCCTCTTGGTGTCACGAACTGCAGCGAGCTGTGCATGTGGTACGAGTCTAGTAATAACGTCTATGGAAAGACGAGGAACCCTTATAACTCCAAGCACATAGTCGGAGGCAGCTCTGGTGAGTTGATGAATTTTATTCAAGTACAATTATTGCTGTTTGTTTTTTTTAAAGGAACTAAACTTGCCTTTTATCCAGCGCTGCGGTGTCCCGGAGCTGTCATCTTCAGCCTTCCCTGGTTCCTTTTCCTTTTATTGAAAAGCCTATGGCGGGCAAAACACACCCAAAAACTCCACCCGGTGCAACAAAAACGTCCACACGGGTGCTTGCGTCAATTGGTCCTCCATGAAGAAGGACCCAACCCTGATCCCCCGAGGCGTTGGGCTCCTGACAGGGACTGAGGTACTCGCATGGTCTGTGCAGCCGAAGCCGACACAGACCCCATTCCTTGGAGGGTCTGCCGAAACAGAACCCTCCCAGTACTAGGTGGGGCTCCCCCAAAGAGAGTCCCAATTAAAGCAGGCGAACTAAGCCAGAAGGCCATGTCCACCCACTCCCAAGACGTTCAGGGCTGGCCCGAGAATCGGCACTCTACTTATCACACACTGTGACAAACGTGACCCCAACCAAAAAAATACATAAAAGTGACAAACAAAGGGAAAAAAATTAAAAATAAAGAAAGTGGGCGAGAAGGAAGATGAGGAGAGTGAAAAGGTGACCATCGTGCAATACGATGGCCAGCCCTCCTCCAGGAATCAAAAAATTCCTCTGGTCCTAGCCAAACGGCCCGGCCCCTAGAGGCAGGTGTTAAAAAGGTGGTATGGTGACATGACCACGGTGCCAAAAAGCAAAAGTGACAGTAAAAAAACGAGTGCAGTTACGGCACCCCTGGACTGCCACTCCAAGGGCACATCACCATAGGCTTTTCAACGGACCCTGACCCACAGCCCGGGCAGTCACAGCCCCCTTCCCTACTAGGAAGGAACGAGAGCTCCGGAAGCTCAGAGAGAGAGAGAATACGCCTTTGCCTCTTTAGCTCCCCACCTAATTATACCCGAGAGGTACTAGCCAAAATTATGACCCCCCCCCCCTTAACAGTAGGGTGAGGTCGACGTTCCCTCTCGAGAAACTGGCAGGTTAGGAACTGCATCAAATCCAGGCCAAGGGCCCAGCCCTCCAGCTTCGACCGCATGCCTCTCCGTCCAAATCAGAAGGCCTCCGCCTCCACGCCAGCAGGTTTAGCATCTGCCAATCGCCATCCCTTTCCACCTTGCCGTGTACTCAGGACGGTTAGCATAGCCTTCCCTGGTTCCTACTTCACCTCCTCAACATGCTATTGATTACATAGCTTATGTTAGACCTAGTGATGTCATCACTGGGTGTCTATATGCAATGCAGGCAGATCGGGGCTGGGGATGAGGGGCTGGGCAGGGTGCAGTACATGGCTTCTCGAAAACATCACGGGCCCCCTTGCCTCAGAACTCCTCTCAAGGGCCCTCGGCCCTGATGAAAGCAGTGTGCTGGCTCTTGGGAGGCGTTATGCAATCATTAAAATGGCTTGATGGATTGGTGTCAGCTGGAGGAGTGGGCGTTCCTAAATAGGCGTCATTTGCATGTAGACCTCCTTGGGTAACACCCACATGACATGCTGAGCCTCCATGCCTGAATGAACCCCAAATTTATTAACTGAAAGGGATGGGCTGGGGCAGAAAGAGTAAGACCCCATTCACACCTGAGCGTTTTGTAGCTTGAAGCCTGAAGCTACAAAATGCTGGAGGGGGAAAAATCCATTATTCTCTATGGAGATGGTTCACATCTCCACTCCAAAACGCCTGAAGCCAGAAGTTCCAAAACGCCTGAAGCTCAAACAACTTCTGGGACTTTTTTTAGGCAGATTTGGGTGTTTTTCTGCTTTTAACATGGGTGACCCCTAGACCTGTTCAAAATCGCAGCAAAACACAGTAAAAAAATGTGGTAAAAAACACAGCAAAATCTCTGCAAAACGCAGTGGAAAACGCTACGCTCAGGTGTGAATGCAGCCTTAGGCCGCGTACACACGAGGGGATATGTCCGCTGAAAACGGTCCGATGGACCGTTTCAGCAGACATCTCCGCTCGTGTGTATGGGCTAGCGGACAGATTTCTCCACCCGACAGATTTCAAAGCAAGCTTTGAAATCTATCCGGTGGGAATCTGTCCGCCCGACATGTCTGCTGGTTAGTACACTTACCAGCAGACATGTCGTCCCCCACCGCCGCCGCGCCGCTGCCGAATGGATTCGGCGCATGCGCGGAAGTGTTTTACTTCCTGGTGTGGTGACGTGGCGGTGACGCGGCGGCGTCAACGTCACCGCCGCGTCACCGCCACGTCACCGCGCCGTCCGGCGGCGGGGAATTTGATCCGATGGTGTGTACACGCCATCGGATCAAACTCCCGATCGGACATATCCGATGGAAATGGTCCGCGGACCGTTTTCATCGGATATGTCCGATCGTGTGTATGGGGCCTTAGGGAGGTCATGGATGGATCAAATCTAGGATCAGAGATGAGAGCCGATAATCGGCTCCTCTAAGGCCTCGTACACACGAGGGGATATGTCCGATGGACCGTTTCAGCAGACATCTCCGCTCGTGTGTATGGGCTAGCGGACAGATTTCTCCACCCGACAGATTTCAAAGCAAGCTTTGAAATCTATCCGGTGGAATCTGTCCGCCCGACATGTCTGCTGGTTAGTACACTTACCAGCAGACATGTCGTCCCGCGCCGCCGCCGAATGGATTCGGCGCATGCGCGGAAGTGTTTAACTTCCTGGTGCGGTGACGTGGCGGTGACGTGGCGGCGTCACCGCCGCGTCACCGCGCCGTCCGGCGGCGGGGAATTTGATCCGATGGTGTGTACACGCCATCGGATCAAACTCCCGATCGGACATATCCGATGGAAATGGTCCGCGGACCGTTTTCATCGGATATGTCCGATCGTGTGTACGAGGCCTAAGAGGGACATCCACACTGATGATCAGTGCAGTGCCACCAGTGCTGCAAATCTGTGCACCTTCACCAGTGTCCCCCCAACAGTTCCGCCTATCAGTGCCCAGGGCTGGTGCAAGGATTTTTGACACCCTAGGCCAGTGATGGCGAACCTGGGAACCCCCGTATGTTTTGGAACTACGTTTCCCATGATGCTCATTCACTCTGCAGTGTAGTTGAGCATCATGGGAAATGTAGTTCCAAAACATCTGGGGTGCCAAGGTTCGCCATCACAGCCCTAGGCAAAACCTCATTTTGCCGCCCCCTGCATCACCCCTGACTCCACTCCCTTTGCCCTGCCCATGTATATCCCTCCTTTTTAAGGAAGTGCCCTCCGAAACAGCCTCACCAGCGCCCATGAAATGCAGCCTCACCAGCGCCCATGAAATGCAGCCTCACCAGCGCCCATGAAATGCAGCCTCACCAGCGCCCATGAAATGCAGCCTCACCAGCGCCCATGAAATGCAGCCTCACCTGCGCCCATGAAATGCAGCCTCACTTGCGCGCATGAAATGCAGCCTCACCTGCGCCCATGAAATGCAGCCTCACCTGCGCATTCTAGGCAGCAGGACGCCCTAGGCGGCTGCCTAATTTGCCTAGTGGTAGCACTGGCCCTGTCAGTGCCCATGAGTGCCGCCTCATTAGTGCCCATGAGTGCCGCCTCATTAGTGCCCATGAGTGCCGCCTCATTAGTGCCCATGAGTGCCGCCTCATTAGTGCCCATGAGTGCCGCCTCATTAGTGCCCATGAGTGCCGCCTCATTAGTGCCCATGAGTGCCGCCTCATTAGTGCCCATGAGTGCCGCCTCATTAGTGCCCATGAGTGCCGCCTCATTAGTGCCCAACAGTGCCGCCTCATTAGTGCCCAACAGTGCCGCCTCATTAGTGCCCAACAGTGCCGCCTCATTAGTGCCCAACAGTGCCGCCTCATCAGTGCAGCCTATTGAGTCCATCAGTGGTGCCTTATTCAGTGTCCATCAGTGGTGCCTCATCAATGCAGCCTATGAATGCCTATCGGTGCTCCATCAGTGAAAGAGAAAAATTACCTGTTTGCAAAATTTTATAACAAACTTTTTTTTGTTTATTTAGCAAAAAATAAAAATCCCAGTCTTAATTAAATACCGAAAAAAAAAAAAAAAAAAAAAAAGGTCATGGGTACAGTGTTGGATGACCGTGCAATCGTCATTCAATTAGTGACAGCGCTGAAAATTGGACTGGGCAGGAAGGGGGGTAAAAGGGCCTGGTAGGCAAGTGGTTAAATCATTGATTTTTAGTAGGGAATATACAGCATTGTATATAAATGGAATGCAATGCTAATATCGGTATATAACGCTTGTATTACAGGAGGAGAAGGCTGTATACTGGGGGCGGCCGGATCCGTCATTGGCGTCGGCTCTGACATCGGAGGCAGTATACGGATGCCGGCGTTTTTTAACGGGATCTATGGACACAAATCAACCCCAGGTGAAGATCTGTGACTTTTCTTTGTCTCCCAGCACTTTGTGCCCCATTGATCCCCCTAATCAGTCCTATCTCACAGGAGGGTATCAGAGCAGCTGGCCTCACCTTTCACACACAGTACAAAGGTTTTCATCGATCGTATAGCCGGTGACAGCCGGTGTCTCTTCAGCTGATTTTCTCGCTGCCTTTTCATGGGCTGGGTACATAAACATAGGACCCTAGATTATTATTTCATCACCTGCCATTGATTACTGATTTATCCTATATATTATCAATATGGTGTTTACAGGGTGATAATTCTTTAGAAGGCAATCGGCAAAGGACCTGCTGCTTACTGATTTGTAGAGCTGTAGTTCTGACTTAACAAAGGATGCCTAACCTCTGCATGCCACGCAGATGTCTGTCATTGCAGGATGCTGGCAGGGGGCCGGCTTTTCTACTCGGGGTGGAGCTGCTTTCTCAGAATGGGATGCATACAAAAAAAATGTCACCTTTTCAAAAGTTCTGTACATAAGGAGGGATGGAAAAGGGGAACAGAATACTGCTAAGCACAAAATATGCTGAATGGGCCGCAGGGGTTAGGAATAATCGTGAGGCAAACTCATATTTGTATTTCAGTGACTGAGAGGATTGACTCTAATTTGAGGGAGGTGTGTACCATGATGGTGATAATTTGCCCTGTGCCGCTAAAATCGGAATCAGAATTTTCTTGGCGTGATCTGTCACAGCCACTGCGCTTTACTCACTACCACTCCTATCTTATAACCAAGTTCAGAATCGGCTCGGTTCCCCTTGCTTCTTCCTCCCAGCAGTGACTTGGTAGCTCGGCTCCCCTTGCTTCTTCCTCCCAGCAAGCTCGGCTCCCCTTGCTTCTTCCTCCCAGCAAGCTCGGCTCCCCTTGCTTCTTCCTCCCAGCAAGCTCGGCTCCCCTTGCTTCTTCCTCCCAGCAAGCTTGGCTCCCCTTGCTTCCTCCTCCCAGCAGTGACTCGGTAGCTCGGCTCCCCTTGCTTCCTCCTCCCAGCAAGCTTGGCTCCCCTTGCTTCTTCCTCCCAGCAAGCTCGGCTCCCCTTGCTTCTTCCTCCCAGCAAGCTCGGCTCCCCTTGCTTCTTCCTCCCAGCAAGCTCGGCTCCCCTTGCTTCTTCCTCCCAGCAAGCTTGGCTCCCCTTGCTTCCTCCTCCCAGCAGTGACTCGGTAGCTCGGCTCCCCTTGCTTCTTCCTCCCAGCAAGCTCGGCTCCCCTTGCTTCTTCCTCCCAGCAAGCTCGGCTCCCCTTGCTTCTTCCTCCCAGCAAGCTTGGCTCCCCTTGCTTCCTCCTCCCAGCAGTGACTCGGTAGCTCGGCTCCCTTGCTTCTTTCTCCCAGCAGTGACTCGGTAGCTCGGCTCCCCTTGCTTCTTCCTCCCAGCAAGCTTGGCTCCCCTTGCTTCCTCCTCCCAGAAGTGACTCGGTAGCTCGGCTCCCTTGCTTCTTTCTCCCAGCAGTGACTCGGTAGCTCGGCTCCCTTGCTTCTTCCTCCCAGCAGTGACTGTAGCTGGGCTCCCCTTGCTTCCTCTTCCCTGCAGTGACTTGGTAGCTCGGCTCCCCTTGCTTCCTCCTACCTGCAGTGACTCTGTAGCTGGGCTCCCCTTACTTCCTCCTCCCAGCAAGCTCAGCTCCCCTTGCTCTTTCCTCCCAGCAGTGACTCTGTAGCTGGGCCCCCCTTGCTTCTTTCTCCCAGCAGTGACTCTGTAGCTGGGCCCCCTTGCTTCTTCCTCCCAGCAGTGACTCGGTAGCTTGGCTCCCCTTGCTTCTTCCTCCCCAGCAAGCTTGGCTCCCCTTGCTTCTTCCTCCCCAGCAAGCTTGGCTCCCCTTGCTTCTTCCTCCCAGCAGGCTTGGCTCCCCTTGCTTCTTCCTCCCAGCAGGCTTGGCTCCCCTTGCTTCCTCCTCCCAGCAGTGACTCGGTAGCTCGGCTCCCCTTTTTTTCTCCCAGCAGGCTTGGCTCCCCTAGCTTCTTCCTCCCAGCAGTGACTCGGTAGCTTGGCTCCCCTTGCTTCTTCCTCCCAGCAAGCTTGGCTCCCCTTGCTTCTTCCTCCCCAGCAAGCTTGGCTCCCCTTTCTTCTTCCTCCCAGCAGGCTTGGCTCCCCTTGCTTCCTCCTCCCAGCAGTGACTCGGTAGCTAGGCTCCCCTTGCTCCTTCCTCCCAGCAGTGACTCTGTAGCTTGGCTCCCCTTGCTTCCTCCTCCCAGCAGTGACTCGGTAGCTCGGCTCCCCTTTTTTCTCCCAGCAAGCTTGGCTCCCCTTGCTTCCTCCTCCCAGCAGTGACTCTTTAGCTCCCCTCCCCTTACTTCCTCCTCCCAGCACTTACTCGGTAGCTCGGCTCCCCTTGCTTCTTCCTCCCAGCACTGACTCGGTAGCTCGGCTCCCCTTGCTTCTTCCTCCCAGCAAGCTTGGCTCCCCTTGCTTCCTCCTCCCAGCAGTGACTCTGTAGCTTGGCTCCCCTTGCTTCCTCCTCCCAGCAGTGACTCTTAAGCTCGGCTCCCCTTGCTTCCTCCTCCCAGCAGTGACTCTGTAGCTTGGCTCCCCTTGCTTCCTCCTCCCAGCAGTGACTCTGTAGCTTGGCTCCCCTTGCTTCCTCCTCCCAGCAGTGACTCTGTAGCTTGGCTCCCCTTGCTTCCTCCTCCCAGCAGTGACTCTGTAGCTTGGCTCCCCTTGCTTCCTCCTCCCAGCAGTGACTCTTAAGCTCGGCTCCCCTTGCTCCTTCCTCCCAGCAGTGACTCTTAAGCTCGGCTCCCCTTGCTTCTTCCTCCCAGTAGTGACTTAACAGTTGAGCTTCCCCTGCTTTAAACACAAAAGAGGAGCTGTGGGAGGGGTGCAGGGAAAGCTGAGCTGTTGAGGACACTTGATTGCACCTCCCTTTCCAATTTTTCTGCTGTACAGGGATTGCAGAAAGCTAAAATTAAATTGGATTTGGGTGCTTATACTAGCTGCCTTTAGTTTTCAAATAAATACATCATTTATTGAGGTTGAACTTGAAGCGTGTGTAATAGGTCAGAGGGAGGACACAGAATGGGGGCACAACTGGGCTATATGAGGTCAGAGAATACAAATCAGACTGTTATGTACTAAGAAGATGATGTCACCGCGTGATGTCACAGTCTCTGCGCTCTTACAGGTATTGTCCCCAATGAAGGTCAGTTTCCAAACGCTCAGGGCTCTCGTATTGATCTCCTGTGTACGGGGCCCATGTGTAGATACGCAGAAGATCTGCCCCTCGTCCTGAAGGTGATGGCCGGGAAAAATTCTGAAAAGTGAGTAAGATGGAGACGTCCGTAGGGTGGGGGGGGAGGGGGTTCCGAATGGAGTTTTATTGATGGTGTTAAATGTAACTTAACCACTTCAAGACCGCAATACGTGTGTGTGTATGTATTTATATATATATAATATATACACACACAATGTATACACACCGTATATACTCGAGTACAAGCCAAGTTTTTCAGCACATTTTTTTTGTGTGCTGAAAATGCCACCCTCAGCTTATACTCGAGTCACCTTTTTGTGCCTGATCTCCCGGATTTTGGGGACCCGGTACCAGCCGGCCATAGTTCCACTGGACCCCAAACTTGGCACACATGTAGCCCCACTCTCCCTTTATGAGTGTGCAAAGTTTGTTGTCTGGGGGACCTACATCCGGGGAGCACCGATTTTTCAAAGCCGGGCACCCCTTCCATAGACTCCCATGTTAAACGGTCACTTCTCCGGTGACTTTGGGGACCCGGATCTTGGCACGCATGTAGCCCCATTTCTCCTCTACAAGTGTGCAAAGTTTGTTGTCTGGCGGACCACCGACGTCAGTCTAGTCCATGGGTCTTCAAACTACGGCCCTCCAGTTGTTCAGGAACTACAATTCCCATAATGCCTAGTCATGTCTGTGAATGTCAGTGTGTTACAATGCCCCATGGGATGTGTAGTTCTACAACATCTGGAGGGCCGTAGTTTGAGGATCCCTGGTCTAGTCTATGAAGCGAACGCATACGTGAGTAGCGCCCGCATTCGAAAACGGTATTCAAACCACACACGTGAGGTATCGCTGCTTTCGGTAGAGCGAGAGCAATAATTCTAGCCCTAGACCTCCTCTGTAACTCAAAACGTGTAACCTTTTAGAATTTTTTTTTAAAGGGTAAAAGTTTGTCGCCATTCCACGAGCGGGCGCAATTTTGAAGCGTGACCTGTTGGGTATCATTTTACTCGGCGTAACATTATCTTTCACAATTTCAAAAAAAAAAAGGGCTTACTTTACTGTTTTAAATTTTTAAAAAGTGTATTTTTTTCCCCAAAAAAGTGCGCTTGTAAGAACGCTGTGCAAAATACGGTGTGACAAAAAGTATTGAATGACCCCCATTTTATTATCTAGGGCAGTGGTCTCCAAACTGCGGCCCTGGGGCCAGATGTGGCCCTTTGCTTGCCTCTATCAGGCCCTTGGGGTCCTATTCCATCCACAACTGACACCAATGTTGGGGTGCTATTCCTCCCAATGATACCAACATTATGGCACTCTTCCCTCTGCTAAAACCAATGATGGGGCATTGTTTACTCCCGCTGATTCTGGGGCATTTTCTACTCTACATTTTCCACTAGCCACAGTCCGGCCCCCCTAAGGTTGGAAGGACAGTAAACTGGCCCTTTGTTTCGAAAGTTTGGAGACCCCTGATTTAGGGTGTTAGAAGAAAAAAAAAGTATAATGTTTGGGGGTTCTAAGTAATTTTCTGTCAACATTTTAACTTGTAAACAACAAATCTGAAAAAGAGGCTCGGTCCTTAAGGGGTTAATATCATCGAGCTGCTTTGGGGAGATCTGAAACGCGTAGTTCATGCAGGACGACCAGAGACTTTGCATGCCCTGGAGGCATTTTGCCAAGACAAACGGGCAGCTCTACCACCTGCAAGAATTTGGGGCCTCATAGACCACCATTACAAAAGACTGACCACTGTCATTGATGCTAAAGGGGGCAATACACAGAATTAAGACTTAGGGGGTGCAGACTTTTGAATAGGGGGGGGGGGGGGCATTTCATTGGTTTACTTGTTGCCATGTTTTGTTTTATGATTGGGCCATTCTGTTATCACCTAAAGTTACAGACTAACAACCCCCATAAGAAATAGAAATAAACGGGTTTTATCTGCTCATGTTTTCTTTAACCACTTCAGCCCCAGAAGGTTTTACCCCCCCCCCCCCTTTCTGCCCAGACGAAATTTCAGCTTCCGGCACTGCATCGATTTAACTGACAATTGCGCGGTCGTGCGACGTGGCTCCCAAACAAAATTGACGTCCTTTTTTTCCCCACAAATAGAGCTCCCTTTTGGTGGTATTTGATCGCCTGTGCGGTTTTTATTTTTTGTGCTATAAACAAAAAAAGAGCGTCGATTTTGAAAAAAACACAATATTTTTAACTTTTTGCTATAATAACTATCCCATTAAAAAAAAAACTTTTTTTCTCAGTTTAGGCCGATACGTATTCTTCTACATAACCATTACTAAAAAAAAAAAAAAATTGCAATAATCGTATAGTGACTGGTTTGCGCAAAAGTTATAGGGCCTACAAAATAGGGAACATAATTATGATTTTTTTTTTTTTTTTTTACTAGTAATGTCGGCGATCTGCGATTTTTTTTTTTTTTTTTTTTTTTATTGGGACTGCAAGATTATGGCGGACACATCGGACACTTTTGACAAATTTTTAGGACCATTCACATTTATACAGTGATTAGTGCTATAAATATGCACTGATTACTGTATAAATGGGACTGGCAGGGAAGGGGTTAACTACTAGGGGGCAGGGAAGGGGTTAAATGTGTAGTCTAGTGAGTGTTATAACTGTAGGGGGAGGGGGGTGACTGGGGGAGGTGACCAATCTATGTACAAGGGACACACCATCGGTCTCCTCTCCCTGTCAAGACTTGGAGCTCTGTGTTTACACACAGAGCTCCACGTCCCTGCTCAGTTACTGGGCAATCGCGGGTGCCCGGCGGCGATCGTTGCCCCTGGGCACGCGCATAGAGTTTCCAGCAAAGCGGCGCGCGCGCACCCCCTAACGGCTTTAAAAGACGAGGATGTCATATGACGTCCTGTCAGAACAACTGAGGTACCTTGCCGCCGTCCATACCCAAAATGGGGCCATACTCTTTATATTACCAATTCTCCAAGGAGGGGGGGGGAGTGCAAACTTTTGAGCACAACTGTATACAATCAATAGAATAAATTCTATTTTGACCACTTCCTGCCCGTAGGACGTCATATGACATTTTTAGGTTGATGTGGAGATATCTGGATGATGGCTGCAGCTACAAGCATCATCCAGAAGATATATATATATTTTTTTAAGCCAGTGATTCGCTTACTTGTAAAAGCCATCCTATCGGCTATCTAGCCACTGGATTGCTTTTACAGGCAGCAATAAGGGACGTTCTCCCCCAACCCCCTCCCCCCTCCGTTGCCTCTCTGGGCTCTCCCGTGTGATCAGGAAGCTGGAGTACTGATCCGGCGGAGGATTACCATAGAGCTGGCTGTGGACCGGACAGCCCCAGGCCGTCTCTTTGACCTTGGGAGTCCGGAAGCAAAGTTGTGACGCCACTTCCGGCTCTGGCAAATGTAAACACTGACTTTTTTTTCCCCCTCAGAAAGCAGAGATGTTTTTTTTGTTTTTAGTTTGTTTTAAAAAAATAAATACCATTTTTATATATATATATATATATATATATATATATATATATATATATATTATCATGCTTTCCAAAGTAGAGGAGATATCAGGGGTCTTATTGACCCCAGATGGCTCCATAAAGAGGACCTGTCATGCCTTATTTCTATTACAAGGGTTGTTTAAATTTTTTGAAATGGGAATAAAAAAAAATCAAATTTTTTAAAATTTAAGGCACAGTGTAAAAATAAATGCCAGAATTGTCCTGGGCTGGAAGTGGATAATGACTGTTTTATTCTCCCCAGGCTGTCTCTGGATCAGGACGTATCTCTGCGCAGTCTACGCTTCTTCACCATGGAGAATGATGGCGGCTGTCTCTTTGTATCTCCTATGGATAAAGAATTAGTCCAAGTACAAAAGCAGGTAAGGACCGGGCCTGTTTTTCAGACTCTGTGTTTACAAGTTAAAAACAAGGGCCCAGATTCAGAGAGCCGTAACTCCTGTGTAACTGGTGTTAGACTGGAGTACTTTCAAATTACGCGCGTTTTTTAGCTAGTCGGAAACCTCAAACCATGAATAGACGGCTGCGGGCTTCAATCCAACTGGCTTACGTGTTCGTACGCCTTAGGATCTACGCTGCAATAAAATTGCGGCCACTGGGTGGACTTCCCGTCGTTTTCCGCGTCGGGGTATGCTAATGAGCTTTTGCCGGCGATCCCCGAAATTACGATCTTCAATCGCAATCTCTTACGGCACCTTTAGTCATCTTTTATTTGCATAACACTATACCAGCTTTTTGCTGCTCTAATATTAGACAGCCCATGTTAAGTATGGCCGTCGTTCCCGCGTCGAATTTCTACGTTTTCCGACGTCTTTTATTATTTTTAACGTAAGTCGTCCGGGAATAGGAATGTTCGTAAACGCCGCTACTCAAACAACGAATGACGTAACGACGTGATTTCGCGCAATGCACGGCGGGAAATTTCTGAACGGAGCATGCGCAGTTCGATCGCCGCGGGGACGCGCTTAATTTAAATGCTTCACGCCCCCCAATCGCGTATTTCGATTACGCGGCGAGAAATAGACTACGCCGCCGTAGCGTACGGGCAAAAATCTACCAGGATTCGGTGTAGAGCCTGGTAAAATACGGCAGCGTAGAGTATTTTGATTACGCAGCGCAATATTAAGTGTATGTGAATCTACCACAAGTTGTTTTGCTAGAAAATTACGTAGAACCCCCAAACATTATACTTTTTTTTTTTCTAACACACTAGAGAATAAAATGAGGATCATTGCAATACTTTTTGTCACATCGTATTTGCGCAGCGGTCTTACAAGCGCATTTTTTTGGGGAAAAAAAAACTTTTTTAAGCGTATATTGATTGGTTTGCGCAAAAGTTATCCTACCAATGTTATCATACCCTACGAAATAAGGGATATATATTTATGGCGTTTTTTATTATACCTTTTTTTTTTTTACTAGTAATGATCAGCGGACATCGAGTCCGCAGGTCCCGCAGGCACTGTCACGGAGTTTGCAGCAGGGGCGCGCAAGCCCACATGGCGAGAATTTCAATGACATATTAATGTTACTTTGCCCAGCCGTGCCATTCTGCGTATATGTACAGGAGTCGGTCGGCAACCGGTTAAGGTTTCAAGGCTGACTTTTGGTAACTCAAACCTTCAGCTCCCTCCACATATTTTCAATGGGATTAGGTCTGGAGACTGGCTAGGCCACTTCAGGACCTTAATGTGCTTCTTCTTGAGCCGCTCCTATGTTGCATTGGTCGTGTGTTTTGGGTCATTGTCATGCTGGAAGACCCATCCATGACCCATTTTCAATGCCCTGGCTGAGGGAAGGAGGTTCTCATCCAAGATTTGATGGTACATGGCCTCGTCCATCGTCCCTTTGATGCAGTGAAGTTGTCCTGTCCCCTTAACAGAAAATCCCCCCAAAGCATAATGTTTACCCCTCCATGTATGACGGTGGGGGGATGGTGTTCTCCATGTGTGACGGTGGGGGATGGTGTTTTCCATGTATGACGGTGGGGGATGGTGTTCTCCATGTATGACGGTGGGGGATGGTGTTCTCCATGTATGACGGTGGGGGATGGTGTTCTCCATGTATGACGGTGGGGGATGGTGTTCTCCATGTATGACGGTGGGGGATGGTGTTCTCCATGTATGACGGTGGGGGATGGTGTTCTCCATGTATGACGGTGGGGGATGGTGTTCTCCATGTATGACGGTGGGGGATGGTGTTCTCCATGTATGACGGTGGGGGATGGTGTTCTCCATGTATGACGGTGGGGGATGGTGTTCTCCATGTATGACGGTGGGGGATGGTGTTCTCCATGTGTGACGGTGGGGAAATGGCGTTCTCCATGTGTGACGGTGGGGGATGGTGTTCTCCATGTGTGACGGTGGGGAAATGGCGTTCTCCATGTGTGACGGTGGGGGATGGTGTTCTCCATGTGTGACGGTGGGGGATGGTGTTCTCCATGTGTGACGGTGGGGGGTGGCGTTCTCCATGTGTGACGGTGGGGGGTGGCGTTCTCCATGTGTGACGGTGGGGGGTGGCGTTCTCCGTGTGTGACGGCGGGGGGTGGCGTTCTCCGTGTGTGACGGCGGGGGGTGGCGTTCTCCGTGTGTGACGGCGGGGGGTGGCGTTCCCCGTGTGTGACGGCGGGGGGTGGCGTTCCCCGTGTGTGACGGCGGGGGGTGGCGTTCCCCGTGTGTGACGGCGGGGGGTGGCGTTCCCCGTGTGTGACGGCGGGGGGTGGCGTTCTCCGTGTGTGACGTTCCCCGTGTGTGACGGCGGGGGGTGGCGTTCTCCGTGTGTGACGGCGGGGGGTGGCGTTCTCCGTGTGTGACGGTGGGGGATGGCGTTCCCCGTGTGTGATGGCGTTCCCCTTGTGTGACGGCGGTGGGTGGCGTTCTCCGTGTGTGACGGCGGTGGGTGGCGTTCTCCGTGTGTGACGGCGGGGGGTGGCGTTCTCCGTGTAGGACGGCGGGGGATGGCGTTCTCCGTGTATGACGGCGGGGGATGGCGTTCTCCGTGTATGACGACGGGGGATGGCGTTCTCCGTGTATGACGGCGGTGGGTGGCGTTCTCCGTGTGTGACGGCGGGGGGTGGCGTTCTCCGTGTAGGACGGCGGGGGATGGCGTTCCCCGTGTATGACGGCGGGGGATGGCGTTCCCCGTGTATGACGGCGGGGGATGGCGTTCCCCGTGTATGACGGCGGGGGATGGCGTTCTCCGTGTATGACGGCGGGGGATGGCGTTCTCCGTGTATGACGGCGGGGGATGGCGTTCTCCGTGTAGGACGGCGGGGGATGGCGTTCTCCGTGTAGGACGGCGGGGGATGGCGTTCTCCGTGTGACGGCGGGGGATGGCGTTCTCCGTGTAGGACGGCGGGGGATGGCGTTCTCCGTGTAGGACGGCGGGGGATGGCGTTCTCCGTGTAGGACGGCGGGGGATTGCGTTCTCCGTGTAGGACGGCGGGGGATTGCGTTCTCCGTGTAGGACGGCGGGGGATTGCGTTCTCCGTGTAGGACGGCGGGGGATTGCGTTCTCCGTGTAGGACGGCGGGGGATTGCGTTCTCCGTGTAGGACGGCGGGGGATGGCGTTCTCCGTGTAGGACGGCGGGGGATGGCGTTCTCCGTGTAGGACGGCGGGGGATGGCGTTCTCCGTGTAGGACGGCGGGGGATGGCGTTCTCCGTGTATGACGGCGGGGGATGGCGTTCTCCGTGTATGACGGCGGGGGATGGCGTTCCCCGTGTATGACGGCGGGGGATGGCGTTCTCCGTGTATGACGGCGGGGGATGGCGTTCTCCGTGTATGACGGCGGGGGATGGCGTTCTCCGTGTATGACGGCGGGGGATGGCGTTCTCCGTGTAGGACGGCGGGGGATGGCGTTCTCCGTGTAGGACGGCGGGGGATGGCGTTCTCCGTGTAGGACGGCGGGGGATGGCGTTCTCCGTGTAGGACGGCGGGGGATTGCGTTCTCCGTGTAGGACGGCGGGGGTTGGCGTTCTCCGTGTAGGACGGCGGGGGATGGCGTTCTCCGTGTATGACGGCGGGGGATGGCGTTCTCCGTGTATGACGGCGGGGGATGGCGTTCTCCGTGTATGACGGCGGGGGATGGCGTTCTCCGTGTATGACGGCGGGGGATGGCGTTCTCCGTGTATGACGGCGGGGGATGGCGTTCTCCGTGTATGACGGCGGGGGATGGCGTTCTCCGTGTATGACGGCGGGGGATGGCGTTCTCCGTGTATGACGGCGGGGGATGGCGTTCTCCGTGTATGACGGCGGGGGATGGCGTTCTCCGTGTAGGACGGCGGGGGATGGCGTTCTCCGTGTAGGACGGCGGGGGATGGCGTTCTCCGTGTAGGACGGCGGGGGATGGCGTTCTCCGTGTAGGACGGCGGGGGATGGCGTTCTCCGTGTAGGACGGCGGGGGATGGCGTTCTCCGTGTAGGACGGCGGGGGATGGCGTTCTCCGTGTAGGACGGCGGGGGATGGCGTTCTCCGTGTAGGACGGCGGGGGATGGCGTTCTCCGTGTATGACGGCGGGGGATGGCGTTCTCCGTGTATGACGGCGGGGGATGGCGTTCTCCGTGTATGACGGCGGGGGATGGCGTTCTCCGTGTATGACGGCGGGGGATGGCGTTCTCCGTGTATGACGGCGGGGGATGGCGTTCTCCGTGTATGACGGCGGGGGATGGCGTTCTCCGTGTATGACGGCGGGGGATGGCGTTCTCCGTGTATGACGGCGGGGGATGGCGTTCTCCGTGTAGGACGGCGGGGGATGGCGTTCTCCGTGTAGGACGGCGGGGGATGGCGTTCTCCGTGTAGGACGGCGGGGGATGGCGTTCTCCGTGTAGGACGGCGGGGGATGGCGTTCTCCGTGTAGGACGGCGGGGGATGGCGTTCTCCGTGTAGGACGGCGGGGGATGGCGTTCTCCGTGTATGACGGCGGGGGATGGCGTTCTCCGTGTATGACGGCGGGGGATGGCGTTCTCCGTGTAGGACGGCGGGGGATGGCGTTCTCCGTGTAGGACGGCGGGGGATGGCGTTCTCCGTGTAGGACGGCGGGGGATGGCGTTCTCCGTGTATGACGGCGGGGGATGGCGTTCTCCGTGTAGGACGGCGGGGGATGGCGTTCTCCGTGTATGACGGCGGGGGATGGCGTTCTCCGTGTATGACGGCGGGGGATGGCGTTCTCCGTGTATGACGGCGGGGGATGGCGTTCTCCGTGTATGACGGCGGGGGATGGCGTTCTCCGTGTAGGACGGCGGGGGATGGCGTTCTCCGTGTATGACGGCGGGGGATGGCGTTCTCCGTGTATGACGGCGGGGGATGGCGTTCTCCGTGTAGGACGGCGGGGGATGGCGTTCTCCGTGTAGGACGGCGGGGGATGGCGTTCTCCGTGTAGGACGGCGGGGGATGGCGTTCTCCGTGTAGGACGGCGGGGGATGGCGTTCTCCGTGTAGGACGGCGGGGGATGGCGTTCTCCGTGTAGGACGGCGGGGGATTGCGTTCTCCGTGTAGGACGGCGGGGGATGGCGTTCTCCGTGTAGGACGGCGGGGGATGGCGTTCTCCGTGTAGGACGGCGGGGGATGGCGTTCTCCGTGTAGGACGGCGGGGGATGGCGTTCTCCGTGTAGGACGGCGGGGGATGGCGTTCTCCGTGTAGGACGGCGGGGGATGGCGTTCTCCGTGTAGGACGGCGGGGGATGGCGTTCTCCGTGTATGACGGCGGGGGATGGCGTTCTCCGTGTATGACGGCGGGGGATGGCGTTCTCCGTGTATGACGGCGGGGGATGGCGTTCTCCGTGTAGGACGGCGGGGGATGGCGTTCTCCGTGTAGGACGGCGGGGGATGGCGTTCTCCGTGTAGGACGGCGGGGGATGGCGTTCTCCGTGTAGGACGGCGGGGGATGGCGTTCTCCGTGTAGGACGGCGGGGGATGGCGTTCTCCGTGTAGGACGGCGGGGGATGGCGTTCTCCGTGTAGGACGGCGGGGGATGGCGTTCTCCGTGTATGACGGCGGGGGATGGCGTTCTCCGTGTATGACGGCGGGGGATGGCGTTCTCCGTGTATGACGGCGGGGGATGGCGTTCTCCGTGTATGACGGCGGGGGATGGCGTTCTCCGTGTATGACGGCGGGGGATGGCGTTCTCCGTGTAGGACGGCGGGGGATGGCGTTCTCCGTGTAGGATGGCGTTCTCCGGCGGGGGATGGCGTTCTCCGTGTAGGACGGCGGGGGATGGCGTTCTCCGTGTAGGACGGCGGGGGATGGCGTTCTCCGTGTAGGACGGCGGGGGATGGCGTTCTCCGTGTAGGACGGCGGGGGATGGCGTTCTCCGTGTAGGACGGCGGGGGATGGCGTTCTCCGTGTAGGACGGCGGGGGATGGCGTTCTCCGTGTAGGACGGCGGGGGATGGCGTTCTCCGTGTAGGACGGCGGGGGATGGCGTTCTCCGTGTATGACGGCGGGGGATGGCGTTCTCCGTGTATGACGGCGGGGGATGGCGTTCTCCGTGTATGACGGCGGGGGATGGCGTTCTCCGTGTATGACGACGGGGGATGGCGTTCTCCGTGTATGACGGCGGGGGATGGCGTTCTCCGTGTATGACGGCGGGGGATGGCGTTCTCCGTGTATGACGGCGGGGGATGGCGTTCTCCGTGTATGACGGCGGGGGATGGCGTTCTCCGTGTATGACGGCGGGGGATGGCGTTCTCCGTGTATGACGGCGGGGGATGGCGTTCTCCGTGTATGACGGCGGGGGATGGCGTTCTCCGTGTATGACGGCGGGGGATGGCGTTCTCCGTGTAGGACGGCGGGGGATGGCGTTCTCCGTGTAGGACGGCGGGGGATGGCGTTCTCCGTGTATGACGGCGGGGGATGGCGTTTTCCGTGTATGACGGCGGGGGATGGCGTTCTCCGTGTAGGACGGCGGGGGATGGCGTTCTCCGTGTAGGACGGCGGGGGATGGCGTTCTCCGTGTAGGACGGCGGGGGATGGCGTTCTCCGTGTAGGACGGCGGGGGATGGCGTTCTCCGTGTACGGCGGGGGATGGCGTTCTCCGGCGGCGGGGGATGGCGTTCTCCGTGTAGGACGGCGGGGGATGGCGTTCTCCGTGTAGGACGGCGGGGGATGGCGTTCTCCGTGTAGGACGGCGGGGGATGGCGTTCTCCGTGTATGACGGCGGGGGATGGCGTTCTCCGTGTATGACGGCGGGGGATGGCGTTCTCCGTGTATGACGGCGGGGGATGGCGTTCTCCGTGTATGACGGCGGGGGATGGCGTTCTCCGTGTATGACGGCGGGGGATGGCGTTCTCCGTGTAGGACGGCGGGGGATGGCGTTCTCCGTGTAGGACGGCGGGGGATTGCGTTCTCCGTGTATGACGGCGGGGGATGGCGTTCTCCGTGTAGGACGGCGGGGGATGGCGTTCCCCGTGTATGACGGCGGGGGATGGCGTTCTCCGTGTATGACGGCGGGGGATGGCGTTCTCCGTGTATGACGGCGGGGGATGGCGTTCTCCGTGTATGACGGCGGGGGATGGCGTGGGATGGCGTTCTCCGTGTATGACGGCGGGGGATGGCGTTCACCGTGTAGGACGGCGGGGGATGGTGTTCTCCGTGTAGGACGGTGGGGGATGGTGTTCTCCGTGTATGACGGCGGGGGATGGCGTTCTCCGTGTATGACGGCGGGGGATGGCGTTCACCGTGTAGGACGGCGGGGGATGGTGTTCTCCGTGTAGGACGGCGGGGGATGGTGTTCTCCGTGTAGGACGGTGTTCTCCGTGTAGGACGGTGGGGGATGGTGTTCTCCGTGTAGGACGGCGGGGGATGGTGTTCTCCGTGTAGGACGGTGGGGGATGGTGTTCACCGTGTAGGACGGTGGGGGATGGTGTTCTTGGGGTCATAGGGCAGCATTCCTCCTCCTCCAAACACGGCGAGTTGATGCCAAAGATCTCGATTTTGGTCTCATCTGACCACAAAACTTTCCCCCAGTTCTCCTCGGAATCATTCAGATGTTCATTAGAAGACTTCAGACGGGCTGTACATGTGATTTCCTGATCAGGGGGGACCTTGCGGGGGCTGCAGGATTTCAGTCCTTCCCGGTGTAGTGTGATACCGATTGTTCTCTTGGTGACGATGGTCCCAGCTGAGATCAGTGACAAGATCCTCCCGTGTAGTTCTGTGTGGATTCCTCATCGTTCTCATGATCATTGAACCCCCACAAGGTGAGATCTTGAATGGAGCCGCAGACCGAGGAGCGTGACACTTATTTTGTGTTTCTTCCATTTGTGAATAATCGCACCAACTGTTATCACCCTCTCACCGAGCTGCTTGGCGATTGTCTTGTAGCCCATTCCAGCCTTGTGTAGATCTACAATCTTCTCCCCGACATCCTTGGACAGATCTTTGGTCTTCCCCATGGTGGAGAGATCGGAATCTGATTGATTGCTTCTGTGGACAGATGTCTTTTATACAGGTAACAAGCTGAGATTAGGAGAACTCTCTTAAAGGAAGTGCTCCTAATCTCAGCTTGTTACCTGTATAGAAGACACCTGGGAGTCAGAAATCTTGCTGATTGATAGGGGATCAAATACTTATTTCACTCAATAAAACGCAAATCATTGTATAACTTTTTTTTAATGTAAAAAAAATAGTGCCATTTTGTCAACGTATATCGTCGTGCAGTGGTCCTCAAGCAGCGGTTAAAATGCAAATCAATTTATAACTTTTTTGAAATGCGTTTTATTGGATATTTTTGTTGTTATTCTGTCTCTTGCTGATAAAATAAACCGACCAATAAAATTATAGACTGATCGTTTCTTTGTCAGCGGGCAAACGTACAAAATCAGCAGGGGTCAAATACTTTTTTTTCCCCTCACTGTAATTGATCCGGCGCATAGCTGCCGCCCTGTAGCAGTAAAAGTGCTATAGGGCAGGCAGCAAACAATTAAAGGGACAGCTGGGCAGGTTAAAGACGACTGCGGTATATTAGACTGGAATGGTGGCTGTGCTCTGTAGTTCTTCGCTGACCTCATGCATTGCTCATGTCTGCTTCCAAAGGTTTTAAATGCTTTAATACTTTGATGCAGTTCAGTAGCACTTAGCATGTTATGTATGTTTTTTTTGTTTTTTTTAAAACAAGACTTTACAATCGCTGTAACATACAATATCCCTTCACAGGTGGTCCAGCATTTAGAGACTTCGCTTGGAGTCAGCGTTCAGCCCATCAACATCTACAACATGCGATATTCCTTCCAAATCTGGTCAGCTGTGATGTCTTTAGACGGGGACCAAGGAGAGGTAAAACTTGTGCCTTGGAATAAAGCATGCCACCAAATTATAAATATAACCAGGAGAGGGCGCCACCATCTAAGTGCAGACTACCACCACATTATAAATCTAATCGGGAGAGGGCGCCTCCAGGAGGCCATATTGCATTTTACAGAAGATTACAGCGGCTGCAGATTGAAAAGCAAAGGGAATTTTCAATAACATTACAATATGAGTTGTGTAGTAATTGAATATCCTATAGGGGTGGGGAGAATCACTAAGTGGAGATGGATCTGGGGTTAAAGTTCATAGGTCGGTTAGGGTTTCCCATTGAAGAATATGGTTAGGACTCAGGAATTAGAACAGGGACCTCCCCCAAAGGTCAGAAGGCGGGTTCCCAGAGGTCAAAGGTCACAGGGTGTGGCTAACCCACCCCCACTAAAGTGTACCGCCTACCCCAACTAAGTCGGGGAATAAACAAGTCGGGAAAGTAGAGTTCCACTTTAGCTGTTGCCACCCAAGCAACACATAAGTAGCATCAAAAAGGTAGGGCGTTGACGTCCATGCATCGCACGTATGCGTTACTGGGTGGCGGATGTTTCAGAGACTGAGCTAGCAGAGATCGCTGTCGGTTGCTGTTAACGATCGGTAGCTGGTGGGACTGGCTCCTGATCATGTGACTACTTTGACAACCAATCACAGTGGTCACATGATCATCATTCTCACCTCCTTCTCACCAGTAGTCTCCCTGCAGATGATCTTTCCTCCTCCACTGATTGTTCTGCACTATCTCTGTGCAAAGGCAGCTATCTTGGTAGAGGCAGGGCTTTGCTTCCCCAGGTCAGAGCCCCCAGCAAGCAGCATCATAGTGGTGACCTCACCACATCTGTATGGAGGTGGCCATCTTGGTAGAGGCAAGGATTTGCTGTCCCAGGTCAGAGCCAACAACAAGTAGCATGACAGTAGTGACCTCCTCACCTCTGTATGGAGGTGCCCATCTTGGTAGAGGCAGGGCTTTGCTTCCCCAGGTCAGAGCCCCCAGCAAGCAGCATCATAGTGGTGACCTCACCACATCTGTATGGAGGTGGCCATCTTGGTAGAGGCAAGGATTTGCTGTCCCAGGTCAGAGCCAACAACAAGTAGCATGACAGTAGTGACCTCCTCACCTCTGTATGGAGGTGCCCATCTTGGTAGGGGCAGAGCTTTGCTTCCCCAGGTCATAGCCTCCAGCAAGCAGCATCACAGTAGTGACTTCATCACATCTTTATGGAAGTGGTCATCTTGGTAGAGACAGGGCTTTGCTTCCACAGATCAGAGTCTCCGGGGGTTCTATCAGAATACCACTACTCATTAGAAAATGCAACGGAAGTGGCGTTCCGAACAAAATTGCCTTTTGCGCATGCGCTATGCGTTCCAGCATGGGCACTATGCATGCCAATAGGTTTACTAATCTGACAGAACACGAAGCCAGCAGCGGACATCTTGTTACACCCAGCCATTCTTCAATTTCACACTTATTTTTGGCAATTAACTCACCTTATATACTGAAGTAGACTATTTCACTGCGACAAAGTGAACCAGTCTATTTCAGTATATAATCAGTTTGCCGCTAAGCAGTACGGGGTATGCCAAGATGGCCGTCGACACCTTCTGCCTGCTTACCCGTGTGTAAGAAGATGTCCCCTGCCGCCTTCATGTTCTGTCAGATTAGGAAACCTATTGGAATGCATAGCGGCCATGTTGGAATGCATGGCGCATGTGCAGTAAGCATTTTTTGTTCAGAACGTTATTCCCGTTACATTTTCTAAAGGGTAGCGGTAATCTGACAGGACACCAGCAAGCAGCATTACAGTAGTGACCTCATCACATCTGTATGGAAGTGGCCATCTTGGTGGAGGCAGGGCTTTGGGATTTCCCAGGTCAGAGCTTCCAGCAAGCAGCATCATAGTGGTATCCTCACCACATCTGTATGGAGGTGGCCATGTTGGTAGAGGCAGGGCTTTGCTGCCCCAGATCAGAGCCTCCAGCAAGCAGCATCACAATAGTGACATCACCAAATCTGTATGGAGGTGGCCATGTTGGTAGAGGCAGGGCTTTGCTTCGCCAGGTCAGAGCCTCCAGCAAGCAGCATCACAATGGTGACATCACCTAATCTGCATGGAGGTGGCCATCTTGGTAGGGGCAAAGCTTTGCTTCCCCAGGTCAGAGCCTCCAGCAAGCAGCATTACAGTAGTTACCTCACCAAATCTGTATGGAGGTGGCCATCTTGGTAGAAGCAGGGCTTTGCTTCCCCAGGTCAGAGCCTCCAGCAAGCAGCATCACAGTAGTGACCTCACCAAATCTGTATTTAGGTGGCCAGCTTGGTAGAGGCAGGGCCTTGCTTTCCCAGGTCGGAACCTCCGGCAAGCAGCATCACAGTGGTGACATCACCAAATCTGTATTGAGGTGCCCAGCTTGGTAGAGGCAGGGCTTTGCTTCCCCAGGTTGGAGCCTCCGGCAAGCAGCATCACAGTAGTAAAATCACCAAATCTGGATGGAGGTGGCCATCCTGGTGCAGGTTGGACTTTTCTTCCTCTTGTTGGCACTGCCCCTACCCGTTGATATGATGGAGGGACCTGTCAAGAAGCAGCCTTAGGGGGTTGAGGAACCACAGAGTGGGGTGAAGCATGGAGATCCTTGCACAGACATGAATACAAGGCTCTCCTTGGTGTCTGTATATGAGACTGTGAACGACGGCGATTCCGAGGATTGCCGCTGATCTCAGTTCATTAACTGTTCTTCCGCGGATCATCTTCGCAAACTGAGAATCTGTCCTTAACAAAAAGGTGCGATCTCAGCACTTCACAGGTGATCTCTGTCGGAATTCTCCCTCCCAGATTCACCAGCTCAGAGGTGGAGAGCTGGGGGAACTGAGAAGGAAGATTATTGACTTCCTTGATCAGATCCTCCAAGACAGTAACCATGTCCCCCTGTCATGTTTAATATATAACGTGTGTGTCTGTATTGTTTAGGGGGACTAGTCATTTTTTTAACATGAGGTGGGGGGTCTCCTCTGAGAATGCCTGAGAACTCAGCAGCAGATATTTTCCACTGCTGCTTGAGAAACGGACACCTTTATTCCCTTCATAGGGTAAAAGCACAGAGAGATTTTGTGTTTCACGTTACCAAGGTATTTCTTTAGACCACGTATCCAAGTGCTGGCACTCCCCCTTGGGTAGAATCCACAGACACGACAGTGCTAACGTGTTTCGGCCAGGAAAGGCCTTAGTCTTAGCTTCCTCAGACCATGGTTCTGTTTATCAGCTGTGCATACATGCAGCAGGCTTTACAAGGATGAATGAGGACGAGATGATTTGCTTCATATTTTCTTCTCCTTTTTTAGAGTTTTACAGATCTGATGTCTGATGGAAAGCGGATGTGGCCCAGCTGGGAACTGCTGAAATGGCTGTTTGGTTTCTCCAAGCACACAATACCAGCAATAGGTGAGGAGAATGCTAATTTGATGTGCTTTGTCAAACTGACTATACACGGAAAGGGCTCTTGCCAAGGCCTACCACCCAACGAGCAGTGGATCGCTTTACCAGTGGGTGGTATAGCAGGGTCTGGCAGCCTCTGCCCATAGATGGGTCGAAAGTTGTCCGGTTCCTGCTGAACCATCCCGAATGTCATTCCGTCTGTGGCCGGCTTAACCGATGCTAATCTCTTCACTCGTCTTCAGGCACTCCTGAGCAAGGCTTTTCTCAGGACGGGTTTCCTGGTGGGGACAACAGTGGTCCATGTCTGTGCAATCTTTTTTCCACTTCAATACTGGACACATTAACCCCCTTACTGCCCAGGCCAATTTTCAGCACTGTCATACTTTGAATGGCAATTTCGCGGTCATCCAACGCTGTACACGTATGACATTTTTATAATGTTTTATTTTTTTTTTCAAACAAATGGAGTTTCTTTTGGTGGTATTTAATCACCACTGGGGTTTTATTTATTTATTTTTTTGAGCTAAACGAAAATAGATCGAATAATGTGAACAAAAAACTAACATTTTTCTTAAATGTAGACCAAAATGTATTCTGCTAGATTTTCTTTGATGGAAAGAACCCAAATCAAGAATATTATTTGGTCTGTAGGGAAGTTATAGAATACACAAACTAATGGGATATATATCTGAAAATTGATAAATTCTGACGGCCGATCTAATTTCTTGAAAATGCCAGGACAGTACAAATACCCCCCCCCCCTTTTTTTTTTATTTAATTAGACAGTCCAAGGTAGTTGGTAAGAGGCATAGCATGAAGTTGCAAGTTTTGTCACAATTTTTTTTATATAAAGGAAAAAACAAGAAAATAGTTTTTTCACCAATTAATTTTTAATTAAAAAAAATAATAAAATGTACATACTGTCACCAGTGCAGTACAGCGCCATCATATAGCTGGTGTGGTGGTGATCAGGAACACTGACTGGTGACAATATGTAAAAGAAATAGTCATTAAAAAGGGAAATAATAATAAGAATAATTATTGCAATTTTATATAATTTATTATTTTTTTTTTATCCTCTCTCTTCCCCCTTTTTTTATTTATTTTTATTTTATTATTTTTTTTTTATTTATTTTTTTTAACATACTGTGACCAGAGCAATACAGTACAGTGTAACCATAGTAACACTGTACTACTCTGGGGAGATGATCAGGATGTTTTTTTACACATTATAATATTTTATATTCACTGTTATAAGCAACCATTTTTTTTTTCTGAATGAAGTCGATTTAATTTAGCATGTATTGTTGTGATTAGTTGTGATTGGACACAGCTAATCACATGGTACAGATAAGGTGTGATTGGTCACATTGATCAGATGGCACAGACAGAGCCAATCACAGTGAGCAACACAATAGTACACAATGAATGGCATACATGGAAGACATTTTTTTATGTACAATTTTCATGTGATTGGACATAGCTAATCACATGGTACAGATGAGGTGTGCTTGGCCCTGTCTGTGCCATCTGATCGATGTGACCAATCACAGTGAGCAACACAACACAATGAATGGCATAAATGGAAGACCTTCATTATGTACAATTTTCATGTGATCTGTTGTGATTGGACACTGCTAATCACGTGGTACAGATGAGGTGTGATTGGACCTGTCTGTGCCATCTGATCAATGTGACCAATCACAGTGAGCAACAAAATAGTACACAATGAATGGCATAAATGGAAGCATGTGATCTGACGTGACTGGTCACAGCAATCACATAATACCAGCAGCGGCCCAGTACAGTGATCTGTCATCGGCTGTGTCCGGTTGACAGGTTGCGCCTGAAACATATGGTGCCCACCTAGAGCAGGCCCGCCCGCCACTCATTTGTCTATAGCAGGGATATGCAATTAGCTGACCTCCAGCTGTTGCAGAACTACAAGTCCCATGAGGCATAGCAAGACTCTGACAACCACAAGCATGACACCCAGAGGAAGAGGCATGATGGGACTTGTAGTTTTGCAACAGCTGGAGGTCCGCTTATTGCATATCCCTGGTCTATAGGCTGGACTGGATGCAGTTAAAACGACCAATTGTAGTCTCTATTGGAATCCTGTAGCATGAACTGAAGGCAGGTACTGACTTTTAACACTCGGACACTTACCCATCCTGGAGTCCAGCGATGCTGGCACCGCAGCCGATATTTACATTGGCTGGTCAGGTGCTGCTGCCGTTGCCATTGCGTGGTCGGGTCCCTACTGCGCATGTGCGAAGCGGGCTGCCGCTATCTTGCTGGCCCAGCAGAAAGGGCGGGGGGGCACACCTGCTGACGTAATTCACCGCGGCCTGGTCTCCCGGGAAGATCCACTTTTTGGGTAAAACTCCGCTTTAAGGTGAAATCAGCTACCAAAGTTGGCTGAGAAGATCTGGTGGTCGTAGCATGGCTGACATAAAATCAGAAGACTGTTATTTGATGTGTGTGACGTTTGTCTCATGCAGGTTTGGCTCTCACTGAGAATTTAGCAAATCTGAATCCACAAGGAAATGCAAAAATGGTGCAAAAAGGCAAAAACTTGAAAGAGGAACTGAATACGTTGCTAGGGGACGATGGAGTTCTCATCTATCCGTCTCATCCCAAGATCGCCCCAAGACACCATGAACCTCTCGCTTGGCCTTTCAACTTTGCCTACACTGGTAAGTACTTTCTGTCCAAAATATAGACCACCCCCCCCCCTTTTTTTCTCCTTTCTTTTTGATTCCCCCCTTCTTAACAAAAATATGATGAAAAATCGAGGTTGACCGATATATCGGCTGATATTTGGTCATTTTGAAGAAATTGGCATTGGGCAGATTATTATTATACAGGATTTATATAGCGCCAACAGCATCCAAAATGGGCCAGCAGAGTGTGGAGAAGGGAGGAGGAGCGTAGGGTTCCACCTCCCTTTTCCACACTCTGTTGGCAGAGCAGCGCCGCGGTGTGTGAAACTGTATGGAGAGAGAGGAGCTGTCAAAATTGAGGTTGGATGTCAGGGGTGGGCGGGACCCAGCTATCCAACACCAGGCAATGGGATAGGATCTGGGCGGACCGCTATTTGTATGTGGCCCCGCCCCTTTCTTAAACAGCCCACTAATTGGCTGGATAGCTGCTGAGTCCTGCCCACCTCCGACATTACGCTGAATTTGTGACCTTCTCTCTCTCTATACAGTTTACAAACTGCGGCGCTGCAGAGAGCAGTTTCACACAGTTACACTATCGGCTGTGAAACCTGCCAGCGCCAACCAGTACCTGCCATTGCCACTTAGTGTCACCTGTCAGAGCCTGCCAGTGACACCTGCCACAATTTTTTTTTTAAATTGGCCTAAAATGTCGGCCACCCTGATTTCTAAATATCGGCATCGGCCAGAGAAAAACCCATATCTACCGACCTCAAACTGGCGGTGCTGTGCCCATGGGCAGAAACCCCCCAGAGCACTCGATCACTCATGTGGGTGGCAGAAGAAGTGGGGTCTAAATTGACACTGGATCTCTCCATAAAGAGGACCATGCTGTTCATCCCTTGTGATGGCAATAAAGTTAATAACATTTAACACAAGACTGTGTAAAAAAAAAAATGCAAATGCGTAAGTAAACGCATATGTAAACTGTGATCGCCGCCGCTCTTCCAGAAACGCACTTCCGCCGGCTAGAGAGAGACTAGAAGGAGGCCGGAAACTGTCTCCTATGTATAAACACGGAAGCGACATCACAACGTCAATAACTTAGAACCCCCAAACATTATATATATATTTTTTCTAATACCCTAGAGAATAAAATGGTGGTCCTTGCAATACTCTTTATCACACCGGATTTGCGCAGCGGTCTTAACCCCTTCAATACGGGGCTTTTATAGACACCTCCATACCGGGCCTATTCCGCCACTTCTCTCCTACATTTACAAATCATCATTCTTTTGCTAGTAAATTACTCAGAATCCCCCAAACATTATATATGTTATTATTGTTAATAATTTTTTTTTAGCAGACACCCTAGGGAATAAAACGACGGTCATTGCAACTTTTTATCTTGCACGGTATTTGCGCAATCATTTTTCAAACGCCTTTTTTTGGGGAAAAAAATTGTTTCATGAATTAAAAAAATAACAAAACAGTAAAGTTAGCTCTATTTTTTTGTAAAATATGGAAGATCAGGTTACACCGAGTAAATAGATACCTAACATGTCACGCTTTAAAATTGCGCACACTCATGGAATGGCGCCAAACTTAAAAATCTCCATAGGCAACGCTTTGAATTTTTTACCGGTTTAGATTTACAGAGGAGATCTAGTGCTAGAATTGTTGCTGACACTCTGGCGCACGCAGCGATACCTCACATATGTGGTTTAAACGGCGTTTACATATGTGGGCGGGATTTGCGTGTGCCTTCGCTTCTGTGCACGAGCTACCAGGGACAGGGGAGTTTTAAATTTTTTATTTTTTATTATCACTTTTATTCCTATTACAAGGAATGTAAACATCCCTTGTAATAGGAATGTGTGTGACAGGTCCTCTTTATGGAGAGATGCGGGGTGGTCAATAAGACCTCTCCCTCCCCCCACATCTCTCCTCCTGGCTGGAAAGCTTAAGATCGGTGAAAAAAAATTCACCGATCTCATTACTGTTGCTTAGTAGCTGCAATGGCGGCTTTGTTTACATGACGTCATCACATCGCGCCTGGGTCCTCCGACGGTCATAGAGATGACTGGTGGCCATCTGGTCACCAATCATCTCTATGCTTCCTGCCAGCGGCGGACGATTCCTTCTCCGGACCCCCGAAGGCACGGGAGAGCCTGGAGAAGCACCGGATGGTGGCAGGAGGAGCCGATCTTAAGCTTTCCAGCCTGGAGGAGAGATATGAGGGTCTTATTGACCCCACATCTCTCCATAAAGAGGACCTGTCGCACACATTCCTATTACAAGGGATGTTTACATTCCTTGTAATAGGAATAAAAGTGATAATAAAAAAAGTTTTTAAAAAAGTGTAAAAAAAAAAAATATGTTAAAAAAAAATTAAAACTTCCGTTTCCCCGGGAGCTCGTGCGCAGAAGCGAACGCACACGCAAATCCCACCGAAATATGTAAACCCTGTTTAAACCACATATGTGAGGTATCGCCGAGTGCGTTAGGCCCCGTACACACGAACGAGTTTCTCGGCAGAATCCATCGAGAAGCTCGCTGGGATCCATATTCTGCCGAGAAGCTCGATCGTGTGTACGTTTTCGCCGAGCGTCCCGGCGGGAAGCTCGTCGAGTCAAAATAGAGAGCAGGTTCTCTATTTCCTCGACGGGCCATCGGGACTAATGGCTCAACGCCTTTTTCGACAGCCTGGTCGACGAACTCGACGGCCGGCCGAGAACCTCGTCGGGCGGAATGATGGGTTTAGCCCGACGAGGTTCTCGTATGTGTGTACGCGGCCTTAGAGTGCCAGCAACAATTCTCACACTAGATCTCCTCTGTAAATCTAAACTGGTAACCTGTAAAAAAAAATCAAAAGCGTTGCCTATGGAGATTTTTAAGTACTGTAGTTTGGCGCCATTCCATGAGTGTGCGCAATTTTAAAGCGTGACATGTTAGGTATCTGTTTACTCTGCGTAACATCATCTTTCATATTTTACAAAGAAATTTAGCTAACTTTACTGTTTTGTTATTTTTTTTAATTCTTTCTCGTACATCACGGGACACAGAGCGGCATATTCATTACTATATGGGTTATATGGAGTACCTTCAGGTGTGGACACTGGCAATCTCAAACAGGAAGTCCCCTCCCTATATAACCCCCTCCCCTAGAGGGAGTCCCTCAGTTTTTTCGCCAGTGTCTTAGGTGTTGGTCACGGAATAGCTTTGCTCCACATCCTTGGGATTAAGGGCGGGCTAACCGGATCTGTCCAAGGAGCCTCAGTGCCAAAGTGGACAGTACCCGGGCCCCAAACCGTGGGGTTTTGCCTATAATGCTCCTCTTTGGAGGGCTGGACCCTGGGCCCAGGACTTGGAGTTTGTTAAAAACCATAAGTTCCTGTTTGCCAGGGTGCTATATAGGTCCAGGACAGTGGGTACCTTCATAGGACCCCAGGGCCTGAAGGTCTACTACGCTACCCACGGAGATGGGAGAAGATTGGATCGTTTTGCTGGACAAACATCCTGCAGCATGGAGCAGGTAAGGGGGAGCCTGCGGGACTTGGTTCGACAGCAGGCTCTCCGGGGTAACCTAAAAGGGGGGTAGCCTAAGTATGCTCTGCATTGGCAACCTTGCTCACTATGTCTGAGAAAAGACAGGATGACCCCTTTTCCCCCATCACTAGGTTCCCCTGTCTAAGAATGGTGTCGCTAGCTAACCTGCTGCTTTCTTCCTAGGACTGGTAAGGATCCCTATGGGGCCTTTTGGAGAGTCCTACCTGGCCGGGGGTTTGAATCTGCCGCCTGATACTGCAGTCCTGGGTCTCCAGCAGCGCGGCTCCTCCATGTTCCTCCTGTTCCGGCATACGCGCGCGCGTGCGCGAGCACGTCTTATAGACGTTTTTCGCGCCGTTCGGAGAGGAGGGCGGGGGGGGGGGCGTGCCTGCAGCGTCATACAGGGGCGCGCCTTGTGCTGTTATAGATCAGCAGGCATTGTCAGTGCTCAGTCTGAGGCTGATCTCAGAGGGAGAGGACGCAGAGCGGCAGAACAGTGACTCCCGGTGGCGGAAGAGGGGTAGTACATGCTGGACTTTGTTCCAATGCCTTTTTTGTTAAGCCAAGAAATTCCCCTTTTTGCAGCAGGTTGGAGGCTGGCAAACTAAGTTTGGGGTCACTGTATGTTTGGGAAAAAAAAAAAAAAGAAAGACTTATATATATTAAAAAAAAAAAAAAAAAAAACATACGGGGCCCCATCAGTTTTTGGGCATTAGTGATCTATTGTCCCCTAAACTCTAGTTTTGTACTCCTGGCCACTACAGTCTGTTGTTGTTGGCGGAGTCCCTCGATTTTGTATTATGGCTTCCAAAGGTTCGGGGTCAAAGGGTACAAAAAAGACCAAAAAACAAAGGGGTTCCCCCTCTGATTCTGATGATATGCCGATACTTTCCCCGCAACTTATTCCCATAAAGGGCGCCTTGGTTGAGCCATTAGGGGGATCTGGTGCGGAGGCTGGCCCAGATCAGCCCAGCCCTGTGTTTATCACAGAGGAGATGCTAGCCGTATCCCTAGGGGGGCTAGAAGAGAGAATAGCAGCATTGATCGCTAGAGCTATTCCTGGCAAGAAACGGGTTAGATCCCCATCACCAAGAGGTGTATCCTCAGATGCTGAGATTCTCTCTCCGGAGGAATTGGAATCGCAGGAGGATCAACTAGACCTGAACCAAGAGGGTTCAGGGATTGAGGGATCTACCTCTGAGGAACCATTTTCAGACTCCCAGACAGAAAGACTGTGGGTACAGTCTTTGACGGACATGGTCCGCTCGGCATTTAGTTTACCATTGCCAGAGCCTCAGGTTCCTCCGGTATCCTCTCTGGGCTCTTTGAAAGCTCCGTTAAGCAACGCAGTTTTTCCGGTCCATCCTCTCTTGGAGGAATTGATCTTTCGGGATTGGGTACGGCCGGACAGGATTTTTCTGCCACCGAAGAGATTTGCAGTCATTTACCCCATGGAGGAAAAATTCTCCAAGAGGTGGAGGCTCCCAGTGGTGGATGCAGCCATCTCATGTGTGAATAAATCACTTACTTGCCCGGTGGAAAACATACATATGTTTAAAGATCCGGTTGATAAACGGTTAGAGACACTTTTAAAAGCATCCTTTGCTACGGCAGGAGCAGTGGTACAGCCAGCTGTGGCTGCAATTGGAGTTTGTCAGGCGTTGAAGGACCAGACAAAAGAAATGTTAAAGGACATGCCTACCCAACAAGCAGAAGAGTTTTCTGACATTCCCAGAGCTCTGTGTTTTGCTGTAGATGCTATAAAAGATTCCATCCAGCAAGCCTCTCGTTTATCACTATTTTTGGTGCACATGAGAAGGCTCTTATGGTTGAAGAACTGGGCGGCGGAGCCCCCATGCAAAAAGCTTCTGGCAGGGTTTCCCTTCCATGGAGGACGACTCTTCGGGGAGGATCTGGATAAATACATTCAGACTATTTCAAGTGGCAAAAGTACCCTTTTACCGGTCAAAAAGACATTCCGGGGTCCTACATTTAAAAGGCAGCTCTTTCCTGTCTCAGGGCCCTCAAATTCCAGGCAGTATCGACGGCCGCCTGCACGATCCAACGTTAACAGTAGATCGCAAGGACAGGCCCCTGGGGGTAAGAGGCCATGGTATCGCAAGCCGACAAAGACAGCCCCTAAGTCTGCCTTATGAAGGGGCGCCCCCACTCTCGCGGGTGGGGGGAAGGCTTCGTTTCTTCTCAGAAGTTTGGGAAGCCAAGATCCCCGACAAATGGGTCCGGGCATCTGTAACCACAGGCTACAGACTGGAGTTTCTAAAGTGTCCTCCGCCTCATTTTCAAGAGTCAAGGCTACCAAAGGATCCAGCAAGGAAGGCCTCATTGCTGGCAGCTTTGGATCACCTGCTTTGCCAGGACGTAATAATAGAGGTGCCAGCCCAAGAGCAAGGGCTAGGTTTCTATTCCAATCTCTTTGTCATACCAAAGCCCAACGGCGATGTCAGGCCAATCTTGGACCTAAAGAGGTTAAACGGTTACCTAAGGGTTCGTTCCTTCCGGATGGAATCCGTCCGGTCAGCAGCCGCCGCGCTTCAGAGGGACGATTTTCTGGCCTCCATAGACATAAAGGATGCTTACCTTCATGTACCAATCTTTCAGTCGCATCAAAGATTTTTACGCTTCGCGGTGGGGCAGCGACACTTCCAATTCAGGGCGCTCCCCTTCGGGCTGGCCACGGCCCCCCGGGTATTCACGAAGATCCTAGCCCCAGTTCTGGCCAATTTAAGGATCCAAGGGGTCACAGTCCTAGCATACTTGGACGACCTTTTAATCATAGATCACTCACGGCCGTGTCTGCAACAGGCAGTAAACCTCACGGTTCGGTACCTCGAAGGATTCGTCTGGGTCCTAAACCGGGGAAAGTCAGCGTTCCAGCCTACAAAGCAGTTGGAATACCTCGGCATGAGGTTAGACACAGAACAGCAAAGGGTGTTCCTGCCCCTTGTAAAGATCGAGGCTATCAAGGGGTTGGTTCAGTTGGTTCTAAGCAAGAAAAAAACAACTATTCGCCTGTGTATGCGATTACTAGGCAAGCTAGTGGCCACGTTCGAGGCAGTACCATACGCTCAGATCCACACTCGCGTCCTACAGGCAGCCATTCTAGCAGCCTGGGGCAAGAGAGCGCATGCCTTAGAGTCCCCTTTGACGCTATCACCAAGGGTCCGACAAAGCCTGGCCTGGTGGTTGAACCCTCAGAATCTTCTAAAGGGAAAATCCTTCAGCCCTGTTGTCTGGAAGGTAGTTACCACAGACGCCAGCCTGGCAGGCTGGGGGGCGGTCTTCGAGGGGTTCTCTCGCCAGGGAACTTGGGTGAAAGCAGAGAGGCAGCTCCCCATCAATATCTTGGAGATCAGAGCTGCTCGCCTAGCCCTTCTGGCATGGACCTCCAGATTACAGGGGTTCCCGGTGAGAATCCAGTCAGACAATGCCACGGCGGTGGCATACATAAACCACCAAGGGGGAACCAGGAGTCAGGCCGCTCAGAGGGAGGTGAGCTTGATTTTTCAGTGGGCAGAGGTTCATGTACCCTGCATTTCGGCGATATTCATTCCCGGAGTGGACAACCTGCAGGCAGACTTCTTAAGTCGCCAGAGTCTGTTGCCAGGGGAGTGGTCTCTGCATCCCCAGGTCTTTCAGACAATCTGCCAGAGGTGGGGAATGCCAGACGTAGATATAATGGCATCCAGGTTCAACAAGAAACTAGACAGGTTCGTGTCTCGAGCGAGGGACCCTATGGCCTGCGGAACCGATGCGTTGGTTTGCCCTTGGCATCAATTCAAACTTCTATATGCATTCCCTCCGCTACAGTTACTTCCTCGCCTGTTGCGCAGGATCAGAGTGGAGCACAAGCCGGTCATTCTAGTAGCTCCAGCTTGGCCCCGGAGGACATGGTACTCACTAGTCCTGAAGATGGCAGTGGGAGACCCTTGGACTCTTCCTCTACGACCAGACCTACTCTCACAAGGCCCGATCCTCCACCCTACATTACAACGTCTAAATTTGACGGCCTGGAGGCTGAATCCCTGATTCTCAGGGGTAGAGGTCTGTCTAGGCAGGTAATTCCTACCCTGATTAGGGCTAGAAAGCCGGCCTCCAGGGTGATTTATTACAGGGTGTGGAGGAACTACGTAGGCTGGTGTGAATCCAAAAGATGGAATTCCCGCAAATATACCATTGATAGGGTGTTACGTTTTCTCCAGCTAGGAGTGGATAAAGGCCTGGCATTAAGCACAATCAAGGGACAGATTTCAGCTCTGTCAGTGTGGTTTCAGAGGCCGCTGGCCACCCACTCGCTGGTAAAGACCTTCATACAGGGGGTCTTGCGTATTAATCCTCCTGTCAAGTCACAAATTTGTCCATGGGACTTAAATCTTGTCCTGTCCACTCTACAGAAACAACCCTTTGAGCCGTTGGCTGAGATTCCTTTAGTCTTACTGACAAGAAAGTTGGTTTTCTTGGTCGCCATAGTTTCGGCCAGGAGAGTGTCAGAATTAGCAGCCTTATCGTGTAAGGAACCATATCTCGTTCTGCATAAGGACAGGGCAGTTCTCCGGCCCCATCCTTCCTTTCTACCAAAGGTTATATCCAATTTTCACTTGAACCAGGATTTGGTACTTCCATCCTTCTTTCCAAAACCCACATCTAGAAAGGAGGGGTTGCTGCATACCTTGGATATTGTCCGGGCCATGAAGGCCTATCTTAAAGCTACAGAAAAGATCCGGAAAACAGATGTGTTGTTCGTTCTACCAGATGGCCCCAAGAAGGGGCAGGCAGCTGCAAAATCCACCATCTCGAGATGGATTAGACAATTAATCATTCAAGCCTACGGTTTGAAGAGGTTGCCTCCTCCTTTGTCGGTAAAGGCCCATTCTACCAGGGCCATGGGCGCCTCCTGGGCAGCACACCATCAGATCTCTATGGCTCAGATATGCAAGGCGGCGACGTGGTCATCAGTCCACACGTTTACAAAGTTTTATCAACTAGACGTGAGAAGGAATGCGGATTCTGCCTTTGGACAGGCAGTACTACAGGCTGCAGTTTAAGATCCTCGGGATCAGAGGCACCCTTGGTTGTAAAAAAGAAAAAAAAAAAAAAAAAAAAAAAAGTTTTTTCTTGACTAAGTTGGAATTATTATTATGAGTTGAGTATACCTCTAAATTGAATCCTTCTTTGGAAGATGTCTCCCTCCCCTCATTAAAGCATTGCTTTCGGACATCCCATATAGTAATGAATATGCCGCTCTGTGTCCCGTGATGTACGAGAAAGAAAAAGGGATTTTTAAATACAGCTTACCTGTAAAATCCTTTTCTTGGAGTACATCACGGGACACAGAGCTCCCACCCCTCTTTTGGGGAAACATTTTGGGAGGCATACTGCTTGCTACAAAACTGAGGGACTCCCTCTAGGGGAGGGGGTTATATAGGGAGGGGACTTCCTGTTTGAGATTGCCAGTGTCCACACCTGAAGGTACTCCATATAACCCATATAGTAATGAATATGCCGCTCTGTGTCCCGTGATGTACTCCAAGAAAAGGATTTTACAGGTAAGCTGTATTAAAAAATCCCTTTTTTTCCAACAAAAAGGCATTTGAAAAATGATTGCGCAAATACAGTGCAAGATAAAATTACGCCATTTTATTAAAAAAAGTTTTAAAAAAAGTGTAAAAAAATAAACCGCCGCTATGATCATTCTTATGTTGCGCAGAATCGCCAGCAGTATACGTGGATATCTGAATTATGACACAAAGCCCTGGACGTCATATGACAATGGGCCGTTATTGAAGTGGTTAAAAAGCGCACTTTTAAAAAAAAAACTTGTCTTCTTTTTTAGTAAAAAAAAAACAAACAGTAAAATTAGCCCAATTTTTTTTTTATTGTGAGAGATAATGTTACGCCGAGTACATTGATACCCAACATGTCACGCTTCAAAGTTGCGTCCGCTCGTGGCATGGCAACAAACTTTTACCCTTTAAAATCTCCATAGGTGACGTTTAAAAAAATTCTACAGGTTGCATGTTTTGAGTTACAGAGGTCTAGGCCTAGAATTATTGCTCTCGCTCTACCGATGGCGGCGATACCTCACATGTGTGGTTTGAACACCGTTTTCATATGCGTTCACTTCTGTGCATGAGCTCGGCAGGACGGGGCGTTTAAAAAAAAAAAAATACTTTTATTTATTTTCTTTGTGACACTTTTTTTTTTTATTATAACATTTTTTGGGGGACTTTTATTCCTATTACAAGGAATGTAAACATCCCTTGTAATAGAACAAAAGCATGACAGGTCCTCTTATATATGAGATCTTTTCTTTTCGTCTCTCGGTGTGCGAAGCCGCTGTAAGTCGTGCTCATTCTAACAGCCGCGAGATCGACCGGAAGAACAAACATTGGAGCCTCCAGACATCAATGCCGTGGCTGGGCTATAGCCATCCGCTCCTTAGAGCTTGCCTTTGGTAAGCCTCTACTGCTTAATTGGTGAAGGGATCACTTCAAGGCTCACACTCTCACGGTGGTGCGATTGATGATCAAATTGTATACCTGTCAGCTTATGAAGGGATCACTCTAGGCTCACGATTCACTACGGTGCTGTCTGATGGACTTTTAGGATTTGTGTTTAAACCGTCAATATTTTATTGCATGACCTTTTTGCCTATTTAAACAGTGTCATAGGTACATTTTAAAGTAATGGTTCTAGTATGTTGGTATAGTTTAGACCTGGGAAATTTTATTGCATGTAATTTTTTTTGCATGGTATTTGTCACAGTGTCTCAGGTATACCTTATAGTGGCGCAGCTTTGCTCTATTTAATTCATATATGAGATCTGGGGGCCAAAAAGACGTAACATCTCATATTTAGACTGAAATGCAATAAAAAAAATCAAAAAAAGTTTCCTTTAAGCCTACACATTGGAGCGATTTGTCATGCGATTTGAGAGATCAAATCGCATGACAAGTCGCAGCCTATTGCCGGCAATGGCACTGTTCCAATCGGTGCGACACCGATTTTGCAGCGCCGCACCGATTTGCAAAAGTAGCTCCTGCGCTACTTTTGCCGATTTCAGGTGCGATTTCTATAGACTTCTGTGCATGAAGCCACACAAATGTCTATCAAGTAGCACCTGAAATCGCGCCGACCTTGCTACTTTGAAATCGCGCTACTTCAAGTAAAGGGCTCAGAGCTATGGGCGGAAGTGACGTTTTTGAAGTTGCTTCCGCCCTGCAATGGTATGGAGACGGGTGGGGGCCATCTTACCCTCACTCCTCTCCATACCCAGGCAGGGACAGGACCCAATCGGCTCTGGTAAGCGGTAGAGGGGACTGGAGCGCAGCAGGAGGGGGGGGGGGGGGGCTCCCCTCCTGCCGGCGATTAAAAGTGATCTTGCGGTGTATCCGCGCGCAGAGACCACTTTTATCTTGTAGCGGACCTCCCGCTGAAGAAGAGGATACCAGAGTTATGGTCGCTATCTGCTGCCATAACAACGGTATTCCTCTTCAAACAGCCGCCGTATTCCTGCGGCGGGCGGCCCGTAAATGGATGAATGGCAAAACGCGTAGAATTAATTGTCGCACTAATCCCGTGTCTGTTCTCCGCAGGTATATTCAATGTATTGGGACTGCCGGTCACCCAGTGCCCGCTGGGGCTGAGCCAAGCTGGACTGCCGCTGGGCATACAGATCGTCTCCTCCCAGTATAACGACCACCTGACGCTGGCCGTCGCCCAACACCTAGAAAAGGCCTTTGGAGGTTGGGCTCCGCCCAGAAACGTTTGACCGATCCGTCCTTTTTAGAAAATCGATCTTTTGACGTCGCCGTCAGAATGTAAATGGGAGAGGAAGGTTGTAAACTTATTTTACATGACTAGCGATTTTCAAATTTAATGTTTTTTTTTTTTTTTTAAATGTTTGTGTCACAGAAACGCACCCAACGCGTATTTCTGTTTTAAAGTGCGACTTGAACTTTCAAAACGACTGAATACATTTCGGGGCGCATCAAATAAAAAAGATCAAAGTCTTTATCGGTGGGCTTTCTCTATGTATGGAGAAGCAGTGGTCTCTCTGTAGAAGTCTCTCTCAATCATGCAATCGGCACAGAAGATGCCCCCTTCTGATTGGAGCGCTTGAAGCTCTAACTTGCCAGGGGGTGTGTCAGACCGCTGCAGAGAGATCACTGCTTACACGTAAGGAGAAGGGGCCCCTCTGCAATATGCTGGTCGGGGGGGGGGGGGGGGGGGGGACATGCTTTTCTAAATTGCCGACATCGCAGGCTCCCTGGACAGGGGAGTGTCCAGCTCACGCCGATTACAGCAGCAGATTGGAATGGCTGTGCAAACCTGTACGTTGCCTTTAAATCGCGGCATAGTGGGCCGCTGACTCGATGCCTGCCGGTGTCACGAAGCAGAACGGGGAGATGCCTATATAAACAAGGCATTTCCCTGTTCTGCCTAGCAACACGACCGATCTCCTGCTCCCCGTTATCGGGAGCAGTGATCTCTGTCATGTTCTAGTGAGACCCCCCTACAGTTAGAATCACTCCCTAGGACACACTTAACCCCTTGATCGCCCCCTAGTGTTTAACCCCTTCCATGCCAGTGTCATGTACACAGTAATCTGCATTTTTTATAGCTCTGATCGCTGTATAAATGACAATGGTCCCAAAAAATGTGTCAAAAGTCTCCGATGTGTCCGCCATAATCGCAATAAAAATGGCAGATCACCGCCACTACTTTAAAAAAAAAAAATGCTACAATTCTATCCCATATTCTGTAGACGCTATGGGCCAGATTCAGGATGGCGAGCGGTTCTTTTGGCCGGCGTAACGTTTCTCATTTACGTTATGCCGTCGCAACTTTACGCGCAAGTGCTGTATTCACAAAGCACTTGCTCCTAAAGTTGCGGCGGCGTAGCGTAAATGGCCCTGTCGTGATTCAAATTCGGCGGGTAGTATTTAAATTAGGCCTGATCCCGCGCCGAATGTACTGCACATGCGCCGGCCGTCAATGTATCCCAGTGCGCATGCTCTATTTGTGGGGGGGGGGGGGGGGGTGTAGGGGTGAAGGATGTCAATTTAGTTTGGGCACCACGTCGACGCAGTGCCGAATCGCAAAAAGTGCTCTGGTCAGGAAGGGGGTAAATTATTCCGGAGCTGAAGTGGTTAAGTTAGCAGCTACAGTATTAGCTGCTGACTTTTTTTTCCCCCCCAGGCAGAACTCCTCTTTAAGACAAAGTGCACTTATCCTTTTTCTCCTAACCTACCTTCCTCCTGCCATAGATGCAGCTCCACTGGTCGTTTACTTCGCATTACAGCTGCATTGACTTCCATGGAACCCTCTCAGGCTTTGGGACACGCCCCTATAAATGTCCATGGGGGCTATAATGTGCAGGCCAGCCAAGGACAATGAGGACAGAGTCCCAAAGCCTGAGAGGCTCCCATAGAAGTCTATGGAGCTATATCGCGTGCAGGCGCTGTGAGGACTTGCAGAGCTGAATGTAAACAAACCGTGGAAGTGCTCTGGCTGTCAGATCAAGCATTGCATCTGGAGAAGGGTGGGTGGGTTAGAGCCCAAAACAGGTAAATGTATTTTGTTTTAGAGTGTACTTATCCTTTAAAGCAGGGGGGTCTCAAACTGGCAGCCCTCCAGCTGTTGCAAAACTGCAAGTCCCATGAGACATTGCAAGGCTGACAGTTACAAGCATGACTCCCACAGGCAGAGGCATGATGGGACTTGTAGTTTCACAACAGCTGGAGGGCCACCAGTTTGAACCCCCGGTCTAAAGACTCACCTTTGGTGGGTGGGGGTTGTGTTGTTGCAACCTTGGTCTTACCAGTGCTATTAGATCCTGTCCCCGGCCAGCTTTTCTTCATGACCACAGAGAGGGAAATTAGTAGTGGTGCTAGGAGAAGGGGGCACGGGAGCTCTCTGGTGATCTAGGACAGTGGTCTCCAAACTGTGGCCCTTTGCTTGCCTCTATCAAGCCCTTGGGGTCCTATTCCATCCACAACTGACACCAATGTTGGGGTGATATTCCTCTCAATGATACCAACATTATGGCACTCTTCCCTCGGCTAAAACCAATGATGGGGCATTGTTTACATTTTCTACTCTACATTTTCCACTAGCCACAGTCCGGCCCCCCTAAGGTTGGAAGGACAGTAAACTGGCCCTTTGTTTCGAAAGTTTGGAGACCCCTGATCTAGGAGTTGTATAAAAGCAGTGTGAATGGTAAGCTTTGTTTGAAGCTTTTTAACCCCCTACCCCCTCCCTCCCCCCCCCCTGGTCACACCGGTGCCAAACTATCAACATCGCATGAAAAGTCGCACCCTATTGTCTACAATGGAACCGGTGAAATCAGTGCAACCGACTCCATCAGAGTCGTGATGATTTTGAAAGTAGCTCCAGCAGTACTTTTTGAAAGTTCAGGTGCGACTTGCATAGACATCTGTACATGAAGAAGTCGCAACTTTACGATTTTTAAAGTCAGATTCAGTGTGACAACAAAGACTTAAAGTACCATTCAAATACATCTTGTTGAATATACAGAGCTGCCACTTTAATCAAGCTGCTAGCAGGCTTCTACAGTGGGGGGGGTGTATTTGACCCCCTGCTGATTTTGTAGGTTTGCCCACTGATAAAATAAATGATCGGTTTCTAATTTTATTGGTAGGTTTTATTTCACCTGTGAGAGACAGAACAACAAAAATATACATTTTAAAAGTTATACATTGATTTGCATTTTAATGAGTGAACAAGTATTTGATCCCCTATCAATCAGCAAGATTTCTGGCTCCCAGGTGTCTTCTATACAGGGAACAAGCTGAGATTAGGAGCACTTCCTTTAAGAGAGTTCTCCTAATCTCAGCTTGTTACCTGTATAAAAGACACCAATCAGATTCCGATCTCTCCACCATGGCCAAGACCAAAGATCTGTCCAAGGATGTCGGGGAGAAGATTGTAGATCTACACAAGGCTGGAATGGGCTACAAGACCATCGCCGAGCAGCTTGGTGAGAGGGTGATAACAGTTGGTGCAATTATTCACAAATGGATGAAACACAAAATAAGTGTCACTCTCCCTCGGTCTGCGGCTCCATTCAAGATCTCACCTTGTGGGGGTTCAATGATCATGAGAACGGTGAGGAATCCGCCCAGAACTACACGGGAGGATATTGTCACTGATCTCAGCTGGGACTATCGTCACCAAGAAAACAATTGGTATCACACTACACCAGGAAGGACTGAAATCCTGGAGCCCCCTGCAAGGTCCCCCCTGATCAGGAAATCACATGTACAGCCCGTCTGAAGTCTTCTAATGAACATCTGAATAATTCCGAGGAGAACTGGGGGAAGTGGTGTGATCAGATGAGACCAAAATCGAGATCTTTGGCATCAACTCGCCGTGTTTGGAGGAGGAATGATGCCTATGACCCCAAGAACGCCACCCCCCTTACCCCCGTGCATGGAGGACGCCACACCCCCCCCCCACCGCCGTGCATGGAGGACGCCACCCCCCCCCCCCCCCACCGCCGTGCATGGAGGACGCCACCCCCCCCCCACCGCCGTGCATGGAGGACGCCACCCCCCCCCCACCGCCGTGCATGGAGGACGCCACCCCCCCCCCCCACCGCCGTGCATGGAGGACGCCACCCCCCCCCCCCCCACCGCCGTGCATGGAGGATGCCACCCCCCCCCCACCGCCGTGCATGGAGGATGCCACCCCCCCACCGCCGTGCATGGAGGATGCCACCCCCCCACCGCCGTGCATGGAGGACAAAACCACCCCCCCCCACCGTCATACATGGAGGGGGGAAACATTATGCTTTGGGGTGTTCTTCTGCTAAGGGGACAGGACAACTTCATGGCATCAAGGAGACGATGGACGGGGCCATGTGCCATCAAATCTTGGATAAGTACCTCCTTCTCTTAGTCAGGGCATTGAAGGTGGGTCATGGATGGGTCTTCCAGCATGACAATGACCCAAAATACACGGCCAAGGCAACAAAGGAGTGGCTCAAGAAGAAGTACATGAAGGTCCTGGAATGGCCTAGCCAGACTCCAGACCTTAATCCCATAGAAAATATGTGGAGGGAGCTGAAGGTTCGAGTTACCAAACGTCAGCCTGGAAACCTTAATGACTTGGAGAGGATCTGCAAAGAGGATAGAATCCCTCCTGAGATGTGCGAGAACCTGGAGGCCAACTCCAAGAAACGTCTGACCTCTGTGATCGCCAACAAGGGTTTCTCCACCGAGGACTAAGTCATGTTTTGTGAAGGGGGTCGAATACTTATTTCACTCATTAAAATGCAAATCAATTTATAACTTTTTTGAGATGCGTTTTTCTGGATATGTTGGTTGTTATTCCGTCTCTCACTGGTAAAATAAACCGACCAATAAAATTATAGACTGATTATTTCTGTCAGTGGGCAAACGTACAAAATCAGCAGGGGGGCAAATACTTCTAATCCCCCCCACCGTACACTTTTTGAAGCCAGCCAGCAGCTTGCTTAAAGTGACAATCAGCACTCCTATTAGGATCTGTGTTCAACATTAAACGGCACTTTATGGCCAGGTCCCCACTATTGTGATTTGGATGCGGGATCACCCGTTTGAAAAGCCGATGTATCATATAAATTATTATACTGTTTTTTTTTTTTTTTTAAAACCCATTACCAGTGAATTCCAAACAAAGAAAACCACATTCCAGACATAAAAGGACCATAGAGAGGAGGCGACCCCTCTCCCTCCAACACCACAGAGGAACCACCACTTTAAAACATTTATTTCTGTAATGTAATGTAATTAAATGCACATGAATTTGATAAAGCACCATGTATAATAAACAATTGCCCTTTTTTAAGTAACGTCCTCATTTTCTTTTCCAATCCTTCATTTCTTAGTGCTGCCGATCTCCCGCAGCCTCTTCCTGTCTCCATGCACTCCAGCAATGGCTGCACGGCATTTCTCAAGGTGGGTTTTCCAATGGTGACAACAGTGGATCAAAGTCTGTGTAATGTAATGTGTGTTGAAACAGCCACTTGTAGTCTCCATTGGAAGCCTGTGTGAGAATGCAGAACAAGAGTGAGTGAATCATAGTGCTGAACCTGTAGCCCTCCAGCTGTGGAACTACAAGTCCCGTGAGGAATTGCAAGGCTCCGACAGGTACAAGCGTGACACACAAAGGCAGAGGCATGATGGGACTTGTAGTTTTGCAACAGTTGGAGGGCTGCAGGTTGCACACACACCCTTCCTGCTGCCCCCCGGCCCTTTAAGTGGATCTAAAATGGTGGAGGTGAGCATTTTTGATCGTGTTTACGACCGCTGTGATCGTCAGTCACCTGATTGGAAAGCACCCAATCACAAGTATGCATTGGACACAGGTTGGGGTGAAGGGCCAATCACAGCGGTCCTTTACCATGTGATGAGCTGTGTCCAATCACAACTTGTCGTTAATTGACATTCCTTTCCTCACATCTAAGGATGAGCTCCAAAATCAAGGGAAGAAGTATATGCACAGCCACGCACCAAAAATTAACCTTGGAAGGTAGCATTTATTGGTGCAAAAGGATAAAAGCACTACAAAGCACAGCACAACAAGCAGTGGGATATAAAAACTGACGCGTTTTGCACAGAGGTCTAGTGATTAGTTATAGCTATGACCAAGCACTAGACCTCTGTGCTAAACGCGTCAGTTTGGTGTGCAGCTGTCCATATATGTCTTCCTTTGATTTGTGCATTGCCAGCACCCACGGTCTCTGAGGAGGACATTGATTGCTTATTCAGCGGAGCGGCGGTCTCTCTCTCTCTCCCTGAGGATGAGCTCCGGCGGGTTCGCAAATCCCAAGTATAGAGCCCACCAGGAAGTCGGCTAATCACAGGCAGTGAGACATTTCCCGATCTCTGCAGCCACGCCTCCGGACAATGTCTTACTGCCTGTGATTAGCGCAGCTCAGTGCAGACTTCCTGGCAGGCTCTGCATGTGGCGTTTGCAAACACATCGGAGCTCATACTTTTTTATTTTTTTCACAAGAAATCGGAGCTCATCCTTACTCACATTCTATCACAGTGTGAGGAAAGCAGAGCTGGTAACCAGCAAGTGTGCCTGGGGACATTTACACTGATCATCAGTGCCCACCTCATTAATATTAATGCCTATCAGCAAAGAAGAAAAATGTAATTATTCGCAAAATTTTATAACAAAGAAAAAGTCCCCTCCCAAAAAAAAAATTCTTTCCAGTTTAGCCAATATATACATCCATACAAATGTTTTTATATATATAAAAAAAACATTTCTGTGGAAAAAAAAAAAAGAGTGCAGTGTTGCACGACCGCACAATTGTCATTTAAAGTGCAACACCTTAAAATTGGCTGGGGGTGAAAGTGGCCAGTATTGAAGCGGTTAAAGCCCACCTGCCAAAAGGTGGTATTATATGCGCCAGGTTGGCAGGAAGTGGTTAATGAAAGCTGCAGACTTTGAGATTCCCACCCTCCCCCCCCTTACTTTCTGTCCTACTGACAAAGTTTCACCAGACAGGAAATGAGAGAAAATCTCCCACAGGGACATGGAGATAAAAATCTAGTGGGTCCTAGCCTTCCCTCTATTCCAGCGTCTCTCAACTCCAGTCCTCAAGACGCCCCAACAGGTCATGTTTTCAGGATTTCCCTCAAATTAAAACTGCTGTGGCAATTACTAACGGCGCGTACACACGATCAGAATTTCAGATGAAAAAAGTCTGATGGACTTTTTTTCATCAGAAATTACGATTGGGTGTGGGGCCCCATCGGACTTTTTTTTCGTCGGTGTTTAGAAATAGAACATTTTCCGATGGAAAAAAAAAAAGAAATGATAGGAAATTCCTATCGTTTGTGTGCAACTCCGATGGAGAAAAAAGCCAGGCATGCTCAGAATCAAGTCGACGCATGCTCGGAAGCATTGAACTTCATTTTTCTTAGCTCCTCGTAGTGTTTTAAGTCACCGCATTTTGGACAGTCGGAATTTGATCAGACAGTGTGTATGCAAGACAGCTTGAACGGAATCTGACGGAAAATTCAATCAGTTTTTAGGCCATCGGTAATTCTGATTGTGTGTACGGGGCATAAAGGCAGTGAAACTGATCAAATCACCTGTGCAAAATAATGGAGAGCCTGAAAACGTGACCTGTTGGGGTGCCTTGAGGACTGGAGTTGAGAAACACTGCTCTATGCTACGAAAGAAAACACTTAGGCCCCGTACAAACGTACGTGAACCTCGACGGGCGGAACATATCGTTCCGGCTGTCGGATTTGGCGACCAGCCCGTCAGATTCGGCGACGAGCCATTAATCTCGACGGGCCGTCGAGAAAATAGAGAACCTGCTCTCTATTTTCTCTCGACGGCTTTCCCGACAGATGCTCGCCGAAACCGTACACACGGCCGAGGTTCTCAGGCAGAATGAGGATCCCAGCGAGCTTCTCGCCGGTTTCTGCCGAGAATCTCTGCCGTGTGTACGCCGCCCTACTTGGTGTTGTTATTGGAGAGTTTCCCCCTCATTTCCTGTAAAACGTCAGCAGGACAGGAAGTGAAGATAAAATGTCTCCAGATATCAGTAAAAAAAAAAAAAAAAAAACTCACAGGGATTCCACAGAAATTGGAATCCGCTCATCCCTCTGAATAGTAAAATAATTCAGCCATCGGGATGAAGAACAAATCCTTTATTAACAAAATGAAATGGAAAAAAAAAAAAGCTAATTTGAACACAATATTATATATTTTAGAACGGCCTTACATTTATTAAGCTTAATCAAATGTAATGGGAAATCCTCTCTCTTGTTCCTTCCTCCGATTCTCACATTCCTTGGTCACCTGTTCCACTTTCCTCTGGAGAAGAGCTGGAAAACACGAGATGGTAACAGATCAATGTATGCAGCAAGCTATGATTGGTGACACCCTAGGAGGTGACCATCCTCGGGGATGACAAGGAGGACCCGCCATCGGGACTGTTGCACTGAATGCCTCTCCTCATTGATGGCACAGATTACAGATTGCAGCGCCCATGTGGAAGATGGGCCAACAATACAGAAGCAGCAGCAGGCTGGAAATGATTGGTATTCAAGCACCGGACAATGGGGTTTAAGCTGGCCATACACCATACAATTTTCTTTATTTACCTTCAACTATGTAGTAAAAGGGCCTGCCTGATTGCATTCAAATGGAAAGTGTTTAGGTCTGACCTATTATATGGTAAATCTAAAGGAAAGTTGCACAAGAAAATTGTGTTATGTATTATTTATTTACTAAAACGGGAGAGTGCAAAATCTGGTGCAGCTGTGCATGGAAGCCAATCAGCTCGCAACTTCAGCTTGTTTAATTAAAGGGGTTGCAAGGGTAATTTTTCCCTCTAAATATCTTCCTTTACCTTAGTGCAGTCCTCCTTCCCTTACCTCATCCTTCCATTTTGCTTTTAAATGTCCTTATTTCTTCTGAGAAATCCTCACTTCCTGTTCTTCTGTCTGTAACTCTACACAATAATGCGAGGCTTTCTCCCTGGTGTGGAGTGTCGTGCTCACCCCTCCCTTGGACTACAGGAGAGTCAGGACGCCCACTAACACACAGCTCCTTTCTCTATCTGCAATGTAGAGAGCATCTTGACTCTCCTGTAGTGCAAGGGAGGGGGCGAGCACGACACTCCACACCAGGGAGAAAGCCTCACATTACTGTGTAGAGTTACAGACAGAAGAACAAGAAGTGAGGATTTCTCAGAAGAAGTAAGGACATTTAAAAGCAAAATGGAAGGATGAGGTAAGTGAAGGAGGACTGCACTAAGGTAAAGGAAGATATTTAGGGAAAAAAAAAAAAAGAATTGTACCTTTACAACCCCTTTAAACTTTGACACAAAAAAAAAAAAAAAAAAGGATTGGTTTTGAAGCAGAGCTGCATCATTTTGCGCTCTCCAGTTTAAGTAAATCGACCTGCAGGGATCTCCAAACTACGGCCCCCCAGCTGTTGTGTAACTACACGTCCCTTGAGGCATTGTAACACTCTGACATTCACAGACATGGGATCTGTAGTTCCTAAACTGAAGGCCCATAGTTTTAACAGTGTCAGTGGGAGGAATAGTGCCCCACCATTTGACTCAGCAGGAGGAGTGCCCCATTGATGGTGTCAGTGGGAGAAATAGTGCCCCACCATTTGACTCAGCAGGAGGAGTGCCCCATTGATGGTGTCAGTGGGAGAAATAGTGCCTCATCCTTGGGGTCAGTTGGAGGAATAATGTCACAAAGGCTGGATAAAGGCATGCAAAGGGCCGCAGTTTGGAGACCACTGCTGTAGGCCATTGGCCACCAATCCAGATAAAGCCCTTCGCCCCCCCACCCAAATGAGGGGTGTACTGAACAGGCACGGGAAAAAAAATCCATAGGCAACTGCCCACAGAAGCTGGCACCCCCGCCCCCCGAATTATCGAGCACCATCCGCCATTGGGTAGAGAGGCGTCAATTCTTTGCCAGTGTCCATTTACCTGGAAGGTGACCTAATCATCATGGATATCATGAAATCTTGCGATGTGCAATTAAGAAAATGCAAAATATAGCAACTGCACCCCTAAGCCTAAATTCCTAAGACAGCAACATAACACATATTAGGACCAATGTCAACCCAAAAAAAAGTGACACTCACCAGAATTCTGATCAACCCACTGCAAGGAGTCCATGTGAGCGTTGAGGATTTTACAGATCTGTTGAAGCTGTAATATAAAACACAGTATATTAAAGTTCATTCAAAAAAAAAAAAAAGTATTTTTTTTTTTTATCTTGGGTTAGCACTTTTTTCCAGCCTGTGCACTCCATACAAAAATTACCAAGACGTTAGCCTTGCCCTATAATCTAATGTCCCTATAAGCTAGATCATAAAAAATCCTGGGTGGACGTCGTATGACGTTGCACCTTTAAAAATCTATAGTGGGCGCAGCGCGTCACCGAAGACCCGGTGCGCATACCCGGCAGCCGCCGGGCACCTGTGATTGCTTAGTAACTGAGCAGGAAAGTGGATCTCTGTGAGTAAACACAGAGATCCACGTCCTGTCAGGGAGAGGAGACCGATGGTGTGTCCCTTGTATATAGGGACAACCAGCGGTCACTCCCCTCCCCCCACAGTAAGAATCACTAATTAGGAAATACATTAACCCCTTCCTCACCCCCTAGTGTCAACCCCTTCCCCGCCAGTCATTTTTATAGCATGAATCGCTGTATAATGTGAATGGTCTCAAAAATGTGTCAAAAGCGTCCAATATGTCCGCTGCAATGTCGCAGTCACAATAAAAAAAATAAAAAATAACGCAGATCGCCACCATTACTAGTAAAAAAAAAAAAATGCCGTCAATCTATCTCCTATTTTGTAGGCGCTATTTTACCAAAAATATGTAGAAGAATACGTATCGGCCTAAACTGAGCAAAAAATGTGTTTAAAATAAATAAATAATATAAAAAAAAAAGAATATTTATTATAGCTAAAAATTAAAAATATTGTGTTGTTTTTTTTTTAAACTTGTCCCTCTTCTTTTGTTTATGGCGCAAGAAATAAAAACCCCAGGAGGTGATCAAATACCACCAAAAGAAAGCCAGATTTGTGAGGAAAAAAAAAAAAATGATAAAAATGTAATTTGGGTCCAGTGTTGCATGACCGCGCAATTGTCATTCAAAGTGCGACAGCGCTGAAAGCTGAAAATTGGTGTGGGCAGGAAGGGGGTGAAAGTGCCCTGTAGGCAAGTGGTTAAAGAAGTAAAATTATGTGCGCTGTGTATGACATAGCCAGGTTATCCTGTACTATATCCCATCACGCCTTGAATTTACGCACTGTGGCACAGGAATTACCTGTAGGTACAAGTTCAAAGGTTACTGCCACATTAACCACTTCAGCCCCGTAAGGTTTTACCTACTTAATCACCAGGTCATTTTTTTTTTTGCGATACGGCACTGCGTTACACACACATTATATATATATATATATATAATATAATATAGAATATATTATTATTATTTAGGTACTTATATAGTGCTGTCAATTTACGTATATATTTATTTTTTACTTTCTGCGATAAAACATCCCCCCACAGTTGGAACCACTCCCTAGGACACACTTAACCCCCTTCCTCGCCCCCTAGTGTATAACCCCTTCCCTGCCAGTGTAATTTACAGAGCAATCAGTGGCTACTGATCGTTGTATAAATGACAATGGTCCTAAAACTGTGTCAAAAGTGTCCGATGTGTCCGCCATAATGTCGCAGTCCCAATAAAAATCGCAGATCGCCAACTAGTAATTAGTAAAAAAAAAAAAAAAAAATATAAAAATGCCATAAAACTATCCCCTATTTTGTAGACGCTATAACTTATGCGCAAACCAATCAATATACGCTTATTGCGATTTTTTTTTTAAACCAAAAACATGTAAAAGAATACGTATCGGCCTAAAGTGAGGGAAAAAATTTGTTATTTTATATATATTTTTGGGGGATATTACAAAATATTGCTCTTTTTTTTTCAAAATTGTGGCTCTATTCTTGTTTATAGCGCAAAAAAAAAATAAAAAAAAAAAAAGAGGTCATTAAATACCACCAAAAGAAAGCTCTATTTGTGGGGGGGGGGAAAAAGGACGTCAATTTTGTTTGGAAGCCAAGTCGCACGATCGCGCAATTGTCAGTCAAAACAACGCAGCGCCGAATCGCAAAAAATACTCTGGTCAGGAAGGGGGTCAATTCTTTTCTCGGGGCTGAAGTGGTTAAAACACTGATCGTTCTCTACAGAGATTATCGGGAAAATAAATAAATAAAAAGAACTCTAACCGGGTTACTGGAGTCTCCGGGTCCAGCGGATGTGTTCAGATGTTCGATGACATCCTTCAAATCCTGGGACATTCGCTTCAGTTGGGCATCGATGTTTTCTGCCAGTTTGTAACTGTAGGAGAAAAAAAAAAAAAAGGATTACTAGAAAAATTGTACAGAATGTAATGCGAATTCAAGACATGTGCCAGTGTGCAGTGAACTTTAGTACAATATGGTTATATGAATAAAGGAAGGCAAGCGATTGGAATTTTTTCAGGTGGTCAGCAATGGCCGGCCTCGTGTTTATGGCTCAACAAGTTCACTTTTAGGCTCCATGCACACTGAAGCTGATAAACTGCAGTTTATTGGCGTTTTGGCTTTTTTTTTTTTTTAAAGCCTATAAACTGAACTCTATGTTAGCCTATGTGCCCATGCACACCTGGGCTTTTTTCAGTGTTAATGAGCTTTGGAGTTTATTGGTTTTTCTCTGAACGCCCAAAATTTGTGTTCAAAATGCAGTTTTTCGGCGGGAAAAAACGCTAAAAAACTTCGAAAAATGATCAAAAACACCGGCACCATCGTTTTTTAATCCATTGAAAAAAAAAAAAAGCTGATAAAAGCTACACTGAAAAACGCTGATTTTTGTTTGCAAACACTTTTAGGCTCCATGCACACTGAAGCGGATAAAAGCTATGAAAAAAACGCCGGTAGCTTTGCAGGGAGCCTTGCAACGTTTTTTAGCGTTTTTGCAATAGCTTTACTATTGCAAAAACGCTAAAAAACGTTGCAAGGCTCCTTGCAAAGCTACCGGCGTTTTTTTCATAGCTTTTATCCGCTTCAGTGTGCATGGAGCCTAAAAGTGTTTGCAAACAAAAATTGTACTAGGCACCAATCAACTTTAGCGCTATGGCCCACCCACTGTCCAATCTGTGTCAAGGAGTTGAGGTATACTAAATGGTGAACCACCCACAAAAAAAAAAAAAAAAAGATTTACCATTTACTATTACAGACCAAAGCCATATGTATTTACAATATGTAAGACATGAAATAAAACATTTTCTCCCCCAATCTTACGTTTTTTCTCTTTCTTCATCTGCATGCTGGAGGTAGATGGTTCCATTTTGCTCTCTGACCGAGTCCTCCAGGGGGCTCAGGATATCTTCTAGTTCTTTCTGCTGGGAGAGGATGAAATCTAATCCTTGGTCCAGTCTAAAAATAAAAAGTAAAGCTGAACTTCAGGTAAATGCAGAGATGAAAACCAAATGGCACACACACACACACACAAACATTATATATATATATTTATTAATAACAACAACCACACACACACTATATAATTATATATATATATATATATATATATATATATATATACACACACACAACAACACCACACACACACACATATATATATATACATATACAACAACAACCACACACACACACACATATATATATATATAAACAACAACAACAACAACAACAACCACACACACACATATATAAACAACAACAACAACCACACACATATATATATATATATAAATAACAACCACACACACACACACAATACACATATGTATTTGTGATTTTATTTTCACCTAAGGCTTCATTTCCATGGACGTTTTTACAGCCACTTTTTTTTGCCTTTTTTACAGCTTAAAAACGCCTGTCCATTTTTTTTTTTTTTTATTATTATTTTTTATTTATTTTTTTGAGCTGTAGCTCAAAAACGCAGCAGTTTTTAGCGTTTAACGTTGGCGTTTTTTACAGCTCTAACGCTGGAGCTTCAGAATGCACTGGTCCTGTTTTTTTTTTGCAGTTTAAAAATGACATCTACAGCTCAAAAAACGTCATGGTGGGCATGAGGCCATAGACTAACATGGAGAGCTGTTTTTAAGCTGCAAAAAACGCTCAAAAAAGTGGCTGTAAAAAAGTCCATGGAAATGAAGCCTAACTGAGGTTTATAGTTTTTGTAATGAAACTGCAAAAATGTTATAAAAACAAAACATTAAGAGCGCTTTCACACTGGCAGCGTCGTTTTTGCGGCGCTTTTTCAGCCAGTAACGGGGCGTTTTTAACCCCCGCTAACAGCCGAAAGAGGGTTAATTTCAATGGGCAGGGGCGCTGTAGGAGAGGTGTATACACCACTCCTACAGCGCCTCCAAGATGCTGCCTGCAAGACTTTGAGCGTCCTGCCAGCGCACCGCTCCAGTGTGACACTGGAGTGAAAGCAGAGGCGCTTTATAGGTGTTATTTTTAGCGCTATAGCCCCTGTAAAGCACCTCGGTGTCAGAGATCTCGCTGCCAAATGGAGGCCCTATACACGGTACACATGATTAACAAAAACAATTAATTACCTTTTTTGATCCAATTTTACCTTCTCCATCTCTCTATGTAAAGAGGTGATCTGAAAATTTCAAAAGACATAGATTATGGATTAAGCATACAGTCCTTTAGAAGAGTCAACTACATGTAAAAGTTTCACGTGTAACGCCAAAATATTAAAGGCCACAAACATTGGATTGCTTTGGAACCACTTTGTGTCACAACCATACTAAGGGGCCTTATGCATAGGATGCATCAAGATGAAAAAACAAACCTTTATAACCCCTTTAGGCCCCTTTCACACTGACACGTTTTTCAGGCGGCTCAGCGCTAAAAACAGCGCTGCTATACCGCCTCAAAAAATCGTGCCCTGCAGTCTTCAATGTGAAAGCCTGAAGACTTTCACACTGAAGCTGTGACACTAGCAGGACCGCTCCAAAAATCCTGCTAGCCGCATCTTTGGGGTGGTATAGGAGCGGGGTGTTTACCACTCCTTCCCATTGAAGTCAATGGGAAACCGCAGTAATACCGCCGGCAATGTGCCTCTACATGTGCCTCTGCTGTCGGTGGAGAGGAGACAGATGCTGTGTCCCTTGTACATAGGGACACAGCATCGGTCACCTCCCCCAGTCACCGCCCTCCCCCCACACAGTTAGAACACACCCAGGGAATACATTTAACCCCTTCCTCACCCCCTAGTGTTAACCCCTTCCCTGCCAGTCACATTTATACAGAAATTAGTGCATTTTTATAGCACTGGTCGCTGTAAAAATGTGAATGGTCCCAAATTTGTGTCAAAAGTGTCCGATATGTCCGCCGCAATATCGCAGTCCCAATAAAAATCGCAGATCGCCACCATTACTAGTAAAAAATAAATAAAAAAATCATAATTCTGTTCCCCATTTTGTAGGTGCTATAACTTTTGCGCAAACCAGTCGCTTATTGCGATTTTTTTTTTATATATTTTTTAAATTGTCGCTTTTTTTTTTTTTTATAGCGCAAAAAATCTATTTGTGGGGAAAATAGGACGTCAATTTTGTTTGGGAGCCACGTCGTGCGGCCGGGCAAATGTCAGTTAAAGCAACGCAGTGCCGGAAGCTGAAATTTCGCCTGGGCACGTTTATGTGCCCAGTGAGCAATTGGTTAAAAAAAGTAAAAAAAAAATAAAAATAAAAAATACATTCCCTAAATCTCTGCAATACCAGCACCGTTCAGTAATGCTACAAATAGCTGTCACCGTAAAACATTCGGAAAGGTGCATACATTCCATAGATGTATTCAATGGGGAAGATTTACTAAAACTGAAGAGCTCAGGATCTGGTGCAGCTGTGCATGGCAGCCAATCAGCTTCTAATTTCTGTGTTTTTCAATTATGCTTTGACAATAAAACCTGGAAGCCGATTGGTTTCCGTGCAGAGCTGCACCAGATTTTGCACTCTCCAGTTTTAGTAAAATTTCCCCCTCTTATGTTTTTGTATAGAATAAAATGTAAAGTTTGGATCACCGTACAGAACATGGCTGGGTGTCTTCCTGCACCTCCCACAACACCCGGTACTCACCCTCTCCCCGTTGCTGATCAGGGTCTTGTCCCAGAGATTGACTTGTGTGGCTTGTGTCAGGAAATGCTTCTCTTGATCCTCAAGTTCCAAACTCCATTTATTAATGAGGTTTTCGAGTTGCGTGTAGGTCATTACGGCAGGTGCACTAAAAAAGATAAAAAAAAAAAAACACAGAAAGCAATGACTAAAAAATTTTTTTTTTATGCCTTGGTTTTTTTCGTTTCAACATTTTTGGTTTGTTTTTATCCTTCCAAACACATTGCGAGTGCAGCGCACGTACCTACATACACATAAAACACAACACATTTGCCCTGGGACTTTATATGAGACGCATCACAAACAAACAATACATAACTAATAAACACGTTTACTGATTTATCAATCAACAGATGAGATTTGTATCCATTAAATCATGTATATTAGTTATTGTTTGTGATGCGCCTTATATACAAAAAAATAAAAATAACACAATACATTTACCCTGGGACTTTATATGAGACAAATCACAAACAAACAATAACTCATATACAGGAATACTGCTTTATCGATTAATATATACAAATCTCATGATCAATAAAACAGTAATCATATCTATTAGTAATTGTTGACATCAGACGTCCAGCCCCGCCCCCCTAAAGTTAGAAACACAGATGAGGTCACACATAACCCCTAAAGCCCCCCCCCCCTAGTGGTTAACTCCTAAACTGCAATTGTTATTTTCACAGTAATCAGTGCATTTTTATAGCACTTTTTGCTGTGAAAATGACAATAGTCCCAAAAATGTGTCAAAATTGTCCGACGTGTCCGCCATAATGTCGCAGTCACAAAAAAAAAAAAAAAATTAAAATCGATGATCACCGCCGCCACCATTAGTAGTTAAAAAAAATAAAAATATTATATAATTATATTAACCACTTGCTTACTGGGCAGATAAACCCCCTTCGTCCCCAGGCAAAATTTCAGCTACCGGCACACTGCGTCGCTTTAACTGACAATTGCGCGGTCGTGCGACGTGGCTCCCAAACAAAATTGACGTCCTTTTTTTCCCCACAAATAGAGCTTTCTTTTGGTGGTATTTGATTGCCCGTGTAGTTCTTATTTTTTGCGCTATAAACAAAAAAAGAGCGACAATTTAAAAAAATATATATATTTTTTACTTGTTGCTATAAATATCCCAATTTTTTTTTAAAAAAAACTTTTTTTTCTCAGTTAAGGCCGATACGTATTCTTCTACGTAGTTTTGTAAAAAAATAAAAAAAAAATCGCAATAAGCGACTGCTTTGTGCAAAAGTTATAGCGCCTACAAAATAGGGGACAGAATTATGATTTTTTTTTATTATTTTTTTTTTATACTAGTAATGGCGGCAAACTGCGATTTTTATTGGGACTGCGACATTACGGCGGAGAACATCGGACACTTTTGACACATTTTCATTCACATTTATACAGCGACCAGTGCTATAAATATGCACTAATTACTGTATAAATGTGACTGGCATTGAAGGGGTTAACACTGGGGGTGAGGAAGGGATTAAATGTATTCCCTGGGTGTGTTCTAACTGTGTGGGGGGAGGGGACTGACTGGGGGAGGTAACCGATCGGTGTCCCTATGTACAAGGGAAACAGCATCGGTCTCCTCTCTCCCTGACAGGACGTGGAGCTCTGTGTTTACACACAGAGCTCCACGTCCCTGCTCTGTCACCGCCGATCGCGTGTACCTGACGGACATCGCGGCCGCCAGGCACACGCATCGAATCCTTAGCGATGCGACGGCACTGTTTTTCCCCACTGCGCGCCACCCAGTGGAGCGCAGGGAATTACAATAACATGACGTCCAAAGACGTGACCCCGGCACTTCAGGTCCGCGCTGTTGACGTCTTGTCTATAGCGCGGATCTGAAGTGGTTAATAAAAATGCCATAAAACTATCTCCTATTTTGTAAACGCTTAAACGCTATACATTTTGCGCAAACCAATCGTTAAACGCTTATTGCGATTTTTTTTACCAAAAATTTGTAGAAGAATATGTACCGGCCTAAACTGAGAAAAAAATTAAAAATTATATATTTTTTTGGGGGATATTTATTAACAACTTGCCGCCCGCCAATGACATAAAGTGGTTTCAATATCCTGACTGGACATCATATGACGTCCTCGGGATATTGAGCCGCTACACGCCCCTCTTTACCACGTGATCAGCCATGTCCAATCACGACTGATCACGGTATAAACAGGAAAAGCCGGTAATCGGCTTTTCCTCACTCACGTCTGTCAGACGCGAGTAGAGGAGAGCCGATCGGCTGCTCCTCTGACAGGGGGGGGGTTTGTGCTGATCGATTATCAGCACAGCCCCCCTGAGGATGCCCACTGGACCACCAGGGATGTAAAAGAAAGTTATGCCCCCCTAGACCACCAGGGATGACACAAATAATGGATGCCAATCAATGCTGCAATGGATGCCAGTGCCCACAATGGGCATCACTGATTGTCAGGCATAGTTTGGCACTGATTGGCATCCATTAGTACAACACTAGTTATTCCCACATATCAGTGCCTATCCATGATGCCCATCCGTGCCGCCTATCAGCACCCATCCGTGCCGCCCATCAGCGCCACCACATCAGTGCCCGTCAGTGAAGGAGAAACGTACTTATTTACAATGTTTTATAACGGAAACAAAAAAAAACATTTTTTTTTCTAAATTTTAGGTAATTTTTTTTGCAGAAAATAAAAATCCCAGAGGTGATCGAATACCACCAAAAGAAAGCTCTATTTGTGGGTACAAAATGATACCAATTTAGTTTGGGTACGGTGTAGCATGACCGCGCAATTGACATTCAAAGTGCAACAGCGCTGAAAGCTAAAAATTGCTCTGGGCGGGAAGGTGTATAAGTGCCCCCCGGTATGGAAGTGGTTAAAAGTAAAAAATATTGATTTTCTTTCAAAATTGTCGCTCTATTCTTGTTTATAGCGCAAAAAATAAAAACCGCACAGGTGATCAAATACCACCAAAAGAAAGCTCTATTTGGGAGCCACGTCGCAATTGTCAGTTAAAGCGACGCAGTGCCGAATCCTTTACCTGCATAATGGTCTGGGGCTTAAAGGGTTACTAAAGGGAAAGCATTTTTTGTTGAAATGACTGTTTAGAGGGTATAGAGACATACAAGATAACTGATTCCTTTTCAAAATGATTAAAAATAGATAAAAATCAACCATATAATGTGCCCAGGTTAGTTTCACTTTTGAACTGGCTTCATGTTTCTGTGAAGTAGAAATAGAAACACAGAACAAAAACAAACAAATCCAGGGCAGTGTTTTGTTTTTAAAATGAATCCGATTGGTTCTGGGAAGTTTTAGACACACGGTAATGACAGTTTAAACCATCGTGAAAAAGCTCCCAGTATGGTGGTGATAAGAAAACAGACAAGCAGGAAGTGTGGAGTACAGAGCAGGATTACAGCAACTTCAAAGCAAAAACGAACAATGAGGACATGAAACCAGAACTGCAGTAAGGTAAAGGAAGCTATTTAGCTAAAAAAAAAAATTCCTTTAGTGACCCTTTAAGTGGTTAATGCTTCATACTTATTTTGTCAATGTAAGTGCAATACTTTATTTAAACTTATTTGAATTTCAAATGTACTACACCATGAGGAGGCTCGGCGTTCTTTTCTAACATACACAACATTCTGCAGAGGACTGCGAGCATAAACAGTGTTGGATCCTGAAGTGATGCCTTTGGAAAGGTTTTTATTTTTAATCTTGCCTGGAGCTGGTTTACTGCACTATTTGCCCGCTTAAAAAGGAAGCCAAATCTCTTTGGTAAGAGGCCGAATGATTGGTGAAGGATCGTCTGTACACCTTTTCATCACACAGCATCTACTCTACGCCTATTTGTTTGGATTAACATGGGATGCCATGTTTTGAGCGACTTTAAATTTCACATGTGGTGACATATTTTTAAAGGTATAGCGCTGTATTTTTTTCTACAAGGTGCAAGATATGCCTTCATGCTCAAAGAATGAAACTGTGTACATTGTGCTCACCTGATATTGGAACTAGGAATGGTGCCGGCAACACTGGTCTGCGCTGCGGAAGTAGTAGGGAGCTTTGCGTTTAAGGATGCTGTTAAAAAAAAATAAAGAAGAAGGATTAGCTTGTATGTTAGTAAATTATAAAGACTGATGCAAGATAATCCAAACATATTGTGCCGACAGCCGCAAACACTCCCCCCCTCCCATCATCCAGAGCTTGTTCTCTTCTAGGTTGAATGACATCCAACAAAAATGTTCTTCCTACAGGGATCCAAATCTCACCTATGCTCTAGAATTCAGATCCTCCACATCCCAGGCCCCCGCCCCCTTCCCCTTTACATCCCCAGGCCCCCGCCCTCCTCCCCTTTACATCCCCAGGCCCCCGCCCTCCTCCCCTTTACATCCCCAGGCCCCCGCCCTCCTCCCCTTTACATCCCCAGGCCCCCGCCCTCCTCCCCTTTACATCCCCAGGCCCCCGCCCTCCTCCCCTTTACATTCCCAGGCCCCCGCCCTCCTCCCCTTTACATTCCCAGGCCCCGCCCTCCTCCCTTTACATTTCCCAAGCCCCACCCTCCTCCCTTTACATCCCCCAAGCCCCACCCTCCTCCCTTTACATCCCCACCCTCCTCCCTTTACATCCCCAGGCCCCGCCCTCCTCCCCTTTACATCCCCCAAGCCCCACCCTCCTCCCCTTACATCCCCACCCTCCTCCCTTTACATCCCCAAGTCCCACCCTCCTCCCTTTACATCCCCAACCTCCTCCCTTTACATTCCCAGGCCCCGCCCTCCTCCCTTTACATACTTTAAGCCCCACCCTCCTCCCTTTACACCCCCCAAGCCCCACCCTCCTCCCTTTACATCCCCAGGCCCCGCCCTCCTCCCTTTACATCCCCAAGCCCCACCCTCCTCCCCTTTACATCCCCCAAGCCCCACCCTCCTCCCCTTACATCCCCACTCTCCTCCCTTTACATCCCCAAGTCCCACCCTCCTCCCTTTACATCCCCAAGCCCCAACCTCCTCCCTTTACAGCCCCGCCCTCCTCCCTTTACAGCCCCAAGCCCCGCCCTCCTCCCTTTACAGAACCAAGCCCCGCCCTCCTCCCTTTACAGAACCAAGCCCCGCCCTCCTCCCTTTACAGCCCAGCCCTCCTCCCTCCGTAATTTTAAAAGTTGGGCAGCTCCTGGTGTAGACGAATAGAATTTTTCAGGGTCGATACCAATTTTTGGCCGGTAGCCGACAACAGGTGCCGATATTCTGCACATCATCGTCACCTGCCACCCAAATGCAGCGTGTCACTTGCCACTGACACCTGCCATCCAGATGCAGCTTGTCACTACTAACACTTAGGGTAGGGTTGCAGCGATATTGAGCATTTGCATGAGTACTTGTAATCGTGCAAATGCTCCGATGCTTAATCAGATACCTTGACAGTCAGGGATGATTAATGCAGCAGTGGGGGGGAGTTACGAGCACTGATCTCCCTGTATAGATTTCAATAAAGCGGCCGATGGGCGCTGCTGCTCCCCCTCCTCCTCTCCCTCCCATGGCTTTCAGCTGCTTTATTGATATCTATACAGGGAGACTGGCGCTCGTTACTCTCCCCACCGATCATCCCCGACTGTCCCCTGTCCTTCTCCGTGTCCCCCTTCCATGCTCCTAAGACCCCCCCATGCTGTTCCACCACCTCTGTCCTCCTCCGGTCGCCCTGTGCTCTCCCTCCGTGTCCTACTCCGCTCCCCCCCTGCCCCAGATCTATCAGGATGGAGAGCAGAGGAAGGAGCTATCAAATCATTTACCGGCTCCCTCCTTTGCTGAACGAACAGTCAGCGATCACTGACTGTCCATTCACAACAGACCTTCATGCCTCTGGGAGTAATTGTAACTGCCAGCCTTGCAATGCTTCATGGGACATTTAGCTCCACAACAGCTGGAGGGCTATTGGTTGACTACCCCTGGTGTACAGCATTGCATGACTGCACAATTACTACTTGTAAAAGCAGAAGGTGCATTCTATGCAGTAAGATAAAAAAAACTTCTGTGTGTAGCAACACCCCCTCCCCCCCCATACTTGCCTAAACCCCCTCTCTATCCACAGATGTCCACGAGTGCCTCGGCCGTCCGGGACTCTCCCTTCCTATTTGGCTGAACACAGCAATGGCGCCATTGGCTCCCACTGCTGTTAAAGTCAGTTAGCCAATCAGGAGAGCAAGAAGGCGGAGCCGAACCGCGGCTCAGTGTGTGGCTGGAAACTCAGAGATGCCCCAATAGCAAGTTGCTTGCTGTGAGGGCACTCGACAGGAAGGAGGGGCACGTCGCTGGAGGCGCGCTCGCAACCCATGGCTGGGATCAAAAAAGGGGACATACATGTACGCAGTTGTGCCCAGCTGTGCCATTTTGTCGACGTATATCGTTGTGCGGCGGTCCTCAAGGGCTTAAAGTAGCACAGTGCAGAACTGCAAAAAAAAAATGGCCTAGTCATGAAGGGGGTATAAACCTTCTGGAGCACAAGTCGTTAAATCTGAAAAACAGAAATAAGCGGACCTAAAACCTTATCCATATGAAAACTTTAAAGCGGAGTTCCACCCAAAAACTGAACTTCTGCTTATGCCACTCCTCACCCCCTTACATGCCACATTTGGCATGTAATTTTTTTTTGGGGGGGGCTTCAGGAGGAGTGGGGGCTTAAGCTTAATCGCCTACAGCAGCCCCTTCCTGTAGGCGACCGCATGGGACACATGACAGGTCCCATGCGATCGCCTGTCCAATCAGCGGCGGGCCTGTGGGCACCCGGCTTCACAGCCGGGTGCCCACAGTTACGATGAGGACGCCGGCCGGGGAGGGGGGAGAGGAGCGGAGCCCCGGCGCGGCGCTGGAACCCTGGAGCAGGTAAGTGATCACTTTTTGGAGCTGCTGACTTTTAATAAACATATAACGAGGCTGGAACTCCCCTTTAAAGACTGCATAGCTCCACCCATAGCAGACTGCATGCCCCCCACTTTAGCAATCACCCTGTGGAATATAATAACAAAGGCAGCTTGAAAGATACAACGGATAGTCGCATACCTGAAGCGGTTGTGGAGCTGAGTGAAAAAAGTGATGGCGCAGAGGTCGCAAGGAGAGAACTGATAGCTGAAGCACTGGATGTAGCTGCTGCTGTCGATACTAAAAAATAGTAAGAAAATGAAAAACAATTTGTGAAAAAACACACACACACACACACAAAACAAAACAATGCTTCTGCTATGAGCTCCTGTCAATAAAAGGCCAGCGAGGGGCAGAATCAGCCAGACCACTGAACTACAGGCATGGCGGACGGTCCTGTAGTATGAGATGCAAACCGACCACACCAACCTGAATCCGTTTCTATGCTTGTGCAACACTAAAACATTAAAGGCTACATTTACCAAGAACTATATCAATAACTAGGAACCACTTAAGACCCGGACCAAAATGCAGGTAAATGACCAGGCCCCTTTTTGCGATTCGGCACTGCGTCGCTTTAACTGACAACTGCGCGGTCGTGCGACGTGGCTCCCAAACAAAATTGGCGTCCTTTTTTTCCCACAAATAGAGCTTTCTTTTGGTGGTATTTGATCGCCTCTGCGATTTTTATTTTTTGCGCTATATATAAAAATAGAGCGACATTTTTGAAAAAAAAAAATTTTTTACTTTTTGTTAGAAGAAAAATCAAATAAACTAAATTTTATTCACACATTTAGGCCAAAATTTTTTTTAGCCACATGTCTTTAGTATAAAAAAAATAAAAAAATAATTAGCTACCTAGCGGGAACAGCGACACCAATACAGCGATCAGAAAAATGATCGCTTAGTGACGATCGGACCCCCCCGACCCACCTCAAGGCACCAACGTATATATACGTTAATGTGCCTGTCGGTGCCATTCTGCTGACGTAAATGTACATGCAGCGGTCCATAAGAAGTTAAATTGGCGAGTACCGATATTTTGCGGTGCGATTTGCATCATTACAAAAGAAAAACGTTTGTACGCAAAATTGTATTGCAAGGAATCAATGCAATTTGAACAGGAATGTGGTGCGATTCCTGTCCGAATCGCTTGCGATTTCCGTGTGTGTGTGTGTGTGTACAAAAGCGCCATCTAATGGGTAGTTAAAAATAAAAAGTTAGAACTCACAGTACATCTCTGGCCACATACAAAATAATCTACATAGGTGTCCCGGTCTGCCGATGACAGCAAATCAGGGCTGCTGGAGGTGCTCACAGGGCTAGAGAAGTTCTGGAACCCCAGTGGGTATAAGGCGGAAGTGATGTCAGCTTGAGTGCGGACCGCCTCTACATCTTCTCCAGCGGCCCCCGATTTGCCATCATGGATGGACCGGGACACCTGTGTTGATTATTTTGCAAGTGGTTAGCCAATGATACCAAATCGGGGCCGCTGGAGGTGCGCACAGGGCTGGAGGATATGTAGAGGCTGCCCGCCCCCAAGCTGACATCACTTTTGCCCTATAAACAAGGGTCACCGGAACTTCTGCTTCGGCCCTGTGAGCACCTCCAGCAGCCCTGTGAGCACCTCCAGCAGCCCTGTGAGCACCTCCAGCAGCCCTGATTTGCTATCATCAGTGGACCGGGACATCTATGTAGATTATTTTGCACGTGGCAAGATATGCACTGTGAGTACTAAAAAAATAAAAATAAACTGCCCACTAGATGGCACTTTAATCCCTTTCTATATACACACACACACAGCGGTAGGGTAAAATTGTAGGGCAGAAACAACTAATCGATTATGAAATTAATTGATTACAATTTTCATAATCGGTTCATTGGCAAGTAACATAATGGAATTAAAAAAAAAAAAAAATTAGCGTTTTATAGTACAAAAAAGCAAATCGCTACTGTAAATATTATTTTCACTGTCCCACAGTAAAAAAATGAACCCCTTACAGTAGCGATTATTTGCTCTTTTTGTACTTATTGTTTTTTTTTAGAAACACAGAAACACACTACAGTGCATTTACATGTTTTCCTATGGGACACGTTCACATCCATGATTTTTTTTCAGCTGCTGCGTATTTGGAAAAAGCAAAGAGTTTTTAACGCAAAACAGTGCCATTTTGTTTTGTTTTTTTGGTTCAATATACTTCAATGGAGAAGCTGCAGAAAAGCATGTAATGTGTTTTTGTGGCAATTTGTGTTTTGTAATCTGCCCAACAACAAATTGGCCCAATATTTTTTTTTTTTAAATGCAACGTTTTTTAAATTCATTTTTTTAAGGCTATTATCCGATTAATCGAAACAATAATCGGCCAACTATTCCTGCTTAAATTGCATGCAATACTTTGTAGTGCGACTTGCAACCATTCAATTTATATTGACGCAAATTGATCAGCAAAGTATCAGTTTCGGTAACTGGAGCATTTGGGCGAGTACCGATACTCGCCCAAATGCTTGGCATCAGCACCGATACCGGCAATATCCCTATGAATATTTAATTACCGTGCCAAAAGTTTAGTAATAGTAGAAATGGGTACCTACATCCAATCAGATTGAAGAAATATGTATTTGAGGCTAGTGTGTCACCAGTTTGGGAGGGCCGCTGTTCTCGCTACTATTATGCTGTTGCTATTATAAGGCCCCTTTCACATTGGAGCGGGAGCCGCAGTGGCGGTATAGCGCCGCTAATCCGCCGGGATTTCCGCGGGAATCGACCGCTAGCGGTGCGGTATTAACCCCCGCTAGCGGCCGATAAAGGGTTAATACTACCCGCAATGCGGCTCTGCAGAGGCGCATTGCGGGCGGTATTGCCGCAGTTTCCCATTGTTTTAAATGGGATGAAGCGTTATACACGCCGCTCCTCTCACCGCTTCAAAGATGCTGCTGACAGGAGATTTGTGAAAGGGGTCTTTGATTAACTTGTTCTTTTCTTTCTCATCTCTGTAGTATTATATATGGGTTAGGACTAAGGCCTTGTAGGCCGAAACGCGTCAACTGTTCTTATTTACGTTTGTTTACTGTGGCTTGTCAATAAAAACAAAGATTTTTTTAAAGAGTAACGACCGGAGTGCGGCGGAGGCGATTGGGTCCTGTTCCCTTGCTGTGTATAGAGACGAGTGAGGGGGGAAAACGGCCCCCACCCGTCTCCATATCACTGCAGGGCGGAAGCGACATTAAAACGTGACTTCCGCCCATAGCTCTTAAGAAGGTATTTTTATTTTTAGAATGACACATTGTTACAGCAGATTTCAACATATCAGTCACACAGGACCCCTTCATCAGGCGTGCGACCAAAAGCCACTGCCTAATGAAGGGGTCCTGTGCGACTCAAACGCTGCAACGTTTTGATCGCTGATTAAAGCTTAGGAACCATTGTGGAGATCCTTAGATTGCTGGTGACATTGGCTTTGAACAGGAATGCAGCGACGTTGCTGTGCGATTTACATGCGAATCGTAGTGTGAATCTAGTCTTAAAGCTTAGTAGCTATGAGCAGGAGACATGTAACCTTGCTGCTAAATGGATAAAGGTGTTTAGAACTATTATCAAAGTAAAAAAAAAAAAAAAGCAACAAATGGTATAATAATTAGGATTATGAAGCATTTCTCAAGATAGCTGCGCGATTACCTGATGTAGTCTCAATTGGTCTTGAAAACAAAGTGGAAGTCTGCTGGGCAGCGGATGCCTGCGCTGGGGCTAGGGTAGCGGTGGGTGCGGCGGATGTGGCAGTTGGCGCCATGGAAAATGCTGACGTGAAGAAGGACGCGCCTGTCTGAGCGGTGGGGGCGGTGCTCGCTGGGTTGGCGGTTGCGGCGGCGGTCGTCGTTGGTTGGCCAGAGAAGGAGAAGCCTCCAGTGAGAGATGGCTGTGACTGTGCCGTAGTAGTTCCAAATGAGAAACCTGTATTTTGAGCAGCTCCACCTATAGCAGGCTGGGTAGCTCCACTAAGAGCAGACTGCAAAGCTCCTCCAATGGCAGGCTGGGTAGCTCCGCCGATGGCAGGCTGGGTAGCACCTCCAAGAGCAGGCTGGGTAGCTCCACCAAAAGCAGACTGCATGCCACCACCCATAGCAGACTGCATGCCAGACTGCATAGCACCACCCATAGCAGACTGCATAGCACCACCCATAGCAGACTGCATGCCACCACCCATAGCAGACTGCATGCCACCACCCATAGCAGACTGCATGCCACCACCCATAGCAGACTGCATGCCAGACTGCATGCCACCACCCATAGACTGCATGCCACCACCCATAGACTGCATGCCACCACCCATAGACTGCATGCCACCACCCATAGACTGCATGCCAGACTGCATGCCACCACCCATTGCAGACTGCATAGCTCCACCCATAGCAGACTGCATGCCCCCACCCATAGCAGACTGCATGCCCCCACCCATAGCAGACTGCATGCCCCCACCCATAGCAGACTGCATGCCCCCACCCATAGCAGACTGGGTAGCTCCACCCATAGAAGACTGCATAGCTGCACCAAGAGCAGATTGCATAGCTCCACCCATAGAAGACTGCATAGCCCCACCCATAGAAGACTGCATAGCCCCACCCATAGAAGACTGCATAGCCCCACCCATAGCAGACTGCATAGCCCCACCCATAGCAGACTGCATAGCCCCACCCATAGCAGACTGCATAGCCCCACCCATAGAAGGCTGTGCAATTCCACCAATAGCAGGCTGTGTAGCTCCACCCATAGTACTATTTCCGATCTGGGTATTTAGAGCGAACTTGGCAGTATTGGCCCTAGAGAGAAAAAATAAATAAAAAATTACATTAAATAAATATTGTATTTAAATTATAGGGCCGAGTTGATATCGGTTATCACATGATATCTGTTATGTAAACACACATACATACACACACACACGTCATCCTGCACCTCCGGGTACCGGGCGCGAGTGAACGCAGGCGCCAGCGGCTCGCTCCTCTGCTGTGATTCTACACAGTGGGTCCTGCAGACCTGATGTCCACCGCAGGCACAACGACCATCTGCCTATGTAAACAAGGCAGATGGCCGTTCTGTCAGTAAGGAAGGCATGGACGCTGTATTCCTGCATAGCAGAGACATAGGATCTATGCCTTCCCCTAGTAAAAGCACCTCCCACACTAACAAAACCCAGGCTAGGCACACCCTTAACTCTTTGATTGCCACCCTGATGTTAACACCTTCCCAGCCAGTGACAGTGCATATTTTTTATGCACTAATCACTGTATTAGTGTCACTGGTCCCCAAAAAGTGACAGCTAGTGCCTAATTTGTCCACCGCAATAAATGGCAGTCCCGCTATAAGTGGCCGATTGCCACCATTGCTAGTAAAAAAATTAATTAAAAAACCCAAAAATCTATCCCATAGTTTGTAGACGCTATAACTTCTGCACAAACCAATCAATTATTGGGATTTTTTTTAATCCAAAAATATGTAGCAGTGCCTTGCAAAAGTATTCGGCCCCCGTGAACTTTGCGACCTTTTGCCACATTTCAGGCTTCAAACATAAAGATATAAAACTGTAATTTTTTTGTGAAGAATCAACAACAAGTGGGACACAATCATGAAGTGAAACGAAATGTATTGGATATTTCAAACTTTTTTAACAAATAAAAAACTGAAAAATTGGGCGTGCAAAATTATTCAGCCCCCTTAAGTTAATACTTTGTAGCGCCACCCTTTGCTGCGATTACAGCTGTAAGTCGCTTGGGGTATCTATCAGTTTTGCACATCGAGAGACTGACATTTTTGCCCAAAACAGCTGGAGCTCAGTGAGGTTGGATGGAGAGCGTTTGTGAACAGCAGTTTTCAGTTCTTTCCACAGATTCTCGATTGGATTCAGGTCTGGACTTTGACTTTGCCATTCAAACACCTGGATATGTTTATTTGTGAACCATTCCATTGTAGATTTTGCTTTATGTTTTGAATCATTGTCTTGTTGGAAGACAAATCTCCGTCCCAGTCTCAGATCTTTTGCAGACTCCATCAGGTTTTCTTCCAGAATGGTCCTGTATTTGGCTCCATCCATCTTCCCATCAATTTTAACCATCTTCCCTGTCCCTGTTGAAGAAAAGCAGGCCCAAACCATGATGCTGCCACCACCATGTTTCACAGTGGGGATGGTGTGTTCAGGGTGATGAGCTGTGTTGCTTTTACGCCAAACATAACGTTTTGCATTGTTGCCAAAAAGTTTGATTTTGGTTTCATCTGACCAGAGCACCTTCTTCCACATGTTTGGTGTGTCTCCCAGGTGGCTTGTGGCAAACTTTAAAAACGACACTTTTTATGGATATCTTTAAGAAATGTCTTTCTTCTTGACACTCTTCCATAAAGGCCAGATTTGTGCAGTATACAGGGACTGATTGTTGTCCTATGGACAGAGTCTCCCACCTCAGCTGTAGATCTCTGCAGTTCATCCAGAGTGATCATGGGCCTCTTGGCTGCATCTCTGATCAGTCTTCTCCTTGTATGAGCTGAAAGTTTAGAGGGACGGCCGGGTCTCCGTAGATTTTCAGTGGTCTGATACTCCTTCCATTTCAATATTATCGCTTGCACAGTGCTCCTTGGGATGTTTAAAGCTTGGGAAATCTTTATGTATCCAAATCCGGCTTTAAACTTCTCCACAACAGTATCTCGGACCTGCCTGGTGTGTTCCTTGTTCTTCATGATGCTCTCTGCGCTTTAAACGGACCTCTGAGACTATCACAGTGCAGGTGCATTTATACGGAGACTTGATTACACACAGGTGGATTCTTTTTATCATCATTAGTTATTTAGGTTAACATTGGATCATTCAGAGATCCTCACTGAACTTCTGGAGAGAGTTTGCTGCACTGAAAGTAAAGGGGCTGAATCATTTTGCACACCCAGTTTTTTTATTTGTTAACAAAGTTTGAAATTTCCAATAAATTTCGTTCCACTTCATGATTGTGTCCCACTTGTTGTTGATTCTTCACAAAAAATTACAGTTTTATATCTTTATGTTTGAAGCCTGAAATGTGGCAAAAGGTCGCAAAGTTCAAGAGGGCCGAATACTTTCGCAAGGCACTGTATATTGGCATAAATTGATGAAGAAGTTTGATTTTTTTTTTTACATTTTTTTAATCAGATGTGTTTTATTATTATTTCAGGTACTTCTATAGCGCCATCAATTTTACGCAGCGCTTTACATATACATTGCACATTAGTCCCCTCCCTCGAGGAGCTTACAATTTAAGTTCCCTAACTCATATTCATATACCAGGGCCAATTTTAGACAGAAGCCAATTAACCTACCAGCATGTCTTAGGAATGTGGGAAGAAACTGGAGTACCCGAAGAAACCCACACAGACACGGGGAGACTGCAGGCAGATAGTGCCGTGGTTGGGATTCAAGCCAGCGACACTTTTTACTGCTAGGCGAAAGTGCTACCCACTACACCACTGTGCTGCCCTAAAATTAAAGTAAAATATTGTGTTTTTTTACCCCCAAAATCGTAAGTAGTTTTTTTTGTTTACAGCGCAAAAAAAAATGCAGGAGGTGATCAAAAAATTGTTTTTTTTTTATAAAATACATTTTTTTTTTTTTAAAAAGCTATTTTTTTTCCCGCCAAAAAATAAGGAAGGAGAATTTAACCACTTCCCATCCCGCCTATAGTTATATGACATCCACAAGGTGGCTCTGCCATCCCGGGTGGACGTCATTCCAACATCCTCGGGCGTACCGACCACTAGGGGGCAGCGCGCGCCCACCGCGTCACTCAGGTGCCGATGCGTGTGCCTAGCGGCTGCGATGTCCGCCATGCACCCGTGATCGGCAGTTACAGAGCAAGGGACGTGGATCTGTGTGTGTAATGATGTGGTGTAAACACAGAGAACCACGTCCTGTCAGGGAGAGAGGAGACCGATGCTGTGTCCCTTGTACATAAGGACTCCGATCGGTCACCTCCCCCAGTCACCCCCCTCCCCCTACAGTTAGAATGACTCCCTAGGGCACACATTAACCCCTTGATCGCCAGTCACATTTATACAGTAATCAGTGTCAAACGCGTGTCAAGCGCATCCGATCCTGTCAGCCGCAATATTTTGGTGGTATTTGATCACCTCTGCGGTTTTCATTTTTTGCGCTATAAACAAAAGTAGAGAGACAATTTTGAGAAAAAAAATGCAATATTTTTAACTTTTTGCTATAATACATATCCCCAAAATATATATATACACACACACACATACTTTTTTTTCCCTTCGTTTAGGCCAGTGTTTCTCAATTCCAGTCCTCACGCCCCCACAACAGGTCAGGTTTTCAGAATTTCCATTATTTTGCACAGGTGATTTGATCAGTTTCACTGCCTTAGTAATTCCCTTTTCATCTCTGGGAAATCCTGAAAACATGACCTGTTGGGGGGCGTGAGGACTGGAATTGAGAAACACTGGTTTAGGCCGATGAGTATTCTTCTACATATTTTTGGTTAAAAAAAATAAAAAATCATCGCGTTTATTGATTGGTTTGCACAAAAGATATAGCTTCTACAAAAATAGGGGATCGTTTTATGGCATTTTTATTTATATATTTATTTATTTTTACTAGTTATGGTGGCGATCAGTAATTTTTATCACGACTGCGACATTATGGCGGACACATCGGACACCATTTTTAGACCATTGTCATTTTTACAGCGATCAGTGCACCAATTACTGTAAAAATTACACTGGCAGTGAGAAGGTGGTGCTGCAGGGGGTTAAGTGTTCCCTAGGAAGCGATTCTTACTGTTAAGGGGGCGTGGCTACATGTGACACGTCACCGATGACCCTTCCTGATCACGGGGGAACGGTCATCAGTGACAGTGTCACTGGGCAGAATAGGGGAATGCCTTGTTTACAAAGGCACTCCCCCGTTCTGCTCTTGCCAACCGCAATCGCGGGACTCCTGGGAACATCGAGTTCCCGAGACATGCGGCCGCACTCGGTGGGCGCGCGTGCACCCGCTGGAGCGGTAGATTCAAATGGACGTACCTGTACGCCAATCTGCCTGCCCCTGCCATTCTGTCGACATAAATAGACGTGTGGTGGTCGGCAAGTGGTTAATAACCCCCAAAACATTACACTTTTTTCTATTTTTAAGGAGAGACCCGTTAACTACTTGCTGACTAGGAGGGTGTCATATGACGTCCTTCCATGATCATGGTGCGCTCTGTGATAGAAGTGTCCTACGGAAGTAAAGAGCACTCACTGTCTCTCTAATTTTTTTTCTTTGATTTCTATTACAAGGAATGTAAACATCCTTTAGAATAGAAACAAGGATGACAGGTCCTCTTTAATCGAGAGATATGGGAGTTCAAAAGGCCTCAAAACTCTTCTTTACCTATTAAAGCAAAATAATAATAAAAAACAATAAAAAAAGTGAAGTGATATCGCTCCAGTCCTCCAAGGCCATATAGGTGATTAACCACTTCAGCCCCGGACCATTTTGCAGCTAAAGGATCTGGCCCCTTTTTGCGAATCGGCGCTGCGTCGCTTTAACTGACAATTGCGCGGTCGTGCGACGTGGCTCCCAAACAATCCTTTTTTTCCCCCCACAAATAGAGATTTCTTTCGTGGTATTTGATCACCTCTGCGGTTTTTATTTTTTGCGCTATAAACAAAAATAGAGCGAACATTTTGAAAAAAAAAACAATATTTTTTACTTGTTGCTATAATAAATATCCCTCAAAAATATATAAAAATACCTTTTTTCCCCCACTTTAGGCCGATACATATGAACATATTTTTGGTAAAAAAAAAATCTTAAAAATGTCATAAAACAGTCCCCAATTTTGTAGACGCTATAACTTTTGCGCAAACTAATCAATAAAGTTTTTATTTATTTATTGTTTTTGATTGGTTTGCGCAAAAGTTATAGCGTCTACAAAATTGGGGACTGTTTTAGGACAATTTTATAATTTTTTTTTTTTTTTTACGATTAATGGCGGCGATCAGCAATTTTTATCGTCACTGAAATTATGGCGGACACATCGGGCACTATTTTGGGAACCATTGTAATTTTTACAGCGATCAGTGCTATAAAGATGCACTGTTACTGTGAAAATGACGCTGGCAGTGAAGGGGTTAACCACGAGGTGGCGCTGTAGGGGTTAAGTGTTCCCTAAGACGCGATTCTTACTGTAGGGGGGGGGGGGCGTGGCTGGATGTGTGACGTCACTGATTGTCGTTCCCTACGACAAGGAACAGACGATCAGTGGCAGTCACACTAGGAAGCACGGGGAGAGGTTTGTTTACACTTATCTCTCCCGGTTCTTCAGCTCCTGTGACCCGATCGCGGGACACCGGCCGCAATCGGGTTCACGGGTCACGCAACGCGAACCACGGCTGCGCACTTAAAGGGCAACATACCTGTACGTGATTGTGCCCAGCTGTGCCATTCCGCTGACGTATATCGGCGTGAGGCGGTCCTTAAGGGGTTAAAGAGGATCAACTCTCTGGAGCCAGCCAGCCGTACTGTTGGATAATTTCTCGGGCAAGTATATATATATATATATATATATATATATATATACACACACACACAAACACATTATATATATATAAAATATACAACACACACACTATATTTTATACACACACACACACATATTACACACACACTGTGCTCTTGAAGTGGCTAATAAAGACATTCTTGCTACATTGTTTCTAAACATTTCATAGAAGCCGTACAAAGAAAACACAAAGCCCTTCTTACCCGAACGCCATCCCCCCCGTAGGAGCTCCGGCGGAAACGGCTGTGGTTGGCGTACCAAAAGAAAAGCCGGTTGCTGGTGCCGCTGCCGCCGGCGCCGATGTGTTTGCCGCCGGCGTGGCGAAGGAGAAGAGCGAGCTGGGCTGTGACATGGATGCGGGAGTTGCCTGCGCGTTACCAAAACTGAAACCGCCCGATGGTGCGGGTGCGGCGGCGGCGGCGGCTGTGGTGGTGCCGCCGAACGAGAAGCCGGTCGCTCCCGTCGAAGCCGTCGTTTTGGCGGCTCCAAAGCTAAAGCCCCCGGGGGCCGCTGATCCAAAGCTGAAGCCGCTCGTCATGACGGTGTCTATAGGAAGAGAAAGAGGAGGAGAAATATAAAACCGGAAATGTCTGCATCTAGAGAAATATTCTCATTCCTATAAAATACATAAATACAACTAAACTACCTCCCCTCCCCCTACCTTTACACCCCAGACACCGACATTCACCCCCCCCCAAAACTCCTCACCCACAGACACCCCCTCCTCGCCCGTACTCCTCACCCACAGACACCCCCTCCTCGCCCGTACTCCTCACCCACAGACACCCCCTCCTCGCCCATACTCCTCACCCACAGACACCCCCTCCTCGCCCATACTCCTCACCCACAGACACCCCCTCCTCGCCCATACTCCTCACCCACAGACACCCCCTCCTCGCCCATACTCCTCACCCACAGACACCCCCTCCTCGCCCGTACTTCTCACCCACAGAGACCCCCTCCTCGCCCATACTCCTCACCCACAGAGACCCCCTCCTCGCCAATACTCCTCACCCACAGAGACCCCCTCCTCGCCAATACTCCTCACCCACAGACACCCCCTCCTCGCCCATACTCCTCACCCACAGACACCCCCTCCTCGCCCATACTCCTCACCCACAGACACCCCCCTCCTCGCCCGTACTCCTCACCCACAGACACCCCCTCCTCACCCGTACTCCTCACCCACAGACACCCCCTCCTCGCCCGTACTCCTCACCCACAGACACCCCCTCCTCGCCCATACTCCTCACCCCCACAGACACCCCCTCCTCGCCCGTACTCCTCACCCACAGACACCCCCTCCTCGCCCGTACCCCCTCCTCCTCTCACCCACAGACACCCCCTCCTCGCCCGTACTCCTCACCCACAGACACCCCCTCCTCGCCCGTACTCCTCACTCACAGACACCCCCTCCTCGCACGTACTCCTCACCCACAGACACCCCCTCCTCGCCCGTACTCCTCACCCACAGACACCCCCTCCTCGCCCGTACTCCTCACCCACAGACACCCCCTCCTCGCCCATACTCCTCACCCACAGACACCCCCTCCTCGCCCATACTCCTCACCCACAGACACCCCCTCCTCGCCCGTACTCCTCACCCACAGACACCCCCTCCTCGCCCGTACTCCTCACCCACAGACACCCCCTCCTCGCCCGTACTCCTCACCCACAGACACCCCCTCCTCGTCCGTACTCCTCACCCACAGACACCCCCTCCTCGTCCGTACTCCTCACCCACAGACACCCCCTCCTCGCCCGTACTCCTCACCCACAGACACCCCCTGCTCGCCCGTACTCCTCACCCACAGACACCCCCTGCTCGCCCGTACTCCTCACTCACAGACACCCCCTCCTCGCCCATACTCCTCACCCACAGACACCCCCTCCTCGCCCGTACTCCTCACCCACAGACACCCCCTCCTCGCCCATACTCCTCACCCACAGACACCCCCTCCTCGCCCATACTCCTCACCCACAGACACCCCCTCCTCGCCCATACTCCTCACCCACAGACACCCCCTGCTCGCCCATACTCCTCACCCACAGACACCCCCTGCTCGCCCGACACCCCCTCCTCGCCCATACTCCTCACCCACAGACACCCCCTCCTCGCCCGTACTCCTCACCCACAGACACTCCTCACCCACAGACACCCCCTCCTCGCACGTACTCCTCACCCACAGACACCCCCTCCTCGCCCGTACTCCTCACCCACAGACACCCCCTCCTCGCCCGTACTCCTCACCCACAGACACCCCCTCCTCGCCCGTACTCCTCACCCACAGACACCCCCTCCTCGCCCGTACTCCTCACCCACAGACACCCCCTCCTCGTCCGTACTCCTCACCCACAGACACCCCCTCCTCGTCCGTACTCCTCACCCACAGACACCCCCTCTCGCCCGTACTCCTCACCCACAGACACCCCCTCCTCGCCCGTACTCCTCACCCACAGACACCCCCTCCTCGCCCGTACTCCTCACCCACAGACACCCCCTCCTCGCCCGTACTCCTCACCCACAGACACCCCCTGCTCGCCCGTACTCCTCACTCACAGACACCCCCTCCTCGCCCGTACTCCTCACCCACAGACACCCCCTCCTCGCCCGTACTCCTCACCCACAGACACCCCCTCCTCGCCCGTACTCCTCACCCACAGACACCCCCTCCTCGCCCGTACTCCTCACCCACAGACACCCCCTCCTCGCCCGTACTCCTCACCCACAGACACCCCCTCCTCGCCCGTACTCCTCACCCACAGACACCCCCTCCTCGCCCGTACTCCTCACCCACAGACACCCCCTCCTCGCCCGTACTCCTCACCCACAGACACCCCCTCCTCGCCTGTACTCCTCACCCACAGACACCCCCTCCTCGCCCGTACTCCTCACCCACAGACACCCCCTCCTCGCCCGTACTCCTCACCCACAGACACCCCCTCCTCGCCCGTACTCCTCACCCACAGACCCCCCCCTCCTCGCCCGTACTCCTCACCCACAGACACCCCCTCCTCGCCCGTACTCCTCACCCACAGACACCCCCTCCTCGCCCGTACTCCTCACCCACAGACATCCCCTCCTCGCCCGTACTCCTCACCCACAGACACCCCCTCCTCGCCCGTACTCCTCACCCACAGACACCCCCTCCTCGCCCGTACTCCTCACCCACAGACACCCCCTCCTCGCCCGTACTCCTCACCCACAGACACCCCCTCCTCGCCCGTACTCCTCACCCACAGACACCCCCTCCTCGCCCGTACTCCTCACCCACAGACACCCCTCCTCGCCCGTACTCACCCACAGACACCCCCTCCTCGCCCGTACTCCTCACCCACAGACACCCCCTCCTCGCCCGTACTCCTCACCCACAGACACCCTCCTCGCCCGTACTCCTCACCCACAGACACCCTCCTCGCCGGTACTCCTTACCCACAGACACCCCCTCCTCGCCTCACCCACAGACACCCCCTCCTCGCCCCCGTACTCCTTACCCACAGACACCCCCTCCTCGCCCGTACTCCTTACCCACAGACACCCCCTCCTCGCCCGTACTCCTCACCCACAGACACCCCCTCCTCGCCAATACTCCTCACCCACAGACACCCCCTCCTCGCCCGTACTCCTCACCCACAGACACCCCCTCCTCGCCCGTACTCCTCACCCACAGACACCCCCTCCTCGCCCGTACTCCTCACCCACAGACACCCCCTCCTCGCCCGTACTCCTCACCCACAGACACCCCCTCCTCGCCCGTACTCCTCACCCACAGACACCCTCCTCGCCGGTACTCCTTACCCACAGACACCCCCTCCTCGCCTCACCCACAGACACCCCCTCCTCGCCCCCGTACTCCTTACCCACAGACACCCCCTCCTCGCCCGTACTCCTTACCCACAGACACCCCCTCCTCGCCCGTACTCCTTACCCACAGACACCCCCTCCTCGCCCGTACTCCTCACCCACAGACACCCCCTCCTCGCCAATACTCCTCACCCACAGACACCCCCTCCTCGCCCGTACTCCTCACCCACAGACACCCCCTCCTTGCCCATACTTCTCACCCACAGAGACCCCCTGCTCGCCCGTACTCCTCACCCACAGAGACCCCCTCCTCGCCCATACTCCTCATACACAGACACACACCCCTCGACGCTACTCCTCATACAGACACCCCCTGCTCGCCGGTACTCCTCACCCATAGACACCCCCTCCTCGCCCGTACTCCTCACCCACAGAGACCCCCTCCTCGCCCATACTCCTCACCCACAGAGACCCCCTCCTCGCCCATACTCCTCACCCACAGAGACCCCCTCCTCGCCTCACCCACAGAGACCCCCTCCTCGCCCATACTCCTCATACACAGACACCCCCTCCTCGCCCGTACTCCTCACCCACAGACACCCCCTCCTCGCCCACAGACACCCCCTCCTCGCCCATACTCCTCACCCACAGACACCCCCTCCTCGCCCATACTCCTCACCCACAGACACCCCCTCCTCGCCCGTACTCCTCACCCACAGACACCCCCTCCTCGCCCGTACTCCTCACCCACAGACACCCCCTCCTCGCCCGTACTCCTCACCCACAGACACCCCCTCCTCGCCCGTACTCCTCACCCACAGACACACCCCCTCCTCGCCCGTACTCCTCACCCACAGACACCCCCTCCTCGCCCGTACTCCTCACCCACAGACACCCCCTCCTCGCCCGTACTCCTCACCCACAGACACCCCCTCCTCGCCCGTACTCCTCACCCACAGACACCCTCCTCGCCGGTACTCCTTACCCACAGACACCCCCTCCTCGCCTCACCCACAGACACCCCCTCCTCGCCCCCGTACTCCTTACCCACAGACACCCCCTCCTCACCCACAGACACCCCCTCCTCGCCCGTACTCCTCACCCACAGACACCCCCTCCTCGCCCGTACTCCTCACCCACAGACACCCTCCTCGCCGGTACTCCTCACCCACAGAGACCCCCTCCTCGCCCATACTTCTCACCCACAGACACCCCCTCCTCACCCACAGACACCCCCTCCTCGCCCGTACTCCTCACCCACAGAGACCCCCTCCTCGCCCGTACTCCTCACCCACAGACACCCCCTCCTCACCCACAGACACCCCCTCCTCGCCCGTACTCCTCACCCACAGACACCCCCTCCTCGCCCGTACTCCTCACCCACAGACACCCTCCTCGCCGGTACTCCTCACCCACAGAGACCCCCTCCTCGCCCATACTTCTCACCCACAGACACCCCCTCCTCGCCCGTACTCCTCACCCACAGACACCCCCTCCTCGCCCGTACTCCTCACCCACAGAGACCCCCTCCTCGCCCATACTCCGCACCCACAGACACCCCCTGCTCGCCCGTACTCCTCACCCACAGACACCCCCTCCTCGCCCATACTCCTCACCCACAGACACCCCCTCCTCGCCCGTACTCCTCACCCACAGACACCCTCCTCGCCGGTACTCCTTACCCACAGACACCCCCTCCTCGCCTCACCCACAGACACCCCCTCCTCGCCCCCGTACTCCTTACCCACAGACACCCCCTCCTCGCCCGTACTCCTCACCCACAGACACCCCCTCCTCGCCCATACTCCTCACCCACAGACACCCCCTCCTCGCCCGTACTCCTCACCCACAGACACCCTCCTCGCCGGTACTCCTAACCCACAGACACCCCCTCCTCGCCTCACCCACAGACACCCCCTCCTCGCCCCCGTACTCCTTACCCACAGACACCCCCTCCTCGCCCCCGTACCCACAGACACTCCTTACCCACAGACACCCCCTCTGCTCGCCCGTACTCCTCACCCACAGACACCCCCTCCTCGCCCCTCCTCGACACCCCCTCCCGCCCATACTCCTCACCCACAGACACCCCCTCCTCCCCCTCCTCACCCACGACACCCCCTCCTCGCCCATACTCCTCACCCACAGACACCCCCTCCTCGCCCGTACTCCTCACCCACAGACACCCCCTCCTCGCCCATACTCCTCACCCACAGACACCCCCTCCTCGCCCGTACTCCTCACCCACAGACACCCCCTCCTCGCCCGTACTCCTCACCCACAGACACCCCCTCCTCGCCCGTACTCCTCACCCACAGACACCCCCTCCTCGCCCGTACTCCTCACCCACAGACACCCCCTCCTTGCCGGTACTCCTCACCCACAGACACCCCCTCCTCGCCCGTACTCCTCACCCACAGAAACCCCCTCCTCGCCCGTACTCCTCACCCACAGACACCCCCTCCTCGCCCATACTCCTCACCCACAGACACCCCCCTCCTCGCCGGTACTCCTCACCCACAGACACCCCCTCCTCGCCCGTACTCCTCACCCACAGACACCCCCTCCTCGCCCGTACTCCTCACACACCCCTCTCCGGTACTCCTCACCCACAGAAACACAGCACCGGTACTCCTCATAAACAGACACCCCTCACCGGTACTCCTCATACACCCCCCTCACCGGTACTCCTCACCTCACCGGTACTCCTCATACACCCCCCTCACCGGTACTCCTCATACACCCCCCTTCACCGGTACTCCTCATACACCCCCCCTCACCAGTACTCCTCATACACACCGGTGGCGGGAGATCACGTTTACCTCTTCCTCAGGCCCGGGCCGACAGCTCCGTACTGCGCATGTCCGGAAACACACCGAAAGGCCCCTTTAGGTGTCCTGCATTTTGCCTGTACAAATAATCACGGTACAATTCTATAACCGGTACTGATTTCTGACCGCCGTGTATCGTCGCGGTACACGAATGTGGCATTTTCCTATTTCCACTTTTCACTTGAATTGATTTCTGGCATTCGCCGATGTCACCCCTATGAAGGACCCCAATGTTTTGGTTACCCCGGCAACACAGATGCGGTAAATACAATCCTGGTAAGAAAACGAATAAGGATCGGTAATGTCCGGAGGAGGAAGGTGAGTGTCCCCCGGGTCCTCGGTGTGCTCTGTGCTTGTTCATTGTCTCCTCATTGTTTCCTGCCTGCAGTATGTATGAGCTGTACTATTATCGGAGAGGAACCACAACTCCCAGCAATCCCCCTCTTCCCCCAAATGTCACTCTGAATGGATGGAGGGGACAAGAAATCTACTATACAGACCGCCTTCCCTACTATGCCACGTACTGCCACCATGCATGGCGCCAAGGCAGTTCATTCACCGCACAAGGACCGACCAATAGCAATACTGCGCATCAGGTTTTAATTTGCAATGAAAGGAACCACAGGGCACTGAACGTGTCACCGCAATACAATGGCCAGGGCTTTTATTCTCACTAGGTGCAGGAAATACCCCCGTCTTTAGTCACCCGCCCCCAACCCACCTCCGAGCACCATCCCTTGGCTCCACCCCTACCCACCTCCGAGCACCATCCCTTGTCTCCTCCCCCAACCCACCTCCGAGCACCATCCCTTGTCTCCTCCCCCAACCCACCTCCGAGCACCGTCCCTTGTCTCCGCCCCTACCCACCTCCGAGCACCATCCCTTGTCTCCTCCCCCAACCCACCTCGGAGCACCATCCCTTGGCTCCACCCCTACCCACTTCTGAGCACCGTCCCTTGTCTCCGCCCCTACCCACCTCCGAACACCATCCCTTGTCTCCTCCCCCAACCCACCTCCGAGCACCGTCCCTTGTCTCCTCCCCCAACCCACCACCGAGCACCGTCCCTTGTCTCCTCCCCCCACCCACCTCCGAGCACCGTCCCTTGTCTCCTCCCCCAACCCACCTCCGAGCACCGTCCCTTGTCTCCTCCCCCAACCCACCTCCGAGCACCGTCCCTTGTCTCCTCCCACAACCCACCTTCTAGCATCGTCCCTTGTCTCCTCCCCCAACCCACCTCCGAGCACCGTCCCTTGTCTCCTCCCCCAACCTACCTCCGAGCACCATCCCTTGGCTCCACCCTTACCCACTTCTGAGCACTGTTCCTTGTCTCCTCCCCCAACCCACCCCTGAGAACTGTCCCTTGGCTCCACCCCTACCCACCTCCGAGCACCGTCCCTTGTCTCCGCCCCTACCCACCTCCAAACACCGTCCCTTGTCTCCACCCCTTACTCACCTCCAAACACCATCCCTTGTCTCCTCCCCCAACTCACCTCCGAGCACCGTCCCTTGTCTCCGCCCCTACCCACCTCCAAACACCGTCCCTTGTCTCCGCCCCTTACCCACCTCCAAACACCATCCCTTGTCTCCTCCCCCAACCCACCTCCGAGCACCATCCCTTGTCTCCTCCCCCAACCCACCTCTGAGCACTGTCCCTTGTCTCCTCCCCCAACCCACCTCTGAGCACCGTCCCTTGTCTCCTACCCCAACCCACCTCTGAGCACTGTTCCTTGTCTCCTCCCCCAACCCACCCCTGAGAACTGTCCCTTGGCTCCACCCCTACCCACTTCTGAGCACCGTCCCTTGTCTCCTCCCCCAACCCACCTCCGAGCACCGTCCCTTGTCTCCGCCCACTACCCACCTCTGAGCATCGTTCCTTGGTTCCAACCCCCACCCACCTCTGAGCACTGTCCCTTGTCTCCGCCCCCTCTGAGCACCATCCTTTGTCTACCCCCCTACCCACCTCTGTGCACGGTCCCTTGTCTCCTCCCACTACCTACCTCTGAGCACCGTCCCTTGGTTCCACCCATACCCACATCAGAGCACAATCCCTTGGTTCACCCCCTACGCACCTCTGAGCACGGTCCCTTGTTTCTGCCCACTACCGACCTCTGAGCACCGTCCCTTGGTTCCACCCATACCCACCTCCAAGCACCATCCCTTGGTTCCATCTCCGAGCACCAACCTTTGGTTCCACCCCCTATCTAGCACTGCTCCTTTTAGAGTACAGAACCAAGTATCATTTTATGGTGATAAGTAATTTGTATGGAAATTGTTAATGATACCAAGAAAAGCAGTAAAATCTCAGCTGCCAACTGCTGAAACGGGGGAGAGGGGGGCATAGATGAGTCACTCCATTGCTGCACAGAGAAGTGCAGGATCTGGTTGAGGAGTTCTGTCCTCCTCTCTGCTGCCAACTGCCGAGACTAGGTGGGGGCAGAGATGAGGAGGGTGCCGAAGCTGCAGGAGAGGTGCGAGGGCCACATGAAAAGGCCTGGCAAGCCAAATTCGGCCCCAGGGCCTTGTTCTTGACACATGTGTGTTATATATTCTGCTTTGTGTGCTAAGAGAAGATGCTATTTAGTAACTGCTGCCAAGAGCTTGTGTTGGTGTCTATGCATGACCTGACAACCTATTATTTCTATCTGTTCCTTTGTGACTATGTGAGAGTTTATTTTATTTCTTCTTGAACCTTGCCTGCAGGGGCGACATGGAGAAGCATCTGGGGGAGTCCTCCACCACGTCATCCATACAAGCTCTATGTGATCTGCTTCGCCACCCTTCTGAGGAGGAGGAGGAGGAATATGAAAGTCACGTGAGTATATAACGATTTTATTATATATTATTGTTTGCTTTTATTAGTAACTATGTCAGAGCGGCATCAATCTGAGTATGGGACAGGTCAACAAAGTGTAATTTTTTTAGCTCCTCCCACCTATGCTTCCATGTTTAACCCTCTTGACCTCCAGGAGATTTACTATCCAACCTCCGAGCACCGTCCCTTGGTTCCACCCCCTGCCCACCTCCGAGCACCGTCCCTTGGTTTCACCCCCTATCCACCTCCGAGCACCGTCCCTTGGTTTCACCCCCTACCCACCTCCGAGCACCGTCCCTTGGTTCCACCCCCTACCCACCTCCGAGCACCGTCCCTTGGTTCCACCCCCTACCCACCTCCGGGCACCGTCCCTTGGTTCCACCCCCTACCCACCTCCGAGCACCGTCCCATGGTTCCACCCCCTACCCACCTCCGAGCACCGTCCCTTGGTTCCACCCCCTACCCACCTCCGAGCACCGTCCCTTGGTTTCACCCCCCCTACCCACCTCCGAGCACAGTTCCTTGGTTCCACCCCCTACCCACCTCCGAGCACCGTCCCTTGGTTCCACCCCCTACCCACCTCCGAGCACTGTCCCTTGGTTCCACCCCCTACCCACCTCCGAGCACGGTCCCTTTGGTTCCACCCCCTACCCACCTCCGAGCACCGTCCCTTGGTTCCACCCCCTACCCACCTTCGAGCACCGTCCCATGGTTTCCCCCCCCCTACCCACCTCCGAGCACAGTTCCTTGGTTCCACCCCCTACCCACCTCCGAGCACCGTCCCTTGGTTCCACCCCCTACCCACCTCCGAGCACCGTCCCTTGGTTTCACCCCCTACCCACCTCCGAGCACCGTCCCTTGGTTCCACCCCCTACCCACCTCCGAGCACCGTCCCTTGGTTCCACCCCCTACCCACCTCCAGGCACCGTCCCTTGGTTCCACCCCCTACCCACCTCCGAGCACCGTCCCATGGTTCCACCCCCTACCCACCTCCGAGCACCGTCCCTTGGTTCCACCCCCTACCCACCTCCGAGCACCGTCCCTTGGTTTCACCCCCCTACCCACCTCCGAGCACAGTTCCTTGGTTCCACCCCCTACCCACCTCCGAGCACCGTCCCTTGGTTCCACCCCCTACTCACCTCCGAGCACTGTCCCTTGGTTACACCCCCTACCCACCTCCGAGCACGGTCCCTTTGGTTCCACCCCCTACCCACCTCCGAGCACCGTCCCTTGGTTCCACCCCCTACCCACCTTCGAGCACCGTCCCATGGTTTCCCCCCCCCTACCCACCTCCGAGCACAGTTCCTTGGTTCCACCCCCTACCCACCTCCGAGCACCGTCCCTTGGTTCCACCCCCTACCCACCTCCGAGCACCGTCCCTTGGTTTCACCCCCCTACCCACCTCCGAGCACGGTCCCTTTGGTTCCACCCCTTACCCACCTCCGAGCAACGTCCCTTGGTTCCACCCCCTACCCACCTTCGAGCACCGTCCCTTGGTTTCCCCCCCCCTACCCACCTCCGAGCACCGTTCCTTGGTTCCACCCCCCTCCGAGCACCATTCCTTGGTTTCACCCCCCTACCCACCTTCGAGCACCGTCCCTTGGTTTCCCCCCCCCCTACCCACCTCCGAGCACAGTTCCTTGGTTCCACCCCCTACCCACCTCCGAGCACAGTCCCTTGGTTCCACCCCCTACCCACCTCCGAGCACCGTCCCTTGGTTCCACCCCCTACCCACCTCCGAGAACTGTCCCTTGGTTTCACTCCCCTACCCACCTCCGAGCACAGTTCCTTGGTTCCACCCCCTACCCACCTCCGAGCACCGTCCCTTGGTTCCACCCCCTACCCACCTCCGAGCACGGTCCCTTTGGTTCCACCCCCTACCCACCTCCGAGCACCGTCCCTTGGTTCCACCCCCTACCCACCTTCGAGCACCGTCCCTTGGTTTCCCCCCCCCTACCCACCTCCGAGCACCGTTCCTTGGTTCCACCCCCCTCCGAGCACCATTCCTTGGTTTCACCCCCCTACCCACCTCCGAGCACTGTCCCTTGGTTTCACCCCCCTACCTACCTCCGAGCACAGTTCCTTGGTTCCACCCACCTCCGAGCACCGTCCCTTGGTTTCACCCCCCTACCCACCTCCGAGCACAGTTCCTTGGTTCCACCCACCTCCGAGCATCGTCCCTTGGTTTCACCCCCTACCCACCTCTGAGCACAGTTCCTTGGTTCCACCCACCTCCGAGCACCGTCCCTTGGTTTCACCCCCGTTTCCACCTCCAAGCACAGTTCCTTGGTTCCACCCACCTCCGAGCACTGTCCCTTGGTTCCACCCTCCCTACCCACCTCTGAGCACTGTTCCTTGGTTCCACCCCCTACCCACCTCCGAGCACCATCCCTTGGTTCCACCCCCTACCCACCTCCGAGCACCATCCCTTGGTTTCACCCCCCTACCCACCTCCGAGCACAGTTCCTTGGTTCCACCCCCTACCCACCTCCGAGCACCGTCCCTTGGTTCCACCCCCTACCCACCTCCGAGCACCGTCCCTTGGTTTCACCCCCCTACCCACCTCCGAGCACAGTTCCTTGGTTCCACCCCCTACCCACCTCCGAGCACAGTTCCTTGGTTCCACCCCTTACCCACCTCCGAGCACTGTCCCTTGGTTCCACCCCTTACCCACCTCCGAGCACTGTCCCTTGGTTCCACCCCTTACCCACCTCCGAGCACTGTCCCTTTGGTTCCACCCCTTACCCACCTCCGAGCACCGTCCCTTGGTTCCACCCCTTACCCACCTTCGAGCACCGTCCCTTGGTTTTCCCCCCCCCCTACCCACCTCCGAGCACAGTTCCTTGGTTCCACCCCCTACCCACCTCCGAGCACCGTCCCTTGGTTCCACCCCCTACCCACCTCCGAGCACCGTCCCTTGGTTTCACCCCCCTACCCACCTCCGAGCAACGTCCCTTGGTTCCACCCCCTACCCACCTTCGAGCACCGTCCCTTGGTTCCCCCCCCCCCCTACCCACCTCCGAGCACCGTTCCTTGGTTCCACCCCCCTCCGAGCACCATTCCTTGGTTTCACCCCCCTACCCACCTTCGAGCACCGTCCCTTGGTTTCCCCCCCTACCCACCTCCGAGCACAGTTCCTTGGTTCCACCCCCTACCCACCTCCGAGCACCGTCCCTTGGTTCCACCTCCGAGCACCGTCCCTTGGTTCCACCCCCTACCCACCTCCGAGAACTGTCCCTTGGTTTCACTCCCCTACCCACCTCCGAGCACAGTTCCTTGGTTCCACCCCCTACCCACCTCCGAGCACCGTCCCTTGGTTCCACCCCCTACCCACCTCCGAGCACGGTCCCTTTGGTTCCACCCCCTACCCACCTCCGAGCACCGTCCCTTGGTTCCACCCCCTACCCACCTTTGAGCACCGTCCCTTGGTTTCCCCCCCCCCTACCCACCTCCGAGCACCGTTCCTTGGTTCCACCCCCCTCCGAGCACCATTCCTTGGTTTCACCCTCCTACCCACCTCCGAGATCTGTCCCTTGGTTTCACCCCCTACCTACCTCCGAGCACAGTTCCTTGGTTCCACCCACCTCCGAGCACCGTCCCTTGGTTTCACCCCCCTACCCACCTCCGAGCACAGTTCCTTGGTTCCACCCACCTCCGAGCATCGTCCCTTGGTTTCACCCCCTACCCACCTCTGAGCACAGTTCCTTGGTTCCACCCACCTCCGAGCACCGTCCCTTGGTTTCACCCCCCTTCCCACCTCCAAGCACAGTTCCTTGGTTCCACCCACCTCCGAGCACTGTCCCTTGGTTCCACCCTCCCTACCCACCTCTGAGCACCGTCCCTTGGTTCCACCTCCCTACCCACCTCTGAGCACTGTTCCTTGGTTCCACCCCCTACCCACCTCCGAGCACCATCCCTTGGTTCCAACACCTATCCACCTAACACCTACCCTTACTAACAATGTCAGAGTGGTATAAATCTGAGTATGGCACAGGTGAACAAAGTGTAAAAAATGTAGCTCCTCCCACTCATGCTTCCATGTTTAACCCCTTGACCTCCAGGAGATTTACCCCCCCCCCCTCCTGACCAGGCCATTTTTTGTGATGCGGCACTGCGTTACCTTAACTGACAATTGCGCAGTCGATCGACGCTGTACCCAAATAAAATTATGAAATGGCACACCAACACACCCTTTCCACTTGCAGACTGCTCGCGGTCATTATACAGCGGTACTTTGACGTTAAATACTGTTGTTATGGCAGCCGATAGCTCTGGTATTTTTTTTTAAACGGGCGGTCCACTTTCAGATAAAAGTAGTCTCTGCGGCGGATTCGCCTCAAGATCACTTTTATCAGTTGCGGGAGAGGTCACGCCCCCTACTCCCGGTGGTCTCCACCGCTTACCGGAGCCACTCTGCTAAAAAAAATATATATATAATGTTTGGGGGTTCTAAGTAATTTTCTAGCAAAAAATCTGGATTTTAACTTGTAAACAACAAATGTCAGAAATAGGCTTAAAGCGGAGGTCCGCCGAAAATAAATAAATATTAAAAGCCAGCAGCTACAAATACTACAGCTGCTGAATTTTAATATATGGACACTTACCTGTCCAGGGCGCCCGCGATGTCGGCAGCTGAAGCTGTCAGTCAGCTCTCGGCTGCTACTGCCACCATCTTCGTTAAGGGAATCAGGAAGTGAAGCCTTGCCGCTTCACTTCCTGGTTCTCTACTGCGCATTCACGAGTCGCGCTGCGCGTCCTCACTGGTCCCTAATGTCTTCTGGGACCTTTGTGTCTCCCAGAAGACAGCCCAGGAGGACAGAGTAGGTGCCGGAAGTGGTGTAGATCACCAAGGTGATCTATACCCGGAAGTGGAAGCAAATACCTGTATTACACAGGTATCTTCTCCCTCCTCCCCCTGAAAGGTGACAAATGTGACACCAGGGGGGGGAGGGTTCCAAAAAGTGGAAGTTCCATTTTTGGGTGGAACTCCACTTTAAGCAGAAAAGAGTTAAACCTGAGACTGTCTTCCAGATTCTTACTAGCAATTTTAGGCCCTGATGAAGCAGGAGCCTGTTAGAAACGCGTTGGCTTGTCCTTTTTATGAATTAATCAATTCCTCATGATTTTTCAACAATCAGTCTGGTGCTCCTCCTTTCTCCTTTACCTCCTCATGGTAAACATATGTATATGTATATGTTTGTGTAGTTGTATTTTACTTATATATGACATACTTTCATATATACATATATATATTTTTTTTTCGTTTTTAGTGTCCTACCTCATCTACCTCATCTGGGTTTGCTGGGCCCGGAGACATTGGATCTGTAAACAAGATACAACAAAACATCTCCACTTGTAAGTATTTATTTAAAGCGGAAACATCGCCTTAAAAAAAAGGTTCTGCTCATCTTCCTCCCTCCTTCTCTTCCACGTTTGGAAGTTCTTTGTATGGTGGGGGGGGGGGGGCAGTGGGTACCTCTTTCTGGCAGTACCCACTTCCACTGGAAATGCCTAAGCCAGGGGTCCCCAAACTTTCTAAGCAAACGGACAGTTTACTGTCCTTCAGACATAAGTGGGGGCCGGGCTGTGGCCACCTGGGGTAGAAAATGCCTGAGAGTCAATGGACCTAATGTCTCAGGCTTGGCTGTCAGTGAGAGTAAAAAAGTTACATGGCACCTGTGGCCAGTAGGAGGAGAAATAGTGTCCCATAATTGATTTTGGTGGGAGGAATGGTGAACCATCATTGTTATCAGTAGGAGGAATAGTGCCCCATCATTGGTGTCAGTAGGAGGAATAGTGCCCCATCATTGGTGTCGGTGAAGGAATAGTGTCCCATCATTGGTGTCGGTGGAAGGAATAGTGTCTCATCATTGGTGTCAGTGGGAGGAATAGTGTCTCATCATTGGTGTCAGTGGGAGGAATAGTGTCTCATCATTGGTATCAGTGGGAGTAATAGTGCCCCATCATTGGTGTCTGTGGGAGGAATAGTGTCCCATCATTGGTGTCTGTGGGAGGAATAGTGTCCCATCATTGGTGTCAGTGGAAGGAATAGTGTCCCATCATTGGTGTCAGTGGGAGGAATAGTGTCCCATCATTGGTGTCAGTGGGAGGAATAGTGTCCCATCATTTGTGTCAGTGGATAGAATAGTGTCCCATCATTGGTATCAGTGGGAGGAATAGTGCCCCATCATTGGGATCAATGGGGAGGAATAGTGTCCCATCATTGGTCTCAGTGGGAGGAATGGTGTCCCATAATTGGTCTCACTGGGAGGAATAATGCCCCATCTTTGGTGTCAGTGGAGGAATGGTGTCCCATCATTGGTGTCAGCGGGGGGAATAGTGTCCCATCATTGGTGTCGGTGAAGGAATAGTGCCTCATCATTGGTGTAATTGGGAGGAATAGTGCCCTATTATTAATTGGAGGAATCGTGCCCAATTCATGGGAGGAATTATGCCCCACTGTTGGTGTTAGTGGAAGGAATGGTGCCCCACATCGGTGACAGGAATGGTGCCACAAGGCCTAGATAAAGGCAAGCAAAGGGCCGCATCTGGCCCGTGGGCCACAGTTTGGAGGACACCGGCCTAGGCAATCTCTGTGGAAGTCTCCCCTGCCCGCAACCTCCTGGGACACCACACGGGGTCACTTGCAGAGAGCAGCGTGGCTTGCGCATGTGCAGTGAGGAGCCGGTTGCAAAGGGAGTCACAGCTGGCTTCCCACAGTAAACATGGCGGCTCTGAGGCCCCTTAGATCAACGAAGAACTGGCCCGGGTGAGGACAGCAAAGGAGCCCTAAACAAATAGTTGTCGCTTTATTAAAAGTCAGCAGCTACTTTATTATTAATTATTATTTAAATTTTTTATCGACTGACTCTTTAAAGTCTATGTATAGCCAAAACTGTGTTTTTTCTTTTATTACTGAAGGTAAATACTGTTGTATTAACTGTATGTAGCCTCAGCTACAGATTATACCGTATACAGCACTGTGCTCCTCCAATGGAACAGAGATTTCCTGTCCCACTCCCGGGATAAACTTAAGTCAGGCTGTGCCCCACTCATCCATTCACGAGAAGCATCGTTATCCTATAAATGAATACAAAGCTCCTCTGAGACAAAGTGGCGGGCGGATGATGTCACAATCTCCTCCTCGGCCAATCAGAGGAAGCCTTGTCTCAGTCATAAAACACAAAGCTTCCCATGAATGGCTGAGCAGCGTGCAATTCGACTATATTTTATTTTTAAGGAGTGAGGGGGGAAGTTTGTCGGAATGCAGCGCTGTATACTATATATATAGCTGAGGCTACATACAGTTCATACGGTGAACCCAGCAAACGCGCCTGTTAGTGCAGTCGTTTATTTGAGCCAGCCTGGCCCTAATTAACTATTTAAAGGGGACATTAAACTGATGGGCACTAATAGGTGGCACTGATGGGCACTGAAAGACTGCACTGATAGTTACCTATGGGCGGCACCGATAGCACTGGCAGGCATTGCTGATGGGAACTGATTGGCATCATGTCTGGGCACTGATTGGCACTGTCACGGAATGTCCCCGCACTCCGACCGAGTGCTTCCGTCATATACCGCTTCCTATCAGTCTGGACATAGATATCAGATATTCCAGCTGCCTTTAACACACAACGAGACGAGACTTGTCAGTGTGCTAAGTATGGAGTCTTTAATAGAACCAAAACCACAATCTTATATACAGCAAAGAGGTGGCAACCAGAACAATAATCAGACGCCCCGTCTCCTCATTATCTGCTAACAATGCACAATCTCTTAAGCGTAAACACAGATCATCTTCACACACACAATAGATTCAATTAGTACAAAGAATAGAGAGATGGCTGGTGGTGAGGCCATTAGCATCTCAACAGCCTCACACAATGGAATGTCTTGGAGCAGATGCAATTAACACCTCTCAAAAGCATGTGTCCCCACATTGAATGAAACATTGACCTTTACAGCTTGTTAAATGTCCAGATCTCCAATAAAACATGAATTATCATTTATCAGCCACCCTATGCCCAAAAGAGGGGCACAGGGTGACCTTAGACCCAAGAGTCCTTAGTGCCGCTGGCACAGGAGTATCCCTCAAAAGTCTCTGGGCATCACGGGATCACAGGAAGAGCCATGTATCGGCTTTTCCTCACTCACGTCTGACAGATGGGGAGGGCCGATTGGCTGCTCGCCTGACAGGGGGGGGGGGGGGTTATGCGTTGATTATCAGTGCAGCCCTCTCCCCCCACAGATGTCCGCACAGGACCACCAGAGATGCTGCCAGGACCACCACGGATGCCGATCATGGATGGCCACCAGGACCGGCGATGCCAGTCAGTGCTGAGCAGTGCTGGTGGCCATCCATGATCGGCATCCGTGGTGGTCCTGGCAGCATCTCTGGTGGTCCTGTGCGGACATCTGTGGGGGGAGAGGGCTGCACTGATAATCAACGCATACCCCTCCCCCTGTCAGGCGAGCAGCCAATCGGCCCTCCCCATCTGTCAGACGTGAGTGAGGAAAAGCCGATACACGGCTCTTCCTGTTTACACTGTGATCAGCTGTGATTGGACACGGATGATCACATGATAAAGAGCCTCCGTCAGAGGCTCTTTACTGAGATCGGTGATGCGGTGTGTCATACTGACACGCCGCACCATCCGATCGCCACACAGATCGTGGCTTATCCTGCTATATGACATATGACGTCCAGTCATGATAACTGATAACTGAACCATCATCATTTTGCTATAGGTCGGACAGGAAGTAAACTAAACGGGTTAATTTTAATATCTCCAAATTAACGGACTTGTCGAATTTTGTCAAAAAACAAATCAAATTGCACGTGTCTAATCAGGGCTTGACTGGCAATCAAGTGCACAATCCAGAACAACCAATGGTATATATTCCAGCGTGAGATGAATGCACAGGCCTCATCAGCAGCCTGTTTGGCACGTAGACCCCTGAAACGCGTTGGGTATTTCTTGATCTGTACCTATGATCTTTTTAATGGAACAAAGTTGTATCTGGACCTCTTAGCAGTGCCATTGCACTTACATTTCAACCCTTCTTACAATCTTGCAGACAACCTCCTCCTGCTTCTATAATCATCACTTTGCTCATTTTACAGCTGAAACAAAAAAAGATGGGAAGGATATTTGGCACGAGTCGGAAGTTAAAGAAGGGGCAGAATTCGATGATTTTTTGGATCCAAGAGAAAAACCAGAGTAAGTCAAACTGTTCTGTTCAATATTTTTTTTTAAGTGAAACTACAGTATAGGTAAATGCATGTTGTACATGAGGACAGTGAGGGGCCATCGGTAATGCTGAGTATTGGAGAGAAGAAGTGAGCCCTGGAGGACTCCCCTACCCCTAGGCTTACCTCAACTCCCCAACTACTGAGCTGCAACATCGCCCCACCAGATCTGGCACCACTTAGCTATGTAGTCAAAGACTAGTCTTCCAACCTTGTGGTAGCAGTTTGATAAAGACCCTTTTCTGATCCTCCATGACTGTGCCCCTGTCAACACAGCCAGCTTCCTAAAGACATGGGGGTAGATTCACATAGATCAGCAGATCTTTAGATCCGCGTAATCTATCTTATTTACGATCCGCCAGCGCCAGTTTTTGAGGCAAGTGCTGTATTCACAAAGCACTTGCCTCTAAAGTGGCGCCGGAGGCTCGTAAATCCCCCGGGGAAATTCAAATTCCGCGGCTAGGGGGAGTGTATTATTTAAATCGGGCGCGTCCCCGCGCCGATTTAACTGCGCATCCGCCGCCGGCTTAATTTCCCAGCATACATTGCTCCAAATGACGTCGCAAGGACGTCATTGGTTTTGACGTTAACGCAAATTACGTATGGCCGTATTTGCTAACGACTTACGTAAATGACGTAAGAAATTCAAAACTCAACGCGGGAACGACGGCCATACTTAACATAGGATACGCCGCAATTACCCCTCATATAGCAGGGGTAACTATCCGCTGGAAAAAACCGAACGCAAACAACGTAAAAAAAAAAAGCGACAGCCGGGCGTTCGTTTCTGAATCGGCGGTTCTCCTCATTTGCATATTCGTCGCGTATACAAATGGAAGCGCCACCTAGCGGCCAGCGGGAGATTGCAGCCTAAGATCCAACGGTGTAAGTCACTTACACCTGTCGGATCTAAGGGAGATCTATGCGGAACCTGATTCGATGAATCAGCCCAGAGATCCAACCGTCGGATCTCAGAGATACGACGGCGTATTAGTAGATACGCCGTCGTATCTCTATATGAATCTACCCCACGCTTTGATGAGTTTTTGTGGAGGAACTGGAGTGTCCTACACAGAGCCCTGACCTCAACCCAACTGAACACCTTTTGGGATGAATTGGAATGCCCATTGTGTGCCACGTCTTCTCACCCAACATCAATACTTGACCTCATCTAACGAACACCTTTTGGGATGAATTGGAATGCCCTTTGTGTGCCACGTCTTCTCACCCAACATCAATACTTGACCTCATCTAACGAACACCTTTTGGGATGAATTGGAATGCCCTTTGTGTGCCAGGTCTTCTCATCCAACATGAGTACCTGACCTCAACCCTACTGAGCACCTTTGGGCTCAGATCTTCTCATCCAACTTCAGTACCCGACCTCAACCCTACTAAGCACCTCTTTTAAATGATTTGGAATGTCCATTGTGCGCCACATCTTCTAATCCAACATTAATACTTGACTTCAACCCAACCGAATACCCTTTGAAAGATTTGGAATGGCCATTGTGTGGCAGGTCTTCTCATCGAATTTCAGTACAGTACATGACCTCAACCTCCTACTGAACATCTTTTGGATGATTTGGAATGCCCATTGTGTGCCAGGTCTTCTCATCCAACTTCAGTACCTGACCTCAACCAAACTGAACACCTTTTAGGTGATTTGGAATGTCCATTATGTGACACGTCTTCTCAGCCAACATTAATACTTGACCTCAACCCTACTGAACATCTTTTGGATGAATTTGATTGCCCATCGTGTACCAGGTCTTCTTATTCACCATCAGTACCTGACCTCAACCAACCTGAACATCTTTGGGTTCAGGTCTACTCATCCAACTTCAGTACCTGACCTCAACCCTACTGAACACCTTTGGGATCAGGTCTTCTCATCCAACTTCAGTGTCTGACCTCAACCCCACTAAACATCTCTTTTAGACGATTTAGAATGTCCTTTGTGTGCCACGTCTTCTCATCCGACATTAATACTTGACCTCAACACAACCAAATAACTTTTGGATGATTTGGAATGCCCATTGTGTGGCAGGTCTTCTCATCAAATTTCAGTACAGTACCTGACCTCAACCCAACTGAACATCTTTTGGATGATTTGGAGTGCCCATTGTGTGCCATGTCTTCTCATCCAGCAACCAAACCAAATACCTTTTGGATCATTTGAAATGCTCATTGTGTGCCAGGTCTTTTTATCAAATTTCAGTACAGTTCCTGACCTCAACCCCACTGAACACATTTTGGATGAATTTGATTGCCCATTGTGTGCCAGGTCTTCTTATCCACCATCAGTACCTGACCTCAACCCTACTGAACACCTTTGGGTTTGGGTCTTCTCATCCAACTTCAGTACCTGACCTCAACCCTACTGAACACCTCTTTTAGATGATTTGGAATGTCCATTGTGTGCCACATCTTCTTATCAAACATTAATACTTGACTTCAACCCATCCGAATACCCTTTGGATGATTTGGAATGGCCATTGTGTGCCAGGTCTTCTCATCCAACATCAGTACCTGACCTCAACCCTACTGAACACCTTTTTTAAATGATTTGGAATGTCTATTGTGTGCCATGTCTTCTAATCAAACATTAATACTGGAACTCAACCCGACTGAACAGCTTTTGGATGAATTGGAATGCCCATTGTGTGCCAGGTCTTCTCATCCAACACCAGTACATGACCTCAACCTTACTGAACACCTTTTAGATGATTTGGAATGCCCATTGTGTGCCAGGTCTTCTCATCCAACACCAGTACCTGGCCTCAACCATACTGAACACCTTGGGGATCAGGTCTTCTTATCCAACAGCAGTACCTGACATCAACCCTACTAAACACTTTTGGGGTCAGGCCTTTTTATCCAACATCAGTACCTGACCTCCCAAATGCTCTTTTAGCCAGATCCCCACATACTACACACTTCGAAATCTTGTGGAACTCCTTCTCAGAAGAGTGGGTGATGTTCTAGTCACTAAGAGGGGACCAGCTTGGTAATAGTCATGGTTCTGGAATGGGATGTCCAACAAGCTCATGTAGGTTTGATGGCCAAACTTGTGTACATTTGACCACAGAATAAAAATAAATCTAAAGTACAGTAAAACCTTAGTTTGAGAGTAACTTGGTTTGAGAGCGTTTTGCAAGACAAGCAAAATGTTTTAATACAATTTGACTTGATATACAAGCGATGTCTTGATATAAGAGTAGCGTCATGTCACAACTGAGTATAAAAGAGAAGAGAGGAGCCTCTAAGTCAGCTTTTTTCAACCTTTTTAACGCTGGGGAACCCTAAAAATAATTTTCAGGTCTCGGGGAACCCCTGATAAAACCCATTCATTGGGGGTCAGTGGGAAGAATGCCCTTTTTTTACAGTAGTGGTAAGAATGCCCCCTTACAGAGAACTATGAAGATCATTAGTGTAATACCACCGGCTCCTTCAAGTGGAATTGGCTCAGAACTATGTAGGCATCATCAAGCAGAAGGTAAATCAGCCACAGCTCAAGGAACCCCTAGCCACCTCTGGAGGAACCCTAGGGTTCCACGGAACCCTGGTTGAGAATTTAGCAACTTATTGCTATACTTAGAGGCGCCTCTCTTCTCTTTTATACCCTGTAAAAAAATGTTTTGAAATACAAGTGCTTTGGATTACAAGCATGTTTCTGGAACCCATTATGCTTGCAGTCCAAGGTTTTACTGTCACAGATTTGAGGCTTCTAAACCCTTCCAGTGACAGTCATCACTAATGTCTACACGATTCTGTTCACAGATATGAAATTCTTTTTAAGCAAAGAGTTCGTTCTGAAGATCTCTTTTTGGGTTTGAGTCGAAAAGACCCGTCAACGGCTTGCTGTGAAGATATGGTGGTGAGTGTTTGGACCTCAGTACTGTCCAAATTAACTTCGTGAGTTGATGAGCGTGGTCCTGTTTAATATTCCCTTGAGTTGGTGACAAAGTGTAGCCTGCAGGAGTGGCATGGGTGCCTGGCAGGGCCGTCTTAATAGCATCATGGGCCCCTGGGCAAAGTAATGCTCTGGGGCCCCTACAATGGAGACAGTGCATGTAAACAGAAATCAAGTAGGTAGAAGGTAGGGGATATCTAGGGGTGTAGAGGGGTCAGAGTGCTGGGGGATAACTGGGATGTAGAGGGGCAGCCTGGGCTGCCCCAATTTCGGGGCAGCCCGGGCTCAAGGACCAGCTGCTTTGGGGAAAGGGCAGGAGCCCCCCATGCAGCTGGTTCCCCCGGGCAGTGCCCAGGTGTGCCCTCTCATTAAGACAGCCCTAGTGCCTGGGGTAGGTCCAGATCCGACAGTGACAGTCTGGACCCTGCTGAGGTGCTGGAGAACTTTGGACCTAATCATCTCCCAGTCACTCTGCTCCTCCTATCAGCATGCTCCTTGTTATCACAAGATCCAACAGCAACACTACGTGGGTCCTTCTAATGTTTCTTTAAACGCTGTATCCTGGCCTAGGCCAACAAGGCCCAGGCCTAGGACATCACTTACCAGGGGGACAGCACGGAAAGAGTCTCCGCTGCCTTACGCTAGTGTAGCCCCAGTCTTATGGGGCGGACTGGGCAGAGAGGCAAATTAGTCTAGTGCTTCTAATTTTGACTGTCCTATTTTTTACCATCCCTGTTACATTGCAGAGATGTCCCTTCACTTCCTGCCCCATAGCTAAACAGGAAGTGTTAGGAAATCTATGCAAATTAAGGGAATTCATTGCCCCCCCCCCCAGGCCCTCAGAACTAGCTAGCCCTCGGGGCGGGTTTTAACCACCTGAGGCCCGCACTATAGCCGAATAACGGCTACAGCGCGGACCTGAATATCCAACAGGATGTCTTTTGACGTTCGGACCTTTGCGCGTTCCCCGCGCGCAGCGGGGAAATTCTGAGCTGGCCGTGTCTCTTGGACACAGCCAATCACAGATCGCGGCGAATGGCCAATCAGAGTGGCCGTTTGCTATGCGATCTGTGTGGCCAATGGGAGATGATCTCAAATGTAAACATATGAGATCATCTCTCATTGCCGGCTCACACAGAGACAGCCTCCTGTCACTGTCAGGGAGAGAGGAGACCGATCTGTGTCCCTTGTACATAGGGACATAGATCGGTCACCCCCCTCTCCACCTACAGTTAGAACACTATGTAGGGTACACATTTAACCCCTTCCTCACCCCCTAGTGTTAACCCCTTCAATGCCAGTCACATTTATACAGTAATTAGTGCATATTTATAGCACTGATCGCAGTATAAATGTGAATGGTGTCAAAAGTGTCCGATGTGTCCGCCATAATGTCGCAGTCCCAATAAAAATCGCAGATCGCCGCCATTAGTAAAAAAAATAATAACAAAAAATAAAAAATGCTGTCCCCTATTTTGTAGGCACTATAACTTTTGCGCAAACCAGTCGCTTATTGAGATTTTTTTATTTTTTATTTTACCAAAAATGTAGAATACGTATTGGCCTAGACTTAGAAAAAAAAAATATATATATTTTTTTAAATTGGACTATTTATTATAGCAACAAGTAAAAAATATTGTATTTTTTTTTTCAAAATTGTCGCTCTTTTTTGTTTATAGCGCAAAAAATAAAAACCGCAGAGGTGATCAAATACCACCAAAAGAAAGCTCTATTTGTGGGGAAAAAAGAACGCCAATTTTGTTTGGGAGCCATGTCGCACGACCGCACAATTGTCAGTTAAAGCGACGCAGTGCCGGAAGCTGAAATTTCACCTGGGCAGGAGGGGGGTATATGTGCCCAGTAAGCAAGTGGTTAAACAGCAACGGGTGTGGCCTTGACAGAAAGGGGTATGAGGGATATGAGTTTAGTCAGGCCTAGGGCAGCACAAAACCTAAATACATCACTGCTTTCTTCCTCTCCTAGTCTGAGCCCTGGATCACTGGTCAATGTTAAATGTGTTAATCCTCCCATAGGTGGATGGTCATGTAAGGAGAGAAAAGATACTCCACATAGTGTAAAACTGTATTTTATTCAACATGGGCTCTCTTCAAAGTTACACTTACAAAAACGAGGTTTAAAAGTCAGCGCTTAAACACTAGTCCATAAGGAGAGCGGCTCTCACTGTGCTGTCTGCCGGGGGATTCGTCCTCCTGACGTCGTGAGTCCCGGGAAGCTGCTCGCTCGATTGGCTAGTTGGATCACGTGGCCTTGCCCTGACGCGTTTCGTGATTGGACACAAGTCCAGGAACGTCTTCAGAGGGCGCCCTCTGAAGACGTTCCTGGACTTGTGTCCAATCACGAAACGCGTCAGGGCAAGGCCACGTGATCCAACTAGCCAATCGAGCGAGCAGCTTCCCGGGACTCAGGAGAGAAGGAGAGAAAAACATTTTTTTATTACTTTTCGCTATAAGTAAAAGGTATAGGTGTGTTTATAATAATATAGATGTGTAGGTGTGTTTATATATAATATTTCTGTGTAGTGGCACACCGAAAAGAAAATTCCGGTGCTAAAACTGAATATACTGCAATATAATATATATATATATATACGTTTTTTTATTTTATTTTTTATTTAACCACTTGCTTACCGGGCACTTAAACCCCCCTCCTGCCCAGACCAATTTTCAGCTTTCAGCTATCATTTTTTTCCCCACAAATAGAGCTTTCTTTTGGTGGTATTTGATCACCTTTTGCGGTTTTTATTTTTTGTTAAAAAAAATTCATTTATTTTTTAAATCATATTTTTTTTATATTTTGTTATAAAATGTTGCAAGCGGGTATTTTTTCTCCGTAATTGATGTACACTGATGAGGCTGTACTGATGGGCACAGATGGGCTGCACTGATAGACAGCACTGGTGGGCACTGATAGTCAGCACTGAGAGGCATTAATAGGTGGCACAAATAGGTGGCATTTATAGGTGGCACTGATGAGTGGCAGTGATGAGCACTGATGAGTGGCAGTGATGAGCACTGATGAGTGGCAGTGATGGGCACTGATCGGTTACACTGATAGACAGCATTAGTAGGTGGCACTGATTGGCATCACAGGTGGGCATTGATAGGTGGCACTTTTGGGCATTGATAGGTGGCACTGCAGGCATTGATAGGTGGCACTGTGGGCACTTGGCAGGTGGCACTGGCAGACGGTATTTTTGTCCCTTGTAAACAAGCCGGTGATCGCCTTTTTACCGATCTTTTGTTTACATTTGTTTACATTACATTACATTATGTGATCAGCTGTCATTGGCTAACAGCTGATCACATGGTAAGGGACCGGGACCGCCCCTTACACGGATCTGTGATCCACCGAGTCTCAGTAACCCAGTGATCAGTTGCGTGTGCAAAGGGGAGGACGTGTCTATTGACGTCCTCCCGGTTTTTCAGGCCCACGCTGTAGCCGTCATTTGACTATAGCGCGGGCCTCTAGTGGTTGAATGTCAATTTCGCTTTCTTCCACGTGCATCCTGAATTTTCGGTTTCAGTTTGGGTTCTGGAATTTTCTTTTCAGTGCACCACCACCATACAGAATGCAGAGTAGAAAAAACAAAAAACAAAACTCATTTGGACTTTAGAACCACTTTAAGAATACAAACTTGAACAGAAAAATGTATTTATAAAATAACAGTTTAGGCAAATATATATATATATATATTAACTTTTTCTGTTATACTGTATCTATATAATTCAGAGATATTTTTATAAATGTTTTATTAGATCCGCATCCAGCTTCCTGACACCAAGGTCTCTGATGTTTCACTTGATGTAAAGAAAAAATACATAAACCTCTGTACTCCCAAATAGTAAGTAATCCTTGTGATGTGTGGCCTAAGGACATTGGTGCTCAGGAATTCTATAAGATACCCCCCCCCCCCACATCAAATGTTAGGACAGAGCTGTGGGAGGGTCCCAGCAGACCCCACCCACTACCGGCTGCCTGCTAAAAAATATAGCAGGGGGTGGGGACAAGACCCGTCACCAGTGGCGGTGCGTCCATAAGGGCGCAGGGCGCCGCCCCCTCTCTCCGGCCCACCCTATTTATGACCAATGGATAGATTCATACATAGCATAAATCCATGGGCGCCGCTGCCACCCCCTATTCAGGCGGGGGTGGGGTATTGAAGTACCTGATTGGAGCCATAATAGGCTTCAAAATAGGTGAACTGCAAGTGCCATGCTTGGCGCTCACAGTCCACCCAGGTGTGTTAGAAAAGCAAATGAATATTCGCTTTCCTAACACTGAATTGCCTCTCCGCCAATCGGGTGCTCAAGTCTGTTACCTGTCACCTGATTGGCTGAAACGGCAGGCGCTGTGATTGGACACCTATCAGGAGGAGAGGACAGGAGGAGATGCTTGGAGGACCCCACTCACCACCATCAACCGCTGCCCCACCGAGACATGTTAAGTGTCGGGCAGACGGCGGGCGGGCGGGCAGGCTTACAGTGGCGGTATATGGTGGCACAATGGCAGCATTTGATGGGCACAGTGGCTGCATTTGATGGCACAGTGGCTGCAATTGATGGGCACAGTGGCTGCATTTGATGGGCACAATGGCTTATTTTTTTGTTTTTAAGCACAAGATCAAAAAAAAAGAAAAGTGCTTTTGCTTTCAAAGGTAAAAAGGGGAGAGTTGTGGTCTTTTTTGACCCCAGATCTCTCCACAAAGAGAACCTGTCATCATTATTTCTATTGCAAGGGATGTTAAAAATTATTTGTAATAGGAATAAAAGTGATATAAAAAAATAAGGGAAAGTGTAAAAATAAAAAGTATTTAAAAGTGTAAAAAGTTTACACTTGGAGCCTACACACGGAATATCCGACCAAAAGCTCCCATCGAACATTTGTTGTCGGAAATTCCGATCGTGTGTACGCGGCAGAGCCGGTTCACACAGGGGCGACTTGAGATCCGACTTGAAGTTGCGCGTTTGAGAAAGTCAATGTAAGTGAATGGAGCCGTCTTAATGTACACTACTGAGGTCGCTCCAACTTCAGAAAAGGTTCCTGTACTACTTCTAGGCGACTTGTGCCCATTGATTTCAACTTAACTGAAGCAACAATACAGGAAGAGAAAATTGTTTTTTCAGGCAAACCCCTCCCTCCTACAGAGCTGATTGTTGTTTGATTGGCCACTGGAAAGACTCCTGTCCTGGAGGCGACTTGGCACTGTGGTGCGCGCTCAGGTCGTGTTCAGGTCACCTCGCAAAGTCGCGGAGTCCTGTTGCGCCTTTGTGAACCGGCTAAGTTCTAACAACAGTCTATAAATGATATAATATAAATTTGAATAACTCTCTTGTGTTTTTCACAGTAAGCTCGGACTACACCTCCCCCACGCAGTGAATGACAAATCAGGACAAGCCAAATTCATGGCTGACGCAGGAACCCTGGAGCTGACCCTCCCCATGGTACGAGACATGGACTTCATCAACTTTGCATAGCAACTCCTAAATTCATCACATTGTACTTTGCACATCACACTAAAAAAAATAAACTCAGTTTACAACCTATAACAACATATTCAAGCTCCTTGCACTGTCCAAAATTACTTTTAAGAGAACCTGTCACTGGTTGGCCTGACAAAAAGAAAAATCATATTTATCTGAAATCCTTAACCACTTAAGCCCCGGACCAATATGCAGGTAAAGGACCTGGCCCCTTTTTGCGATTCGGCACTGCGTCGCTTTAACTGACAATTGCGCGGGCGTGCGACGTGGCTCCCAAACAAAATTGGAGTCCTTTTTTCCCCACAAATAGAGCTTTCTTTTGGTGGTATTTGATCACCTCTGCTGTTTTTATTTTTTGCGCTATAAACAAAAATAGAGCGACAATTTTTTTTAAAAATGCATTTTTTTTTACTTTTTTCTATAATATCCGCAAAAAAGATAAAAAATAAATCTCAATAAGCGTTTAACGATTGGTTTGCGCAAAATGTATAGTGTTTACAAAATAGGGGATAGTTTTATGACATTTTTATTAATAATTTTTTTTTTTCGTGACTGCGACATTATGGCGGACACATCAGACACTTTTGACAAATTTTTGGGACCATTGTCATTTTCACAGCGAAAAGTGCTATAAAAATGCACTGATTACTGTGAAAATGACAATTGCAGTTTGGGAGTTGATCACTAGGGGGTGCTGTAGGTATTAAGTGTGACCTCATATGTGTTTCTAACTGTAGGGGGGCGGGGCTGGTCGTGTGACATCATTGATCGTCTTTCCCTATATCGGGGAACACACGATCACTGACATTGCCACTGTGAAGAACAGGGAAGGTTTGTTTACATACACCTCTCCTCGTTCTTCAGCTCCTTAGACCGATCACGGGACACCGGCGGCAATCGGGTCTGTTGGTGCCGCGGTCACGGAGCTTCGGACCGGGTCGCGGGAGCGTGCCCGCGACCCACAGCTGGGCTTAAAGAAACACGTACAGGTACGTGATTGTACCCAGCCGTGCCATTCTACCGACGTATATCGGCGTTAGGTGCTCCTTAAGTGGTTAAAGTGGAAGTCCAAAGAAATCTCACATCTATTTCAGCCATGCAGCCGCTGCATCCCTCGCTGGCCATCAACATCCCCTCCCCAGGCTGCCTCTGGGTGTTGGGTTTTCGGCCTCCTGAGACCTGCGCATGCGCGTGGGAGTCCCCCTTCCAGGCACGCTGGTACTGTGCCCAGAATGTATGCTGAACTCATCAATTCACGTGGGTTACTGACTACACAGGGGGACAATAGTTTTCGATGGAAAACCTGTCTGTTTTTATATTGCTTTGTTCTATGAGTAGTCATTACTATAAATTATTATTATTAATAAAGATAACATTTTTTTTAAATAAAATCCTGAAAAATACAAATGCACTGTGGTTTATTAACACATAAAAAAAAAAAAAATTGTCATGTGAAACTGCATATTTCTTTTGTTCTGTGCGAATGCCGTCAAAATCGAATGTTACTACGCTATTTCCTCTCCAGGTTCTACAGCGGGGGCCTTCAAACTTTCTCACCAAAGGACCAGTTTACTGTCCTTCAAACTTTAGGAGTAGTAGAAAATGACATGGTGTGAGTAAAAGTAAACCGTTCCTTATCTTTGGTATTAGGGGGAGGAGCCACAGGGCTCTGCTTCGGCACATTTTAGCATGTGCTGGACTATCAAAGATGGTGGTGCCAGTAGGGAGGGGGGGGGGGGGGTGACGCCAGCTGGAAGGGGACTGAGGCTCCTCTTTAATATGTCCTCAGTGAATGCTGAATAATGTAACTATATAGACCCCTGGGGCCAGATCCACAGAGAATTACGCCGGCGTGTCATTGTTTTCTATCCAGAAAACAAGATACGCCAGAATAACGCTAAGAGACGACTGGCGTAAGTATATTACACCGTCGTCTCTTAGGTGCATATTTACGCTGGACGCTCCCGTCTATTTCCAGCGTAAAATATGCAAATTAGCAAATTACGCCAATCCACGAATGAACCAGCGGCCCGCGCATTCCCTTTACGTCGTTTGCGCAAGCGTATATCCGGCGTAATGTTACCACTGCTATATGGTGGCGCAGCCAATGTTAAGCATGGACGTCGGGACCGCGTCGTATTGGACGTAGTTTACGTCGTTTGCGTATGCTGATCCAGAATGGGCCTGGGCGTAAGTTACGTTCACGTCTATTTCATTGACTATTGGCAACGTGATTTCACACATGCGCACTGGGAATACGTCCACAGCCGGCGCATGCGCAGTGTAAAAAAAGTGTTGTTTGCGTCGGGTCATTCATTATTATACTAAAACACGCCCACCACTAGAAAATTTGAATTACACCCGCGAACGCCGGGCCATTTACGCTACGCCGCCGTTACAGCAGCATTTCTTTGAGGATAAGCATACGCCGCTGTGACTTACAGCGGCGTAGAGTAAATGGGACATGCGGATCAGGTATGTGGATCTGGCCCCTGGTGCCTAACCTGCTGCCCTTTGCTATATGGTGATATAAGGGGCCACACCTGGGGCCTCCTTTAGCCCATAAATTGACACCCACTGATATAGAGTGTGGGTGTGTAGTGATTAAAAGAGACAGTAAGGCCACAGATCCTTGTGTTGTATGTTTAGTTCTCTGGGTCTCTGCCCTTTTCCCTCAGAGGACACCCACCCTCACCCCTGGAGGGGGGCATTCTTTTTTTTTTTAACCTTCATGGGGCTAGAAGTTTAGCCTGCAGATGGGCTTTAACTTATACAAAATCTGCAATGCGTAGACCTATTTGTTTTCCTTGGTTATAGTCTTTGGACATCGCAGTGCTTTGTATTTGTACATCTCGTTCTTTGGTGACAAGGTAAGATTACATGGTTGCTTGGATATTCCCCAAGAGATCAGGCATTTGTTAAGCAAACATATGCTCAGTCTATGATGAGGTGAGGTGTGATCTCAGGCTGAAATCCCACCGGGTTTAATTATCCAACCATTAGTACAATACACAGAAGTCAGTACCTGTAAGAGAGTGACCGCGATTGTTTGTTTGTTGTTTGAAGAACATCCCCGTTGCACAATGTATTTGTATATTAGGGAGTGAGTACATAAAAACAGGTTCAATAATGAAAACAAAGGGGATAAATAGGAAACCTTTATATCAAAAAGACGGATTTTATCGTCACAATATGAGGCTGCTTGGTTGAAAGTTACATTTATTTATTTCTCCAAAAAAGTTAAAAACCATAGCATCACCCTCACTAGATATTGCAACATATACCAACACTAACCCAACACAGAACGGAAATAATCGTTGATATGAAGTGTACAGTATATAGATGCTTCACTGGCAGAAAAATCAAGGAAAAATACTCATGAACAGTGTCCACAGATTTATTCTATTCTGGAAAGAACGCATTTCGTCAGGATTTCTCGCTTCCTCAGGACCAGTTGGGGGAATGTTGCTGAAACATGTCAAATAGCAATCATATAAGTACATGACATGTACATTAATTTACATAATATGTAATGTAGCAGTACCCCCCTAGGGGCTGCTGAAGCTGTGGCCCACCTGTCACCCTGACTAGCCCTGCATTCACTCCCCAATCACCATGGAGACAATGAACAGTCCATAGGTCAGTTTTTTGGTATTTTATTGAGGGAATTCAACTTGGACGGTTAAGGGAATTCATGGGATGCCCAGTAGAACGAACAATTGACTGGTTATATAGCCATCAACTGGGATAACTATATACACTTGGTTACTCCAGTGTCCTCCAGCATATCACTTGCTTGCAGACTGTTACTCACTCTCTCTCTCTCTTGCACAACACTTCACTTCAGGTACAGCTAGCACATGGTTAAACCAGACACTGGCCAGGCCTCAGTAACTGCCCTTTGCAGACAGGGACCACGGCTCCATCCTGCACCAGAACCCCAGGTCCAATGTCACCCCCCCCCCCCAGAATAGGGAGCGCCCTCAAAGGCCCCGACAACCTAGTGCTCCATCTCCAGTTCTTCCACCCAACTACTCCTCCCCAGCTGGGCTGTACCCTAAGTATTTCAAGGAGGCCTGCCCCCTGCCAATCCTAGTTGGGGATTTGTCAGGGCTCCCTGATACGCCCCACACAGCTCCTCCTCTTCTTCTAGAATACCCTAGAAGCAAGAGGGAGGGGACAGAGAAGTGAAGCTATCTGTGGGTCACCAACTGCTACTCTGGGCCTCTCCCAGCCCTCACAAACCAAAACAACCAGGCCTATCTTCCAGCTAATTTGCCTGTGCTTAAAAAAAATCCTACCTTTAGCACCTACCTGAGTAGAGGGTGCTACAGTAACATTTTCTAATACTATATGTAAAATGTAAACACTGCATGCTTGTCTGGTCAGGATGTATGAAGGAGTTAAGATGGTAAAAATCTTGGCGGCAGACATAGGAGCCCTGCCCAAATAGAAGGGGGGAGGATTGACCAAAGAAACACCCCCAGCCTGGGACACGGATTGACAGATGAACAATATTTGTTTTGCATCTTATTTAGAGTGCATCCGACAGCCTCTGTTGCAGCATTTGTTGATCTGTCCGTCCGGGTCCCCCGACTGGGGTTTTTTCTTTGCCCCCCCCCTGTTTGGGCGGGGTTCCTATGTCCGCCCCAAAGATGTTTACTTTTACCTTTAGCATACTAACTCCCTCATACATCCTGACCAGGTAAGCATGCTGGGTTTACATATCATTTTACATATAGTATGAGAAAAAATTACATATTATGTAAAACAGGGGTCTCCAAACATTCTAAACAAATGGGCCTGTTTATTGTCCTTCAGACTCTTGGAGGGCCGGACTTTGGCCAGCGGGAGTAGAATTTTTTCTGGCATCATTGTTAGTAAACATCTGGTATTAGGGTGAGGAATAGTGCCCAATTGCTGGTATAGTGCTCTATTAGTTGATTCGGTGGGAGACATGGTGCTCCATTGTCGGTGTCAGATGGCAAAATAGTGTCTCGTATCAGTGGGAGGGAAAGTGCCCCAGGGGCCGGATAAAGGCAAGCAAAGGGCTGCATCCGGCCCTCGGGCCGCAGTTTGGAGACCACTGATGTAAACTAATGTACAGTGCCTTGCGAAAGTATTTGGCCCCCTTTAACTTTGCGACCTTTTGCCACATTTCAGGCTTCAAACATAAAGATATAAAACTGTCATTTTTTGTGAAGAATCAACAACAAGTGGGACACAATCATGAAGTGGAACAAAATTTATTGGATATTTCAAACTTTTTTAACAAATAAAAAAACTGAAAAATTGGGCGTGCAAAATTATTCAGCCCCCTTAAGTTAATACTTTGTAGCACCACCTTTTGCGTTTGTGAACAGCAGTTTTCAGTTCTTTCCACAGATTCTCAATTGGATTCAGGTCTGGACTTTGACTTTGCCATTCTAACACCTGGATATGTTTATTTGTGAACCATTCCATTGTAGATTTTGCTTTATGTTTTGAATCATTGTCTTGTTGGAAGACAAATCTCCGTCCCAGTCTCAGGTCTTTTGCAGACTCCATCAGGTTTTCTTCCAGAATGGTCCTGTATTTGGCTCCATCCATCTTCCCATCAATTTTAACCATCTTCCCTGTCCCTGTTGAAGAAAAGCAGGCCCAAACCATGATGTTGCCACCACCATGTTTCACAGTGGGGATGGTGTGTTCAGGGCGATGAGCTGTGTTGCTTTTACGCCAAACATAACGTTTTGCATTGTTGCCAAAAAGTTTGATTTTGGTTTCATCTGACCAGAGCACCTTCTTCCACATGTTTGGTGTGTCTCCCAGGTGGCTTGTGGCAAACTTTAAACAACAATTTTTATGGATATCTTTAAGAAATGGCTTTCTTCTTGCCACTCTTCCATAAAGGGCAGATTTGTGCAGTATACGACTGATTGTTGTCCTATGGACAGAGTCTCCCACCTCAGCTGTAGATCTCTGCAGTTCATCCAGAGTGATCATGGGCCTCTTGGCTGCATCTCTGATCAGTCTTCTCCTTGTATGAGCTGAAAGTTTAGAGGGACGGCCAGGTCTCCGTAGATTTTCAGTGGTCTGATACTCCTTCCATTTCAATATTATCGCTTGCACAGTGCTCCTTGGGATGTTTAAAGCTTGGGAAATCTTTATGTATCCAAATCCGGCTTTAAACTTCTCCACAACAGTATCTCGGACCTGCCTGGTGTGTTCCTTGTTCTTCATGATGCTCTCTGCGCTTTAAACGGACCTCTGAGACTATCACAGTGCAGGTGCATTTATACGGAGACTTGATTAGACACAGGTGGTATCTATTTATCATCATTAGTCCTTTAGGTTAACATTGGATCATTCACAGATCCTCACTGAACTTCTGGAGAGAGTTTGCTGCACTGAAAGTAAAGGGGCTGAATAATTTTGCACGTCCAATTTTTCAGTTTTTTATTTGTTAACAAAGTTTGAAATATCCAATAAATTTTGTTCCACTTCATGATTGTGTCCCACTTGTTAATTCTTCACAAAAAATTACAATTTTATATCCTTATGTTTGAAGCCTGAAATGTGGCAAAAGGTCGCAAAGTTCAAGGGGGCCGAATACTTTCGCAAGGCACTGTATATGGCATGTACTTATATGATTGCTATTTGATATTTTACAGCAACATTCCCCCAACCAGACCTGAGGAAGTGAAAATCCTCACGAAACTCGTTGACTTTCCAGAATGGAATAAATTGACTCTGTTCATGAGTATTTTTCCTTGATAATTCTACCAGTGAAGCATCTATATACACTATATATCGGTTATTTCCATTCTGGGTTGGGTTATTGTGTGGGTATCAGTGTGAATATGTACTGAGAGTATTGCTTTTTGGCTGTGTTGAGTTATTTTAAGGGGACAGCAAATTTACACTGTTATATGAGCTGTACACTCACTACACAACATTGTAGCAAAGTGTCATTTCTTGTGTTGTCACATGAAAATATAGAAGAAAATATTTACAAAAATGTGAGGGGTGTACTCACTTTTGTGAGATATTGTATACTGGAATCTTTATTTAAAAACATTTTTTATACAAATAATGGCGGCAATTAGCGACTTATAGCAGGACTGCGATATTGAGGCTGTCTGACACTTACTGACATTTTGGGAACCAGTGACACTAATACAGTGATCAGTACAAAGAAATATGCATTGCCACTGTACTAATGACACTGGCTTGGAAAGGGGTTAAATGTGTGCCTAGACAGTGTTTTTTGTGTACTATGTGGTCCTTTTACTAAGGGATGTAATGGATTTTCTTTCCCTGCTTTGCAGGGAAAGAAAATCCATCACATCCCTGCTGTCAGGATGGAGCTCTGCATTGTTTACATATGCAGAGCTCCGTCTCAGCCTCTCTTCCCGGTGATCAGTGGGTGCCGGCTGACACCCAGTCACTGGCACCCGCTGTTCGGCTTATGCTGTGAATAATCATAGCAGAAGCTGCGCACCGGCATGGCGCACATGCCCCCCTAGGCGGAAGTGCAGAATCACATACTGTATACAGTGGAACCCTGGATTACGAGCATAATCTTTTCCAGGAGAATGCTCGTAATCCAAATTACTTGCACATCAAAGCGAGATTTCCCATTGAAGTCAATGGAAACGAAAATAATTAGCTCCGCATTGACTTCAATGGGATGCAATACCGCATGTGGCCAGAGGCAAGGGGCACCGGAGAGCCTTGGAAACGGCCGAAAAGGTCAGAGGACACTTCGGCCGACCTCGGAAAGACTTTCTACCCGAGATTTGCTGAAGTCAGCTGTGCTGTTCTCAGGCTTTTCAGCGCAATTCCAAATGGCGCCGGGATGTTCGGCTCTGCTCTGGCGTCCCCCCCCCCCAACCTCAGGCCAAAAGTGGTACTGCACACTGCTTTGGCCTGAATCATGCTCGTTTTGCGAGACAACACTCGCAAACCGAGTTACAATTTTTTAAAATACAGTGCTCGTAATGCGAAATGCTCGTTAACCACGTTACTCGCAACCCGAGGTTCCACTGTATCATATATATATATATATATATATATATATATATATATATATATATACAGTACAGATCAAAAGTTTGGACACACCTTCTCATTCAAAGAGTTTTCTTTATTTTCATGACTATGAAAATTGTAGATTCACACTGAAGGCATCAAAACTATGAATTAACACAAGTGGAATTATATACATAACAAAAAAGTGTGAGACAACTGAATATATGTCATATTATAGGTCCTTTTGCTTTGATTACTGCTTTGCACACTCTTGGCATTCTCTTGATGAGCTTCAAGAGGTAGTCACCTGAAATGGTCTTCCAACAGTCTTGAAGGAGTTCCCAGAGATGCTTAGCACTTGTTGGCCCTTTTGCCTTCACTCTGCGGTCCAGCTCACCCCAAACCATCTCGATTGGGTTCAGGTCCGGTGACTGTGGAGGCCAGGTCATCTGGCGCAGCACCCCATCACTCTCCTTCTTGGTCAAATAGCCCTTTCCCCGCCTGGAGGTGTGTTTGGGGTCATTGTCCTGTTGAAAAATAAATGATGGTCCAACTAAATGCAAACCGGATGGAATAGCATGCCGCTGCAAGATGCTGTGGTAGCCATGCTGGTTCAGTATAAATCCCCAACAGTGTCACCAGCAAAGCACCCCCACACCATCACACCTCCTCCACCATGCTTCACGGTGGGAACCAGGCATGTAGAGTCCATCCGTTCACCTTTTCTGCGTCACACAAAGACACGGTGGTTGGAACCAAAGATCTCAAGTTTGGACTCATCAGACCAAAGCACAGATTTCCACTGGTCTAATGTCCATTCCTTGTGTTCTTTAGCCCAAACAAGTCTCTTCTGCTTGTTGCCTTTCTTTAGCAGTGGTTTCCTAGCAGATATTCTACCATGAAGGCCGGATTCACACAGTCTCTTCTCATCAGATGTTCTAGAGATGTGTCTGCTGCAAAAGGACCTAGAATATGACATATTTTCAGTTGTGTCACACTTTTTTGTTATGTATATAATTCCACATGTGTTACATTCATAGTTTTCATGCCTTCAGTGTGAATCCACAATTTACATAGTCATGAAAATAAAGAAAACTCTTTGAATGAGAAAGTGTGTCCAAACTTTTGGTCTGTATTGTACACACACACACACACACACAGTATATACATGATTCAGCACAGATTAGCGCCGCCCTGTAGCAGTAAATCTACAGCACAACTGGTTAAAAAAACAAATCATTAACATGGTGGAGAAGGGAAGGTAGAGACAAGAGAAGGCACAAGATAAGTAAGTTAAACTTCACCTTTAATATAGATTCAAAATAATTTTTACAGAAGAAGCCTTTCATGAAGCAGGACTATAGTTTTGTTAGTAGACACTTTTCCTCTACATCTCATCTGAGGACGCGTCTCGCTCCTGAAGGACCTTTAATCTCCCCTCTAGTAGGATGGCCCTTTGTTTGAGGCTTTGATGAGCAGAACTGTATTCTCGGAGCAAACGAGCGAAGCGTGTGTTTAAGATGTCCACATTGGATTCTAGAACCTCCAATTTTTCTTCAGGAGATTTACCTTCCATCAAATTTGTCTCCTTGGTCTCATCCAGCAGGCCTTCCTTGGTCAGTATTTCTCTTCCTCTCTCTTCCAAGATCTTCTTGGCATCTGGATACTCTACCAAAGCTTCCATCAGGTCATCCTTCGAAAGACAGAAAAGGTCCGAGTACCCGATGCTCCGAATACTGGCAGTCCTTCGATTTCCCATCTTACTCCCTTTGATATTGAGGATACTAATCTCACCAAAACAACTCCCTGAAGTGAGAATAGCGTACTGAGTTATTCCATCCTCTCCGACCACAGCGAGCTTCCCCTCCTTGATTATGTACATCTCTCTACCGATGTCTCCTTTACGGCAAATGTAATCGCCGGGGCTGAAAACTTGAGGATGGAGTTTTAGGACCAATTCAACCAAGAGACCGGCTTCACAGTTCTGGAAGATCCGAACCTGGGACATAAACATAGGGTGTAAGTCAGAGATGCTAACAAATCAGAAACTTAAAGCAAAACTCCAGGTATGAAATTTGTTGCATAGTCACTGTGACAGACTCGGACCCTCTTATGTCTAAAATCATCCTATGTCCACTAGGGGCATAGGATGACTGAGGAATGATATCTTGGACTACCTAAGAGGGGATTATTATGTAATTATTATCCACAATATATTCCAAGATATCTGTGAGAACTATTTGCTGGTTGTTGATTCTGAATTTAAAGGGTTGGTTGTAAGAGTGACTCATTCATAGATGCTAATGTCCTCGCCTCCAGCCATCTGTGCTAATTGACCCTGCTATTGTGTGAAGATGTCCTGTGTTTACACTTATGATAATGTGTATTGTATAGCAGGTGAGAGGAGACAGGATGTCTACCTTGAAAGGTCATATCTCGAAGTCACCTCGTCTGGGTAAATGATTAGTTAATTAGCTCATGTTAATTTGTGTTCTGGTAAACTCTTTAAACTGTATATAAGGCTGTATTCTTGGTTCTATTAAAGCGGGGGTTCATCCTAAAAAAAAATCCTAACATTACATTGAGCTGACTTCTCTGACTGACAGTATGCTGATCTTTTTTTTTTGTTGCCGTACATACCGTTTTATGGCTATTTTCACCCCCGGCTTTCGGGTAGTGAATCCCGCGGGAGTGGGCGTTCCTATTCACAGGCTAAGTGATTGACGTGCTTCCCACCTGCGCAGACGGCGCGTCACAAGTTGCTGAAAGAAGCCGGACTGCGAGTCGGCTCTAGGTAACCATTGTGTGATGTTGTGGCCTCCCACTCCAACTCCACAGTTGGGTCATTGTTCATTTGGTTACTGCAGTATTCTAAATTGTATAAGAGCTGTATTTCTGTAACGCCATCCGCGTTCCTACGCTCAGAACGAGCGCAGCTGTACCCTATTCTGACAGCTGCGCTCCATTCTACAACACGTCCGCGCCACTTCCGGTGGGCGGACGTCTGCGTTCCACGCTGGAACGCGGAAGTGCGTCCCCGCGCATTCCTCGTTCCAGCTGGGCTATTTAAACTCCCTGCTATGGCAGCAGGGTGTTCGTTTATTCCTGTGGGACGCCTGCCGCCACCAGGGACCCAGACTTCACAACCACACGCCTCTGAACCCTGCACCCCTTCTACAGAAGTACTCGCTACCTCCAGCTTAAGGCAGAGCTCATAGTGCTTCCATCTTCCGTCGGCTTGTGGCACCTCATCCCACCACTACTACCAACTTCCACCTACAGATCCCCAAGGAGCACCTAGATACCAAGTCGGAAAGGACTCCCACAAACCCAACAGAACCGCAAGTACCTTATATAACATGTACTAACTTGTAAAGCATATATTCAGTGACGTGCTTAGTGAACCTAGTTGGAAGGACTACCCTCTTTACTAAAATAACCTTGAGTGCCTCATTTGTCAGATACTAACTTAAGGTCATTGTTGTACTTAAGTGGACTGTAATCAATCACTCTATTGTCAGCTGCCTGTCTGTTACCTCCCCCCACCATAAGGAGTACAGCGTGTCAATATACATAACACCCCCCTGTTTAACCCAGTAGCAACCCGCTTAAGCATAACAGCCACCCACGGACCATTGTCCCCTTTTTCTTTGCTTTACTGTTCAGTTCCGCTTATGACGCAATAAGCCAACTTTGTTTAACTACTGTTCTCACAGGAGGCTGTGATGACCTAAACCCCAAACTCTCTGTGTATAAAATAGAGTGACCTGGTGGTTGAGACCTGAGTAACCTCCGCAGCTGAGATCCAGACCTATTGTCATAACATTTCAATAAATCAGCAGGGTCCTTACAATTTCTCAATAAAGGGTCATTCCCGTTGAACCTCAAACAGAGCTATGTGTCTCGTTAATGGGGGGGGGGGAATTCTTATGGGTCGTGTTCGCCGGATTGTGTAGTGTCGGTAGCTGCCTTGTGTTCGGGAATGGAATATCCTAAACGGCGTTAACCCCTTACCCATTTGGGGTGCCGTTACAATACTCTTTTCCTTTTACTATGCAGGAGGGCTTCCACTTGACACGGAACCTGGAAGGCAGCAGTGATAAACTAGTGGGTGTGTATTGAGGAGCGTCTAGTACAAACGTTCTTATCACTTAAAGGTCTTTTTTAAAACAGCTTAATAGCTAAGAGCATCAAATACAGCCAACACGTTTCAGGGGAAAAGACTGCCACTTCTTCGGGGCTTCAGCAATTTTATTATAATCATGATGGAATGCCTTAGAAGACCAATGCTAAGGCAGGACTAGTGTCTTCTAACGGCTCTAAAGACAGCCAAATATATATACCAACTTTTGGCGGCACATGGGTAACGAATATAAAAATCTATAGATATTTATTATAAAGAGAAGTATAAAAAAAATCTAGACAAGTGGTCTCCAAACTGCGGCCCTGGGGCAGGATGCGGCTCTTTGCCTGCTTTTATCTGGCCCTTGGGTCACTACTTTCAAAGATACAAGATACGATTCTGCCAACTGATACCAGCAATGAAGCACAATATCTCCCAATAATGGGACACTATTCCTCCCACTGATACTAGGGATGGGGCATTATTGCTTTCAAATGATACTGATGATGGGGTATTATTCCTCCCCTCCCAATGATACCAATAAAGGGGCAATGTTCCTTCCAATTAAACCAATGATGGGGCACTATTCCTGCCAATGATAGGGTACTGCCCCCCCCCATACCAATTATGGCAATGTTTACCCCCACCGATGCCAAGAAAATGTTCACTACCACTGGCCATAGTCCGGCCCCTCTAAAGTCTGAAGGTCAATAAACTGGCCCTTTATTTAGAAAGTTAGGAGACCCCTGATCTAGACTAATAGTACAATGTTACATCAGCATAGGAACACAACATATATTCCAATAACACTTCCAAAACCTTATACTAATTCAAATGCGTTCACACCATGAGGATGCATAAACATCAAATTGTAAAAAATAGAAAATAAATATAAGGTTTTTGTGCTCGAGAGTGGGTCCAGTATGCAGGATATTAGTTCTTGCTTTGCTCAACATGTTTCGCGTAAAAACGCTTCATCGGGAGCATGGAAATAAACAGGTTGTGTTGAATCGATGAACACAAGCCTGAATATCACCCATTGAGGTTATATATAAATGTGGCCCTGACCCAGACAGCCAGCTGGGTTTCTTAGCGCTCGTTAAACGAGGCAGTAAAGGGTTAAATCCAGTAAGTCTGCTGATAAGCAGAGGGAGAAGGACAAGGTGAAGAATACTGTAGGTATCACCAGTGCCATCTCAATGCAAGGGCACTGCCCAAGGGCCCCAGGTACATGGGGGGCCCCACAATAATCTTGCATTACATCATACTTGCCAACTGTCCCAGATTTGCTGGGACAATCATCCTTTTTACTAAACTGTCCCGACATGGTTGTGTCCTGGGAGGCATCCCAGAACCTATACTGTGCCCTTCTGATCCCAGTGTTGTGCCCTTCTGTCCCCCCTGTAGTGTCCCCTTCTGCATCTCCCTGTACTGTGCCTTTTGTGTTGATTAGTCTTTGATTCTATGGAATGTTTTCCTTTTGTAAAATCGATTTTATTGAAAGAACTAATTAATATGGCCCGGATTCACAAAGCACTTACGCCGACATATCTTGAGATACGCTGCGTAAGTGTAAATATGCACCGTCGTATCTGTGCACCGTGCCCACAGAACTAATATACGCCTAAAAACTGACTTCATCCGACCAAAGTAACTTGCCTACACCGGCATATAGTGGGCGCATATTTACGCTGGACGCATTTGGCACTCCCATTGATTTTCGATGCAAATGAGGGAGATACGCTGATTCACGAACGTACTTGCGCCCGGCGCATAATATACACGGTTTGCGTAAGTCGTACGTCTGACGTAAAGTTATTCCCCATATTGAAGGCGCAACTCATGCAAAGGTATGGACGTCGTAGGCAGTGATTCGACGTATCTTAGGCAGTTGTTTCGACGTGATAGGGAGCATGCGCACTGGGAATGCGTCCAAGGTACGACGCATGCGCAGTTCATTTTAAGTACTTGTCTGAAGCTCAGCCAATCATTTGCATGGGGTCACGCTTCATTTAAATGTATCACGCCCACTTCCAGCCCACTTCCACCTACTTTGACTTACGCCGACGAATATAGGCTACCGCCGGCGCAACGTTGGGAGCATTTGCTTTGTGAATTCCATGCTTGCCTCTCTGCGTTGCGCCTGCGTAGCTTAAAGAAGATACGCTACGGCGGCATAAATATGCGCCGATGTATGTAAATCCGGGCCTATATGTTTAATTCTACCAATTGTTTAGTTCTTGAAAGTAGATATGTAAATTGGGGCAAGCTGGTGGGACCCCAGTGCATTACTTTGCCCAAGGGCCCATGATGCTATTAAGACAGTCCTGAGTATCACAATCCAATATTTTCTAAAATATATAAAAGTATTTATGGTATCCTGGAAATTGGATATGGGAAATTACATATTTGAAAATGAAAGGAATGACCCACCTTTCTCAAAGTTTCCAGATGAACATTTATGGCAATTTCGGCTCTGAGTTTGGCAGGGAGATTCTTCAACACCTCCTTTTCATCCACTGTCTTCTCGGCTGTCCATACGTAGTCAAACCATCGGATGACTTTGGCCTCCAAATCCTTGCTTACTTTTCTAAACTGCATATAATGCTTGATGGCATCTATTTTACCCTGGAACTCAGTCCTCGTGGCATTCATGTTCGAGATCATGGAGCCCACATTACCAACAATGGTGGCGAAGATCAGAACTCCAACCAAAAAGTCAAAAACGATGAAAACATACTCTGTGTCGGTCATGGGGGTTGGGGAATTTCCAATGGTGGTGAGAGTCAAAGTGGACCAGTACAAACAGTAGACATATGCACGAGTTAGGTAATCATGTTCAGTATCGGTAATATTTGGGTAGACCCATGAATCTGTACCAAAACCAATGGCCTTAGATATAACGTAATAAATGCAGGCATTCCAGTGTATAATAAGTATAATGTACAAAACTAGGTTAATGATTCTAAAGATATTGGGGTAACTGGTCCGAGTCTCCGTCTGGTCGAAGCATTCAAACATGCGTGGAAAGTGCAGAAGTCTGTTGAAGCGCAGCTCTGGCCACTGCAGTCCAATAGCCAAGTAACCAAGATCGGTTGGAAGTATCGAAAGTACATCCAGTTTAAACTGCAAGGTATGGATGTAGTTGTCACTTAGAAGTTTTGTATCTCGGACCAACCTCCCCTGTTCCAAAAATCCTTAAATAAAAAGAGAAAAAAGGTAGCTGGTAAGGTCGGAATTTTGCATGTTTACATGGTTATAATTAGGGTTGTCCTGATATCACTTTTTTAAGACTGATTACAAGTACTTTTTTTCAAGTACTCGCCGATACCGAATACCGATACTTTTTTTTAATGTCATGTGTCAGTATTTTTTTTATTTTACAATTAACTTCTTGGGGGGGGGGGTGGATGTGTCAGTGTGTTTTTTATTTTAATAAGTATTATTTTTTACAATTAATTTTTTATTATTATTTATTGCTATATTTTTTTTCTTAGCCCTGTTGGGGGGCTTTGGTGAGATATCAGGGGTCTTAACAGACCTCTGACGTCTCCCCTTTGAAACAGAGAAAGGGACTAAGGACACAGATTCCCCAGTCCCTTTCTCTGCAGCACTGAAAATGAATGGACAGTAGACAGAGGCTCCTATTCATTCATAAACTGAAGCATCGTAAACACAGGTTAAGATGTTTCAGTTATATAAATGAACAGAGTCAGTGATTACTGGCTCTGTTCATTCGGAAAAGGTAGGAGCCGGGTTTAGCGGCTCCTACCGCCGCTCCCTTTCCTGACAAAGGGGGTGGAGGAGGACATGAAGGGTGACATGGAGCACGGAGGGGGGAAGCAGCAGCACAGAGGGGGGGATGCGGAGCACGGAGGGGGAGAGCAGAATGGAGGACAGCAGCGGCACGGAGGGGGAGAGCAGAAAGGCAGCGGTACGGAGGGGGGACGTGGAGCATGGAGGGGGAGAGCAGAACGGAGTACAGCAGCGGCACGGAAGGGGAGAGCAGAATGGCAGCGGCACGGAGGAGGGTCACGGAGCATGGAGGGGGAGAGCAGAACAGAGGACAGCAGTGGCACGGAGGGGGAGTGCAGAACGGCAGCGGCACGGAGGGGGGGACAGAGCATGGAGGGGGCGAGCAGAACCGAAGAGGACAGCAGCGGCATGGAGGGGGGGACACAGGAGCATGGAAGGAGAGAGCAGATCGGATGGGGGAACTGGAGGAGGATACAGGAAAAGTCAGGTATCGGGTAAAGTATCAGAGGATTTTTTTTTCCCCCGAGTACAAGTACTCGGAGAAATGCTTGGTATCGTTCCCGATACCGGTACTAGTATCGGTATCGGGAAAACCCTAGTTATAATGTTCACAAGAACTGACATGGGTTTAAGAAATGCACAAAAGTATTGGGACATCTGCTTTTACAGGCGCCTGAACTTTAATGGCATCTCAGTATTAGTCCGTATATTCAGTTGGCCCACCCTTTGCAGATATAACAGCTTCAACTCTTATGGGAAGGCCGTCCACAAGGTTTAGGAGGGTGTCTATGGGAATGTTTGACCATTCTTCCAGAAGAGCATTGGACACGCCTGGTGGTTGAAGACCACTAGTTCACATAGCTTGAGTACTATGAAAGTCCCTTACTGGCAGTTTGTTTTTTTACATATACAAAGAGCAATCATTGATGGCTAACACAGTACAATACTCAACTACTGCTAGACGTAGCAGCAAAGGCTCACATGATTTATTCAGAAAAAATTATTTATTAGTAGCTGTCTAAAATCACCTGTACGGAATCGGATTACGATGTCCATGATGTATATGATGTCACAAATATAGTCCAGGGTAAGCCATACTATAATATAACTGGTTTGAAGGTCATTAAAGCAGGCCCTGCCAAAGAACAAGGAATAATTATTTTTGGGGGAAAGCTGTAACAGAAAATAGCTGTACAGTGCCTTGAAAAAGTATTTATACCCCTTCAAATTTTTCTACATTTTGTCATGTTACAACCAAAACTGTAAATGTATTTTATTAAGATTTTATGTGAGGTTGTGGAAATTTTAGGAAAATGTATTTAATATGTATATTGTCATTGTGTCACCCAGTGTTAGTACTCCCGCAACCCGCTCTAAAGAGCTCACTGGGGTAGACTGAGGCTGGTTGAGTCCCGTCTGGTAGTGGAAAACTTCTTGAGGTTAGAGAGAGATGTTTGCAGAGTGGGGATATGTCCGCCGGCGAAGGGCCCCTGTGCATTGCACAGACGATCGTCTGAGGGGATTGTAGTGAAGTATCGTATGGTGTGTAGAGGTTAGATACTGTATATACTCGAGTATAAGCCGAGTTTTTCAGCACATTTTTTTTGTGCTGAAAATGCCCCCCTCGGCTTATACTCGAGTCACTTGTTTGTGTCACTTTGGGGACCTGGTACCGTCCGGCCGTAGGTCCCTTGAACCCCAAACTGGGCACACGTGTAGCCTCACTCTACAAGTGTACAATGTTTTTTGTCTGGGGGACCTACGGACGGGGAGCACCGATTTTTCAAAGCCGGGCACACCTTCTATAGACTCCTATGTTAAACGGTAATTTCTCCGGTGAATTTGGGGACCCGGAACCAGCCGGTTGTAGGTCCCCTGGATTTGGAATTTGCCACACATGTAGCCCCATTTCTCTTCTACAAGTATGCAAAGTTTTTTGTCTGGGGGACCTACGGCTGGGAGCACCAATTTTTCAAAGCCGGGCACCCCTTCCATAGACTCCCATGTTAAACATCAGTCTAGTCTTGGGCACAGTGAGGTATGGGCATAGTGAGGCATGGGCACAGTGAGGCATGGGCACAGTGAGGCATGGGCACAGTGAGGCATGGGCATAGTGAGGGATGGGCACAGTGAGGGATGGGCACAGTGAGGCATGGGCACAGTGAGGCATGCACATGGACACCCTAGGCTTATACTTGAGTCCACAAGTTTTCCCAGATTTTTGTGGTAAAATTAGGTGCCTTGGCTTATATTCGGGTCGGCTTATACTCGAGTATATACGGTAATTAAGATTTCTTTTTTAAAATAGTTATGTTCCGCAGCAACCCAATTCTTCCAGAGAGATGCACTTTTCATGGACTTCCAACACAGAACACAGTCCAATACTTGCAACAGATGACAAAAATCCAATCCAAAATCCAGTAAATATTACTCAGAGTCCCATCTTTCCTAGATCTGTGCCTTCATAATCATGGAGAGAGACAAGACAATACTCCAGATTATATTTCCTATACACTTAATGGCTGAGCAATTTTATTGGCCATCTCCATTAGGTCTTTGATCTACCCTCTGTCTTTCAGAGTGACAGATAATGACCCCCCAGCCGGAAACAGCTCCAGCCATCAACTGCCTTAATTTGCATTCTTGCATTTTAACATCAACAAGTCCCCTTTGATATGTGTAATTAGATTAACAGATAGCAATGTGGCCTGTACAACCTTTACCACCCCTTTGATGTGTAAAATGGAGTGTACATATATATATAATAATAATATCCCACATAAATCGGGCAACATATTACAACAGGGATATGTTTGCTCTGCAAGGACATTATCGGTTATAGGCGGATGTACGCTCTTCTCTCTGCTGTGTCTGATCGGCATGGTCAGGATTCGCAAGCATACACCCCCAGGAACAGCAGTATGATCTGGATATGCGTTGTTCTCTGGAACAGCGCAGAATAAGGATTCCTATCAGCCGTATTACGGGAGCTTATTAAGTGTCCCTGGTCAGGGAGAACGTCCATGTTTGAAAGCTATGTGGCTTCTTGTGTTAAAAACATACATACCGTATATACCTGAGTATAAGCCGACCCACCTAATTTTACCACAAAAAACTGGGAAAACGTATTGACTCGAGTTTAAGCCTAGGGTATCCATCTGCATGCCTCACTGTGCCTCACTGTGTCCATGTGCATGCCTCACTGTGCCCATGCCTCACTGTGCCCATGACTAGACTGACGTTTAACATGGCAGTCTATGGAAGGGGTACCCGGCTTTGAAAAATCTCCCCAGCTGTAGGTCCCCCAGACAACAAACTTTGCACACTTGTAGAGGAGAAATAGGGCTACATGTGTGCCAAGTTCCATATCCAGAAGACCTATGACCAGCTGGTACCAGGTCCCCAAATTCACCAGAGAAATTACCGTTTAACATGGGAGTCTATGGAAGGGGTTGAAAAAATGGTGATCCCCCAGACAACAAACTTTGCACACTTGTAGAGGAAGAGGGGCTACATGTGTACTAAGTTTGGGGTCCAGGGGACCTACGGCCTGCCGGTACTGGGCCCCCAAAGTCCGGGAGATCAAGCGCAAAACAGACACTCCCATAAGACTTTAGCCATTATTCATGTTGTTGTTTGTATTAACTAATCCTGTTGGAAGAATTTCCTGTTGAGTAATTTCCTGTGTGGAGCTCACATCCTGTGATGTCACTTCCCATGGAGAAGGCGATTGGCTGCTGGAACCATCGCTTCCTGTTTGTCAAAGCTTTTTTTATTTACGAATAAAAAGCCAAGCTCACTAGTCGCTGGGCAGTGATGCTGACGGAGGTGAAAATGTAGCTGTGGTGATGTCTGTTTACTGGGGTTGAACAGGAAATAGAACGATGGGTAAGATGCATTATATCATTAGACGAAATGTGTGCTTATTATGAGCACGGGAGATTTGGCTGTGCACTCTGCATACAGCTTTATCTCCACGACAGTGATAGACCAACACAAAGTGACACCTAGTGAGAAATAGTTTTCCAAATTTTTTACAAGTGTAATTTATTCTCAGTATACATACAGCTGCTCTGTGAAGTCCTCAGAGGTTTGTTAGAGAATCTAAATGAACAAACAGCATCATGAAGGCCAAGGAACACACAAGGCAGGTCGAGGATAAAGTTGTGGAGAAGTATAAAGCAAGGTTAAGTAATAAAATAATATCCCAAGCTTTGAAGATCTCACGGAGCTTCTGTTCAATCCCTCAACCCGAAAATGGAAAAAGTATGGCACAACTGCAACCCTACCAAGACATGGCCGTCCACCTAAACTGACCAGGCCGGGCAAGGAGAGCATTCATCAGAGAAGCAGCCACGAGGCCCACGGTAACTCTGGAGGAGCTGCAGAGATCCACAGCTCAGGGGGGAGAATCTGTCCACAGGACAACTATTAGTGGTGCTCTCCACAAATCTGCCCTTTATGGAAGAGTGACAAGAAGAAAGACATTGGTGAAAGAAAGACATAAGAAGTTCTGTTTGCAGTTTGTGAGAAGCCATGTGGGGGAGGGGACACAGCAAACATGTGGAAGAAGGTGCTCTGGTCACATGAGACCAAAATTGAACTTTTTGGCCTAAAAGCAAAACTCTATGGGCCAGATTCAGCAAGACTTGCGCTGGAGTATATCGATATGCGCCGCGTAACTGTCAAGATGCGCCGTAGTATCTATGCGGCCTTCCCACCAAACTAGATGCGACAGAAAACTGGCTTTTCCGTCGCGCCTATTGATTTCCCCTGCAAATATGCAAATGAGGGAGATTTCCCGATTCGCGAATGGATTAGCACCAGACACTGGCTACATGCGCCGCGCGTATGTCGTCCATCTGTCGCAAAGTTATTCCTACAAATAGCTGCTTTATCTTTACTCCAGACGGCCAAGGGTCAGCAGGAGAGCAGCTACAGCAGCAGCGTTACCGACGAAAATAGCAAGCTGAACAACCACACTTGCAAGGACAACACCTCTGTGTGCCAACATGCCAGGGGCAGCCGTGGTCCTAGCACTACTAACCCGGTACGGAGGAGGCGGGCACGTGAGAGGATATACCGCACGCGCATGAGCCTCTTTGGCATGGGTGATGAGGAGGTGTATCGCCTCTTCAGATTCAGCCCTGATGCAATCCTTGAACTAACCACAACCCTGCAGGATGACATCACCAGCCCAACACAACGCTCACAAGCAGTGCAGCCACTGGTGAAGGTACTGGCAACACTTCATTTCCTTGCAAGTGGATCATTCCAGCGTACAAGTGGAGTGGTGGCTGGGATGTCACAATCCTCCATGAGCAGATGTGTGCACCAGGTTATCCCTGCAATCCTCAGACGCATGTCCAACCAGTTCATCGGACCCACCACTGAGGAGCTGCGGCTGAAGGAAATGACAGATTTCTACAACATTGCCAGATTCCCATGCACCGTGGGGGCCATTGATTGCACACATGTGGCACTCCAGCCCCCCAGTGCCACAGAGCACATATACCGCAATCGGAAGCATTGGCATTCCATCAACGTACAGGTGATAGCCGATGCCCAAGGCCTCATATGGCACGTCCGTGCCAAACACCCTGGATCCAGCCATGACAGCTACATCTACAATCAGAGCCCCATCCGAATGGAATTCGAACAGAACATGTATGGGGACAGCTGGCTGGTTGGTGAGTGACATGGGTGGCAGGCATGACTATAACCTCCCATGATGCACACATCACATAGGGGCACATGCATGACTAACATCCTCCTGTCTTTTCCCTTACAGGTGCACTGGGACCCCATCTAATGACTCCTTTCCAGAACCCCCAAACCAGAGGAGAGAGAAGATACAATGAAGCACATATCAAAACTCGTGCAGTGGTGGAGCAAACATTTGGGCTCCTGAAGTCCCGTTTCCGCTGCCTGGATAAGTCTGGGGGGGCCCTATTGTATTCCCCTACCTTCGTGTGTCAGATCATCGGTGCATGTTGCATTCTGCACAACTTTGCCATGAGAAAAGGCCTGCAGATTGACATACGTGATGACCTGACCCCCCAACCAGACAGCCCCCCCCTGCCAGAGGAGACCCATTCAGCTGATGGAAGAGCAGTCAGGAGGGTCCTCGCCGTAGGCATCTTTGGACACTAAACCAAAACAGTAATCACACAGACAATGCATGTATGCACACCACTGATGTCCCTAGATCACACACACCACATGCACATCGCATTGGATTAGCCCAAGTTCAACATGCAGGACTCGGGAGCAGCAACGCCGGCGTCAAGGCCCCAATGATGTCGCTGTCCATTCATACACCATTCACACGTCATTCACACAGCCGTGGGGATAACTTCTCCCCAACGGCCGAGGGTGACACCCCTTACTGGCAGGAGTGCCACCCCCTCACATTCACACACCATTCACACTGTCCCCTGCACTCCTGACCATGTGCAGGTAAACTTAAAATAAAAAGCTCATAACCTGAGCAAAAACCAAAATAAAAATAAAAACTCATAACCTAAGCAAAAATAAAAATAAAAACTCATAACCTGAGCAAAGTTCAAATAAAGAATAAATACTCATAACCTGAGCCAAAAATATATATAAAAAAAAAAATGCCCTCATCTGGGCTGACGGGTGCTCTTTCTTGTGGGCCCTCTCTGGCTCCTCAGCTGCCTGGAGGGAGTGGGTGGGGGTGGGGGGGCATCTGGAGGTGGCTGATCCCCGGGTGGGCCACTCCTGGCAGGTGTTGGCTGCATGCCCTCCAAGGCCACGGCAATCCGGCTCAGATAGTGGTTGGTCTGGGCCTGCATCCTCAGCTGGCGGGTGACATTATGTCGCTGGTCACGCTGCCTCTGCCTCCCCTGTTCCCGGATGGCAGCAGTGTTGGCATGGACGGCTGCAGTGAGGTGCCGAACATCAGCCTGCACCTCCCCCAGGCTGGTCACCACTGCAGCGCAGTTGCAGCTGACGTCCTGCACAGCGTTGGTCAGCTGGGACACGGAGCCCAGGCTGTCAGCCACTCGGTCTAGATGCCCAGCAATCTCCCCCATCTGCTGGGTCTGCCTGGCCTGGTCCCGGGCCATTTGGTCATGGACCAAATCAGACACCCCCCCCGGTCTTCCGGGTCGCCTTCCTGGGGCCAGGAGATGGTTGTCCCCGGGGGGATGGAGTCGCCCTTGAGGGGCTTCCTAGAATGGGATTACAGAGGGCCCTGCAGAAGGGGAGGACTCGTCCAAAATTAAAACAAAGTCCTGATCTGTAAAGCCAGGCTCCTCCTCAACCACCTCATCAGGTGAGGTGTGGGCACTCTCCTCCATCTCATGGTGTTCACCACCCAGGGGGTCGGGCTCAGGATGCCGTTGGGGGGTTGGGGTGGACTGGCCGCCGACAGATGTTGGCCCAGCTCCGTCATCTGTGGATGACACAAAGCAGACACATGTTGGGTGGTCCCACACACTTGGCACATATACCCTCCCCCCCCACATGCAACACACCAAATAGGGGATAAAAAACACTTACCTGTCCTGGAGCCTTCCTCCACGGAATCATATCCCGGGACCCCCTCCAACTGCTCCCTCTCCAGGCAGCGGGCGACCACCTTCTCCTCCGTGGTCAGGCTGACCGCACACAGGGGTCCACCACCCGTGCCCCTCTCATGCCTCCTGATGGTGGCCACCTTGCCCCGGACTTTCCGCCTCAAGTCATTAATTTTCTTGCCGATATCGGCAGCAGTCCGGGTGGAGTAGCCCAACACATTGACCCTGCCAGCAATGGACTCCAGGATGCCCTGCTTTCTATCCCGGCTGGTCTTCCGACTTTTCCTGCCGTGGAGGAAGTCGTTGTAGGTCTCCATAGCGGAGAGCACTACGGTCAGCTCCAGGGCATTAAAATTGAGGTTTCTCCTCTCTTTGTGGGGAACGGGAGCAGCCATCACACAGCAAAAGTTACTTCCCTGGGGTGGGGGAAACCGGATATACTTTTGCGCCGGAAAGGCGCATCTGCGGCCGCTTTTATACGCGCAACGGAACACATTGCGCTGGCGTTTCCCATGAAGTGGTGCCGACGGAAGTTGTGAGCATGCGCACAGGGGAGCGAGGGGAGCCCTCCCTCACTGCGCATGCTCCGTGGATGATGCGATGAACGTAAGTCACTGCGCTGGGCTCCGCCTATCATTTACATATGATCACACCCACTTCCACTTGCGTCGGGTTGCGCCAGCGCTTTTTTGTTACTCCGCCGCAAAGTAACGAACATGCGCTTGGTGAATACTGGACTTGACTCACTAGTTCGCGTCAGCGTAACGTATATACGCTGCGCTACCTGAATCTGGCCCTATGTGTGGGGGAAAACTAACACTGCACATCAACCTGAACACACCATCCCCACTGTGAAACATGGTGGTGGCAGCATCATGTTGTGGAGATGTTTTTTTTCAGTAGGGGTAGGGAAGCTGGTCAGAGTTGATGGGAAGATGGATGGAGACAAATACAGGACAATCTTAGAAGAAAACCTGTTTGAGTCTGGAAAAGACTTGAGACCGGGGCGAAGGATCACCTTCCAGCAGGACAACGACCCTAAAGTACAGCCAGAGCTACAATGGAATGGTTTAGATCAGAGCATATTCATGTGTTAGAATGGCCCAGTCACAGTCCAGACCTAAATCACATTGAGAGTCTGTGGCAAGACTTGGAAATTGCTGATCACAGACGCTCTCCGTCCAATCTGACAGAGCTAGAGATATTTTACAAAGAAGAATGGAGAAAAACGTCCCTCTCTAGATGTGCAAAGCTGGTAGAGACATCCCCAAAAAAACTTGCAGCTGTAATTGCAAAATCCCGATAAAATACATTTACGGTTTTGGTTGTAACATGACAAAATGTGGAAAATTTCAAGGGGTGTGAATACTTTTTCAAGGCGCTGTATTTGAATACATTTTTTTACTTCACCTTTAGACTGCAACCCGGACTTACCTCACTATTAATAGGAACCAGTTATACAGCACAGGCGCAGCTATGACATAGAGCCACCGATAATACCATTTCCCTGAAGGATCAAGCACAAATCTTTCAGATAACCTCACTCTGTAATAAAAAATAAAAACACATATTAAAGCTCGACTGAACTTTCACATTAAATCAGCTAAAAACATTTCTGGTGCATCAAATTAAAAAAAAGCTGTACAAAATCTTACAGTTGGTTCTCTTTAGAAAGAAGCCACAGCAAAAATGCCTCTTCCCTGCCAGCATGTTGTAGAGAAGGACCCTTGCTATTAGTGGGGAAGCAGTAGTCTCTAAGCAGGGGTCCAACACTATTCCTTCCATTGATACCAATGATGGGACAGTATTCCTCCAACCGATACCAATGATGGGGCACTATTCCTCCCACTGATACCAATGATGAGGCACTATTCCTCCCACTGATACCAATGATGGGGCACTATTCCTCCCACTGATACCAATGATGGGGCACTATTCCTCCCACTGATACCAATGATGGGGCACTATTCCTCCCATTGACACCAATGATGGGACGCTATTCCTCCCACTGATACCAATGATGGGACACTATTCCTCCCACTGATACCAATGATGGGACTCTATTCCTCCCACTGATACCAATGATGGGGCACTATTCCTCCCATTGACACCAATGATGGGACGCTATTCATCCCACTGATACCAATGATGGGACACTATTCCTCCCACTGATACCAATGATGGGACACTATTCCTCCCACTGATACCAATGATGGGGCACTATTCCTCCCACTGATATTAATGATGGGGCACTATTCCTCCTACTGATACCAATGATGGGGCACTATTCCTCCCACTACCACCAACAATGGGGCACTATTCCTCCCACTGATACCAATGTCAGTGCACTATTCCTCCCACTACCACCAACAATGGGGCACTATTCCTCCCACTGATACCAATGTCAGTGCACTATTCCTCCCACTGATACCAATGTCAGTGCACTATTCCTCCCACTGATACCAATGTCAGTGCACTATTCCTCCCACTGATACCAATGATGGGGCACTGTTCCTCCCACTGACACCAATGATGGGGCACTATTTCTCCCACCGACACCAATGATGGGGCACTATTTCTCCCACCGACACCAATGATGGGGCACTGTTCCTCCCACTGACACCAATGATGGGGCACTATTTCTCCCACCGACACCAATGATGGGGCACTGTTCCTACCACTGACACCAATGATTTTTCAGGCATTTTCTCCTCCCAATGGCTACATGGTGATGGTCAGCTGTCTACCAACTTTCAATTAGAAGTAGGTATATAGAGTATTTTTGTCTTACCGTTGGGTTGCCTTGGTTTCTACTTTTGTATCTTGATTTTCTTTCCCCTTTCCAGCATTTGCATCTGCGGCTTGCCCTTCAGGTCCACGGAATCGGTCTAGAAAGGAATCGGGCCTTTGATCTTCATCATGTAGACCCCGGTGGGCCCATTCCCGCAAGATCACCACGAGGCGCACTATCCTAAAGAGTTACATGGAAAAAGTCTGATCAGCCAGTGGGTTCTGTAAGGAAGACCTGAAGATAAAGACAGATGGATATGAAGAGCAGATAAACAAGTGTGTCCGTATGTTACCTATAACTAGACTACTAGGAGGGCACCCCCTAGAGGACTCATGGAGCATCTTACAATGACAGGACATTTCCCCATGGACAGCATTCACTTTCTTTTTGTGGTTATTATTCATATTTCCCTTTATGGCATATTTGAAACGCTTTGTAACTGCATTTGCGGATTGTCATTTGCCACTTCACCTGCCACCAGATGCGGAATGTCACTTGCCACTTCACCTGCCACCAGATGCGGAATGTCACTTGCCACGTCACCTGCCACACAGATGCGGAATGTCACTTTCCACGTCACCTGCCATACCTTGCGGACTGTCACTTACCACACATTCCGGATTGTCACTTGCCTGCCACCAGATGCAGAATGTCACTTGCCACTTCACCTGCCACCAGATGCGGAATGTCACTTGCCACTTCACCTGCCACCAGATGCGGATTGTCACTTGCCACGTCACCTGCCACCAGATGCGGATTGTCACTTGCCACGTCACCTGCCACCAGATGCAGAATGTCACTTGCCACGTCACCTGCCACCAGATGCAGAATGTCACTTGCCACGTCACCTGCCACCAGATGCAGAATGTCACTTGCCACTTCACCTGCCACCAGATGCGGAATGTCACTTTCCACTTCACCTGTCACCAGATGCGGAATGTCACTTGCCACTTCACCTGCCACCAGATGCGGATTGTCACTTGCCACGTCACCTGCCACCAGATGCGGATTGTCACTTGCCACGTCACCTGCCACCAGATGCAGAATGTCACTTGCCACTTCACCTGCCACCAGATGCGGAATGTCACTTGCCACTTCACCTGCCACCAGATGCGGATTGTCACTTGCCACGTCACCTGCCACACAGATGCGGAATGTCACTTTCCACGTCACCTGCCATACCTTGCGGACTGTCACTTACCACACATTCCGGATTGTCACTTGCCTGCCACCAGATGCAGAATGTCACTTGCCACTTCACCTGCCACCAGATGCGGAATGTCACTTGCCACTTCACCTGCCACCAGATGCGGATTGTCACTTGCCACGTCACCTGCCACCAGATGCGGATTGTCACTTGCCACGTCACCTGCCACCAGATGCAGAATGTCACTTGCCACGTCACCTGCCACCAGATGCAGAATGTCACTTGCCACGTCACCTGCCACCAGATGCAGAATGTCACTTGCCACTTCACCTGCCACCAGATGCGGAATGTCACTTTCCACTTCACCTGCCACCAGATGCGGAATGTCACTTGCCACTTCACCTGCCACCAGATGCGGATTGTCACTTGCCACGTCACCTGCCACCAGATGCGGATTGTCACTTGCCACGTCACCTGCCACCAGATGCAGAATGTCACTTGCCACTTCACCTGCCACCAGATGCGGAATGTCACTTGCCACTTCACCTGCCACCAGATGCGGATTGTCACTTGCCACGTCACCTGCCACCAGATGCGGATTGTCACTTGCCACGTCACCTGCCACCAGATGCAGAATGTCACTTGCCACGTCACCTGCCACCAGATGCAGAATGTCACTTGCCACTTCACCTGCCACCAGATGCGGAATGTCACTTTCCACGTCACCTGCCATACCTTGCGGATTGTCACTTACCACACATTCCGGATTGTCACTTGCCTGCCACTAGATGCAGATTGTCACCTGCCACATGTTGCAGATTGTCACTTGCCACGTTACCTGCCACTATATCTGGATTGTCATTTGCCACATCACCTGCCACACATTGTGGATTGTCACTTGCCTGCCACCAGATGCAGATTGTCACCTGCCACATGTAACAGATTGTCACTTGCCACATCACCTGCCACCATATGTGGATTGTCACTTGCCACGTCACCTGCCATTCCTTGCGGATTGTCACTTGCCTGCCACACATTGCAGATTGTCACTTGCCTGCCACCAGATGCAGATTGTCACCTGCCACATGTTGCAGTTTGTCACTTGCCATGTCACCTGCCACTCGTTGTGGATTTTTACTTGCCACTTCACCTGACATCAGATGCGGAATGTCACTTGCCACGTCACCTGCCATACCTTGCGGATTGTCACTTACCACACATTCCGGGTTGTTACTTGCCTGCCACTAGATGCAGATTGTCACCTGTCACACGTTGCGGATTGTCACTTGCCACATCACCTGACACACATTGTGGATTGTCACTTGCCACATCACCTGCCACTATATGTGGATTGTCACTTGCCACATCACCTGCCACCATATGTGGATTGTCACTTGCCACGTCACCTGCCATACCTTGCGGATTGTCACTTGCCAAGTCACCTGCCACACATTGCAGATTGTCACTTGCCTGCCACCAGATGCAGATTGTCACCTGCCACATGTTGCAGTTTGTCACTTGCCATGTCACCTGCCACTCGTTGCAGATTGTCACTTGCCACATCACCTGCCATACCTTGCAGAATGTCACTTGCCTGCCACCAGATGCAGATTGTCACCTGCCACACATTGCGGATTGTCACTTGCCACATCACCTGACACACATTGCGGATTGTCACTTGCCACATCACCTGACACACATTGTGGATTGTCACTTGCCACATGTTGCAGATTGTCACTTGCCACACATTGCGGATTGTCACTTGCCACATCACCTGACACACATTGTGGATTGTCACTTGCCACATGTTGCAGATTGTCACTTGCCACACATTGCGGATTGTCACTTGCCACATCACCTGCCACTATATGTGGATTGTCACTTGCCACATCATCTGCCATACCTTGCAGAATGTCACTTGCCTGCCACCAGATGCAGATTGTCACCTGCCACACATTGCGGATTGTCACTTGCCACATCACCTGACACACATTGTGGATTGTCACTTGCCACATGTTGCAGATTGTCACTTGCCACACATTGCGGATTGTCACTTGCCACATCACCTGCCACTATATGTGGATTGTCACTTGCCACATCATCTGCCATACCTTGCAGAATGTCACTTGCCTGCCACCAGATGCAGATTGTCACCTGCCACATGTTGCGGATTGTCACTTGCCAGGTCACCTGCCACCAGATGAAGATTGTCACTTGCCAGGTCACCTGCCACCATATGTGGATTGTCACTTGCCACGTCACCTGCCATACCTTGGGGATTGTCATTTGCTTTGGAGCTTGGAACAGTGCTTTGGACACATATTTGTCCGTTATAACCTCATCCAGTATACCTAATAAGCATGGTTTAGGGTCAAGAGAGTTACTTGAAAAGCCTTGTTGATGGTGTTTACTATGCCAGTCCAAAAGCGGTGCAACTTTGGGCACCGACAAAGGAGAGGCATCAGATACCCATTTGCTCCCTTGCATCTCGCATACAATGGGTCTGGGCGGAGTCTAAGAGCAAACAATTAAAGTGGGGGACGATGAACCCTCAATAATATATACAGTTGGGACAGTCTTTGGGTTAAAGAGGAGTCATTATAGATGATTCTACGCTATGGAGATTTTCCTTCCTCTTTCCGAAAAATCCCAATGCATGACCGTGTCCCACTCAAGAGATGAATCAATGTCACGTCTACCTCAACGCAGGTGGTCAGACACTATAGCTGGCTACTGTGCGCTTCACCTATAGCAGCCCTCTTTCCCTTAAAGTGGAGTCCCACCCATTGTTTTATGTTTGTCTGTGCTGCATGCCCTAATCTCATAGGGCCAGATTCTGGTACAATTGCCGCTGGCGTAGCGAAAGCCATTTACACTACGCCGCCGCAATTTAACAGAGCAAGTGCCGTATTCCCGAAGCACTTGCTCCGTAAATTGCGGCGGCGTAGTGTAAATGGCTCTGCGTATCCCCGTGTAATTCAAAGGGGGCGGCTTGTATTTAAATTAAGCGCGCCCCCGCGTCGATCGAACTGTGCATGCGCCGGCCTCAAAAATAGCCCAGTGCGCATGCTCCAGCTAACGCCGGAAAAAGTGAATGAAACCGACGTGAGCGTGGTTTACGTAAATCCCTATTAGCGAACGACTTAGTAAACCGTAACCGACGGAAAAAGACGATGCTGACCCGACGCCATACTTAACATGGCAACGACGGAACTTCGGAAGGTTACCCCTCATATAGCAGGGGTAACCTTACGCGTACGGAAACAACTTAAACTACGACGGGGCGGCGTAAAAACGTTCGGGAATCGTCGGATTAGGCTCATTTGCATAGGCAAATGAGAAATCAACGTACAGGCCACCTAGCGGCCAGCGATGTCATTACATCTCCGATCCGACTGTGTAATTGTTTTACACCTGTCGGATCTTCACTGTATCTATGCGTAAGTGATTCTAGGAATCACACGCATAGATACCCAGTAAAAAATAAAGGAGATACGACGGTGTTTCCTACGAAACGCCGGCGTATCTCTTTTGAGAATCTGGCCCATAGTGTTCAGAATGGACAATTTTTATTTATTTTGTTGCTTGTAAATACCTTTATTTTGTAGTCCTTCATTACTTCCTCCTTATTAGCCTAGGCTATTAAGTCACAAGGCTATTTGCAAGGGTTTCTGGGATAGGCATCATGTTTCCCAGTAGTCCTTGCAAACCTGACTGAAACCTATTACATTGCTTGTGCAGCACTGAGCATGTGCGAGATATGCAAAGCTGAAATCCAGGAAGTCATACAGTCTGGCTTCATGATGCCCACACTTAAGATGGCCACTGTCTATTTCTAGATTATAAACTAAATGCTGTAACAACCTAACAAAACGGACCTTAGTTTACAGACTAACTTTACTAGAATACATTAAGCTTGTGTATTACAGGGGTATTTATATTTAAAAAGTGAAATTGTGGGTGGAACGCCCCTTTAAGGCAAGCAGGCCTACCAGGACTTGTTTGCCCCCAGGACTTATACACCATGCTATAGTGCCTGGCCACCACGCCAGGGCTGATACAAACTAAGCAAACAAACAGACTACTTACAATTAGCAAACAGATAGCATACCTCCCAACTTTTTGAGATGGGAATGAGGGACACCTATCAGCAAACGTATGCAGGCATAGAACACACCCCTTGCCACACCCCCTTAACCACTTAACCACTTGTCATCTGCCCACCGTCAAATGACGGCGGGCAGACGACTCCATTATCCTGACATCACGTCATATGACGTGATATCCCTTTAAAGCCGCGGGCGGGCGCGCGCGCACACCCGCCGCTCTGCGGGGATCCCGTGCGAGTGCCCGGCGGCAACGATCGCCGCCGGGCACACGCGATTGCTCAGTAAGTGAGCTGGGACGTGCAGCTCTGTATGTAAACACAGAGCTGCACGTCCCTGTCAGGGAGAGAGGAGATCGATTGTGTCCCTTGTACATAGGGACACAATCGGTCACCTCCCCCAGTCACCCCCCCTCCCCCCACAGTTAGAACACTCATAGGACACACATTTAACCCCTTCCCTGCCCCCTAGTGGTTAACCCCTTCACTGCCAGTCACATTTATACAGTAATCAATGCATTATTATAGCATTGTTCACTGTATAAATGTAAATGGTCCCAAAAATGTCAGAAAAGTGTCCGAAATGTCCGCCATAACGTCGCAGTCCCAATAAAAAAATCGCAGATCGCCGCCATTAATAGTAAAAAAAAAAAAATGCCATAAACTATCCCCTATTTTGTAAACGCTATAAATTTTGCGCAAACCAATCGATAAACGCTTATTGCATTTTTTTTTTTACCAAAAATATGTAGAAGAATACGTATCGGTCTAAACTGAGGGAAAAAATATTTTTTTTTATATATTTTTTGGGTTATTTATTATAGCAAAAAGGAAAAAATGTTGCATTTTTTTAAAAATTGACGCTCTTTCTTTGTTTATAACGCAAAAAATAAAAACCACAGAGGTGATCAAATACCACCAAAAGAAAGCTCTATTTGTGGGAAAAAAAGGACGCCAATTTTGTTTGGGAGCCACGTCGCACGACCGCGCAATTGTCAGTTAAAGCGACGCAGTGCCGGAAGCTTATATTTTGTCTGGGCAGGAAGGGGGTGTAGGTGCACAGTAGGCAAGTGGTTAAATACTGGCGTATTGTCATATGACGTCCATAAGGTAGCTCTGCCATCCCGAGTGGACATCATATGACGTTCTTTGGCCTCCCGGCTGCTAGGGGTCCCGCGGGTGCCGATGCACATGTCATTGACCAGCAAAATGGTCCGGGGCTGAAGTGGTTAATATATGGAGGAACAATATTTTCTTTAATGTTTGTTAAAGTGGACCTAGTATTAAAAAAACAAACAGATGAGAAGAAAATAAATGTACCTACCTACCTTATACTCAGCTGGGACAAGTAGAAGGGGGGGGGGCATAAGGGCCGCCTGCCCCAGTCTCAGGCGGAGGAACCCTACAGAGTGTTGGATCTTTTTGAGAGATTTGGGATCCTTAGCATTCTCATTAGAGGGCGGACCTGTGACATCACCCTTGCTTAGGCACCATGGGTGGGAAGTGTGGTCTAGGCTGACAACAGAGAGCTATAAGGCATGCAGTGCCAGACTGTATTTCCGCAGCAGTGCATGCAAGGGTGACAATGCTAACCCTGCGGGGAATTGATGAGGACACCACATTTCTGGCAAGATCAAAAATACATTTCTGTACTTGCTGAAAAAGTCCTTCGCCTGAAAAAAATAAACCTAATGCAGACAACACATCTGAGGACTGATAACTGGCAGCAGTTTAATATATTTATTAATTATTATCAGGGCTGCCATCAGGGGGGTACAGGCATTTTTTTTTTTTTTAGGGGTCCGTAGGTCCCCAGGGGCCCGGAGGCCACCAGGGCCCCAGCTGGCAACCCCCTCTTTTTTTTTATTTTTATATAAAAATATATTTTTATTTTATTCTTTTTATTAAAGGGCCATTTTTTTTAGGGGTCTGGAGGTCCCCAAGGGTCCGGAGATCCCCAGGGCCCCCTTTTTATTAAAAAAATATTTTTATATATTTTTTTATTATATATATATATATATATATATATATATATATTATAATTTATTATTATTATTATTATTATTATTATTAAAGGGCCCAGAGGTCCCCAGGGCCCCCGGATGACAACCCTCCTTTTTTTTTATAAAAATGTTTTACATTTTTTTTATATTTCTTATATATATATATATATATATATATATATATATATATATATATATATATATATATATTTATTTTTTTATTAAAGGGCTCAGAGGTCCCCAGGGCCCCCATGTTTCAAACCCCCTTTTTTTTATAAATGTTTTTTTTATTTTTGTTTATATATTTTTTTATTCCTTTTTTATTAAATGGCCCAGAGGTCCCGGATGAAAAGCCCAATTTTTTTGTAATTTCTTTTTATAAAAAAAAAAAAAATGATTAAAGGGCTCAGAGGTCCCAGGGCCCCAAATGGCAACCACCCTTTTTAAAAAAAAAATTATATATATATATATATATATATATATAAATATTTTTTTTTCTCTCTTGTTCTTTTTATTAAAGGGCCCAGAGGTCCCCAGGGCCCCCCGGATGGCTACCACCCTTTTATATATATATTTTTCTTTATTGCTTCTCAATTTGCGGCAGCCCCCCCGCTTCTCAATTTCAGGCGGCCCTGGTTATTATTACTTTTTGGGGGTTTCTTTTTAGCCCACCTCACAGGGCTGTCTTAATAAGAGGGCACACCTGGGCAGCTGCCTGGGGGGGCCCCCCCTGCACTTTCCCCAAAGCAGCTGGTCCTTGAGCCCATGTTGCCCCCGAAAATGAGGGGCCCCAGGATTGGAACTGAGAGTGATAGATACACAGGGGAGGCAGTCTGCCTCCTACCTATATGATGTCTGTTTACCTGCACTGTCCTCCAGGGGCCCATGATCCTATTAAGGTGCCCCCACCTCACCATAACATACCTGGTTGTCTCTGTGTAGTGAAGTAGATGTCCCTGTAGAAGCACATTAAAGTAGACCAACTAGTTATGATGTATGGCAGCCTCAACCAGGCCACACCCCCAACACATTTTGCCCCGCCCCCCGGAACTTAATCATGGGTGTCTTGTTACTGCCGTTTTAGAAAACTCAGTAATCCACATAGTCCTGTATATAATGTATATTATTATTCCTATTTCTTACCTGGAAAGAGCGCCCCTCCCTCTAAAAGACGCCTCTGACACCCCATCACCATTATCTTGGGAAATGACCCTTTGTAGCTCAGAAGAGGTGTCATCACAGACCGATAAAGCCCTGAAGGACATAAAACATAAGACAGAAGATTTAATAAAGCTTTTATCATATTGATATCAGCAGACAAATACTTTGTACACTAAATTAACCACTTCCATACCGCGCCTATTCTAGGACTTCTCTCCTTCATGTAAAAATCATAGGGCCAGATTCTCGTAGTTCTGCGTATTTTGTGCGTAGCGTAGCGTATCCCATTTACGCTACGCCTCCGCACTTTTTTACGGGCAAGTGCTGTATTCTCAAAGCACTTGCTCTGTAATTTGCGGCGGCGTAGCGTAAATGGGCCGGCGTAAGGCCGCGTAATTCAAAGTAGGAAGGAGGTGGGCGTGCTGTATTTAAATTAAGCGGGCCCCCACGCCAAACGAACTGCGCATGCGCCGGCCTTAAACGTTAGACCACTGCGCATGCTCCATAGTACGCTGCAAATACATTGATTTTGACGGCAACGTAATTAATGTACAGCCCTATTCGTGACGAGTTACGTAAACGGCGTAAACGACGGAAAAACACGACGCTGTCCCGACGTCCATACCTAACATGGCTTACGCCGCACCTACGCAAGGTTACCCCCCATATAGCAGGGGTAACCTTACGCGTACGTAAACTACGACGACGGCACGCAAATACGTTCGGGAATCAGCGTATCAGGCTCATTTGCATATTCGACGCAGAAATAGACGGGAATGCCACCTAGCGGCCAGCGTAACATTGCAACTTAGATCCGACGGTGTAAGTGACTTACGCCAGTCGGATCTAAGCAAAATCTATGCGTAACTGATTCTAAGAATCAGTCGCATAGATACAAAGCCACACAAACAGAGATACGACGGCGTATCTCCTTTAAGAATCTGGCTCATATTTTTTTTGCTCGAAAATTATTCAGAACCCCCAAACATTATATATATATATTAGCAGACACTCTAGGGAAGAAAATGGCGGTCATTGCAACTTTTTATCTTGCACGGTATTTGCGCAATCATTTTTCAAGCGCCTTTTTTGGGGGGGGGGGGGGGGGTAATGGTTTTATGAATTAAAGAAAATAACAAAACAGTAAAGTTAGCCCAATTTTTTTGTATAATGTGAAAGACGATGTTACGCCGAGTAAATAGATACCTAACATGTCACGCTTTAAAATTGCGCGCACACTCATAGAATGGCGCCAAACTTCGGTACTTAAAAATCTCCATATGCGACACCTAAATTTTTTTTTTTTTTTACAGGTTACCAGTTTAGAGTTACAGAGGTGGTCTAGTGCTAGAACTATTGCTCTCGCTCTAATGCACGCGGTGATACCTCACATTTGAACGGCGTTTACATACGTGGGCGGGACTTACGTGCGCGTTCGCTTCTGAGTGCAAGCTACTGGGGACAGGGGCGTTTTAATTTTGTTTTTATATATTTTTATTTTATTTTACTTACCGGTATTTATTTATTTTTTACACTTTTTTACTTTTTTTTTATCACTTTTATTCCTATTACAAGGAATGTAAACATCCCTTGTACTAGGAATAGTGTGTGACAGGTCCTCTTTATGGAGAGATGTGGGGTCAATAAGACCTCACATCTCTCCTCCAGGCTGGAAAGCATGAGATCGGGAAAAGAAAATCACAGTCTCATGCTTTCAGCTGCGATTGCGGCTTTGTTTACTTCCGGGTACCCAGGCATGACGTCAGAACCTCGCGCCTGGGCAGGCCCGTCGCTACAGGACAGGCAAAACAAACAATTGCTTGGGGCCCTGAGCTGGCCAGGGGCCCCCAACTTCACTTTCCCAGGCTGAAGCGTGGCCGAGCTCCTCTTCCTTCCTCCTGGAGTCCTGTCAGTCCGGCTGGGTACCGCGCGTGGTATAGGAGATTCAGTTTCCTGTTCCCGGCCAGACTGACAGGAAGTGCACACTGAGTGCTCACTTCCTTTCAGTCCAGCCGGGAACACAGGAAACTGAATCTCCTGTACCGCGAGCGGTACCCGGCCCGGCCCGGGCACTATCTGATAGGGGACTGGGGACCCATAATGATAGAACACTGGACTGACAGGAGGAAGAGGAGCTTGGCCACGCTACAGTGGCAGCCTACAGGGAAGAAGGGGAGGTGAGAATAGAAAAACATAGGGACTAGGGAGGGGGGAGGAGTAAGAACATGGGTGTAAAACATTTGTGTAGCGCTAACGTAGGTTTTTGCGTGCAGGGGGGTGGTGGTAAGGGGCCCCCATTTTGCTTGGGGCCCCCAAATTCCTTCAAACGGCCCTGCGCCTGGGCCTCCAACGGTCATAGAGATGACCGGTGACCATCTGGTCACCGGAAATCTCTATTCTTTTCATTCGGCGACGGCTGATTCGTTCTCCGGGCCTCTGATGGCACGGAAGAAGCCCGGAGAAGCACCGGATGGCGGTGGGAGGGGGGGTGGCCCCTCCCGCCGCCTGTAAGAACGATCAAGCGGCGGAACGCCTCTATGATCATTCTTATGGTGCGCAGATTCGCCACCTGAAAAAAAAGGATATCTGAATGATGCCTGTAGCTGCACCCATCATTCAGATATCCCCCACTGAAGTCCAGGACGTCAGATGACGTCCTACGGCATGGAGGTGGTTAAGTTATGAAATAGCTAATTAGTAAAGCTTTTTTTTTTAAGTTTGTTAGTTTTAAAAAAAATTTTTTTAAAAAATAATAAATATTAATGGTAAGAAAAATAGAACTAAACAAAGAAAAATCAGCATGGGAAATAATGGGGAGAAGGGGAAGAAGGAGTTAAATCGGAACGACACATTTGAGCATTACAAGTAAAAATAAAAAAAAATGAAATATTTTTAATATTGAAACCAAACTACCCATCCATGTCTCCATGCTTTATTTAGCTGAGAAATCACTTTGAAAAGCGCTCCCCCACATGGAATTTCTGGCCGTGGTCATCTTGATTAAGGCTCAGCTCACAACCTATTCGCACAGGAACATGGTTTGCGTTCCTTTGCGTTTCCTGTGTGTTCCCCATAGTAAGATTTTCAGCCCATTCATTTGCATGAGAGTAAATTGCATTGCAGAGCACAAAAAGTAGTGCATGCGCTACTTTAACCACTTCAGCCCCGGATAATTTTGTTGCTAAAGGACCAGGCCCCTTTTTTTAGCGATTCGGCACTGCATCGCTTTAACTGACAATTGCGCGGTCGTGCGACGTGGCTTCCAAACAAAATTGCCGTCCTTTTTTTCCCACAAATAGAGCTTTATTTTGGTGGTATTTAATCACCTCTGCGGTTTTTATTTTTTGCGCTATAAACAAAAATAGAGCGACAATTTTGAAAAAAATTCAATATTTTTTACTTTTTGCTATAATAAAAAAAAAAATCCTCATTTTAGGCCGATACGTATTCTTCTACATATTATTAGTAAAAAAAAAAATCGAAAAAAGCGTTTATCGATTGGTTTGCGCAAAATTTATAGCGTCTACAAAATATTGGATAGTTTTATTGCATTTTTATCATTTTTTTTTTACTACTAATTAGCAAAGAAAACGCATACGGAAGTTGCGCCCGCATATGTAAACGGTGTTCAAATCACACATGTGAGGTATTGCCGCGATCATCAGAGCGAAAGCAATCATTCTAGCACTAGACCTCCTCTGTAACCCTAACCTGGTAGCCGTAAAAAAATAAATACAATTAAAGCGTCGCCTATGGAGATTTTTAGGTACCGTAGTTTGTCGCCATTCCACTGGTGTGTGCAATTATAAAGCGTAACATGTTTGGTATCTATTTACTCATCATCTTTCACATTATACAAAATATTGGGCTAACTTTACTTTATTTATTTTTTTAATTCATGAAAGTTAATTTTTCCCAAAAAGTTGCGTTTAAAACACTGCTGCACAAATACCGTGTGACATAAAATATTGCAACAATCGCCATTTTATTTTCTAGATTCTCTGCTAAAATTAAATATATATATAATGTTTGGGGTTCTAAGAAAATACAGATTTTAACTTGTAAACACCAAATGTCAGAAATAGGCTTAGTCATGAACGGGATATTATTAAAGGAGAATTGTACAAAAAACAGGATTGGTTAAACCCACAAGGGCTTTTTTTTTACCACTACTATTCCTTTATATCGGCTTTTAGAAATTACAAATGCAGCAATTTAGAATTTTTTTGCTAACTGGTAATTTTTCTACTTTATTGATGTACGCTGATGAGGCTGTATTGATGGGCTCTGATGGGCTGCACTGGTGGGCACTGATAAGGCGGCACTGGTGGGCACTAATAGGCAGCACTGGTGGGCACTAATAGGCAGCACCGAGAGGTGGCACTGCAGGGCATTGATAGGTGACACTGGTGAGCACTGAGAAGTGGCATTGATAGGTGGCACTGTAGACACTGGCAGGTTTTTTGTTATTTAAAAAAAAAAAAGACTGATTAAAAAAATAAAAAAATAAATAAAATATATATATATATATATATATATATATATATATATATATATATATTTTATAAAATTTAGCAAATGGGTAATTTTTGTCCTTCATTAATGTACGCTGAAGAGACTGAACTGATGGGCTGCACTGGTGGGCACTGATAGGCAGCACTAAAGGGCATTGATAGGTGACACTGGTGGGCACTGAGAGGTGGCACTGATGGGTGGCACTGAAGAGCATTGATAGGTGGCATGGGTGGGCACTGAGAAGTGGCAGTGATAGGTGGCACTGATAGGTGGCAGTGATGGGCACTGATGAGTGGCAGTGATGGGCAGCATTACTAGATGGCATTGATTGGCATCACAGATGGGCATTGATAGGTGGCACTGTGGGCATTAATAGGTGGCACTGCGGGCATTGGCAGGTGGCAATGGCAGGCGGTTTTTATGGGCACTGGTGAGGCTGATGAGTCTCCTTCCTCTTTGGGACCGATGTCCCTTGTAAACAAGCTGGTGAATGGCTTTTTTTTTCTCCTCACGCGGGCCTCTAGTGGTTAAGAATTATTCTTATAAAAAGCGACTCCAAAGAAGGACGATATGAATGTGAGTTATATGAGCGTTACTAATAACAACAGTGGGGATACAATGATTCACTCTGTGTTACTCTGTGTCAGAATAATCTACTTATGTAATAATAAAGAATAATAAGAAAGAATAAAGAAAGAATAATAAGAAAGAAAAAAGAAAGAATAGCAAGAAAGAATAATAAGAAAGAATAAAGAAAGAATAATAAGAAAGAAAAAAGAAAGAATAACAAGAAAGAATAATAAGAAAGAATAAAGAAAGAATAAGAAAAAGAATAAGAAAGAATAATAAGAAAGAATAAAGAAAGAATAACAAGAAAGAATAATAAGAAAGAATAAAGAAAGAATAATAAGAAAGAATAAAGAAAGAATAATAAGAAAGAATAAAGAAAGAATAGGAAAAAATAATAAGAAAGAATAATAAGAAATAATAAGAAATAATAAGAAAGAATAATAAGAAATAATAAGAAAGAATAATATGAAAGAATAAAGAAAGAATAATAAGAAAGAATAAAGAAAGAATAATAAGAAAGAATAAAGAAAGAATAGGAAAGAATAATAAGAAAGAATAAGAAATAATAATAAGAAAGAATAACAAGAAAGAATAAAGAAAGAATAAAGAAAGAATAATAAGAAAGAATAAGAAAGAATAATAAGAAAGAATAAAGAAAGAATAATAAGAAAGAATAAGAAAGATTAAAGAAAGAATAATAAGAAAGAATAAAGGAAGAATAGGAAAGAATAAAGAAAGAATAACAAGAACGAATAAAGAAAGAACAATAAGAAAGAATAATAAGAAAGAATAAGAAAGAATAATAAGAAAGAATAATAAGAAAGAAGAATAAGAAATAATAAGAAAGAATAATAAGAAAGAATAAGGCTTCATGCACACTTAAGCTGATAAAAGCTATAAAAAAAAAACGCCAGTAGCTTTGCAGGGAGCCTTGCAATGTTTTTTAGCGTTTTTGCAATAGCTTTAATCAGCGTTTTTCAGTGTAACTTTTATCAGCTTTTCTTTTTTTTAATGGATAAAAAAACGCTAAAAAACGATGGCGCCTGAGTTTTTGAGCGTTTTTTTTCCTGCCAAAAAACGTCACTTTGAACGCAAATTTCGGGCGTTCAGAAAAAAAGCCAATAAACTCCAAAGCTCATTAAACACTGAAAAACGCCCAGGTGTGCATGGGCACATAGGCTAACATAGAGTTCAGTTTATGGGCTTTAAAAAAAAGCCAAAACGCCAATAAACTGCAGTTTATCAGCTTCAGTGTGCATGGAGCCTAATAAGAAAGAATAAAGAAAGAATAATAAGAAAGAATAAAGAATAATAAGAAAGAATAAAGAATAATAAGAAAGAATAAACAAAGAATAAAAAAATAAAGAACGAATAATAAGAAAGAATAATAAGAAAGAATAAAAATAAAAAAAAGAATAATAAGAAAGAATAAAAAAGAAATAAAGAAAGAATAATAATAAGAAAGAATAAGAAGAAACAATAAAGAAAGAATAATAAGAAAGAATAAGAAGAAACAATAAAGAAAGAATATATATATATAAAAAAAGAAAGAATAATAAGAAAGAATAAAGAAAAAAAAAAGAAAAAAGAAAAAAAAAAGAAAGAAAGAATAAAGAAAGAATAACTATAAAAAAAGAAAGAATAATAAGAAAGAATAAAGAATAATAAGGTTTAATTACAGTAGATATCAAATTATTGACATGTTTTCTTTGTGGGCTCCTCACCTACTGCGGCAGTGGTCTGCGGGTTCCTCATCATTTTCTAGTGGTGTTTTATTGGCTGACCGCGGGTGTAAGTTGGGGGAGGAGTTTTTCTGAAGATTTGTCTGGCCAGTCATCCTCCATGGGAGCGTTCAGAGAACATCAGTACAGGGGAGAGCCTCCTGCTGGGAGGAGGATGATGTTAGTTTAAATAGTAAAATGTTTCTTTAACCATTTATAAAATCCCAACAACGTTACATTGGTTACTGACACATACTATTGAATCCCAGGAGTTCCTATTCTCAGCCCCATAACTGCAAAAATGTATTAACTTTCTTGCTGCCAATGATTCTTTTTGCTGTAATATTCATAATACAACACCAGGGCTGGTGCAAGGCTTTTTGACACCCTAGGCGAAACCTAATTTTGAAGCCCCCCCCCCCCGCCCCGCTGGCCTCACCCCTGACTCCACTCCCTTTGCCCTGCCCATGTATACCCCACCTTTCTAATGAAGCGCCCATCAAATGCCACTTTTACCAGCGCTCATCAAACGCAGCCTCACCAGTGCCCATCAATGCAGCCTCACCAGCGCCAATCAATGCAGCCTCACCAGCGCCTTTCAAACGCAGCCTCACCAGCGCCCATCAAACGCAGCCTCACCAGTGCCCTTCAAATGCAGCCTCACCAGCGCCTAGCAATGCAGCCTCACCAGCGTCCATCAATGCACCCTCACCAGCACCCATCAATGCAGCCTCACCGTTGCCTATCAATGCAGCCTCACCAGCACCCATCAATGCAGCCTCACCAGCACCCATCAATGTAGCCTCATCAGCGCCCATGAAATGCAGCCTCATCAGTGCCCATCAATGAATGTTTGCTTGCTTCCATTCATTTGGGAGTCGGGACACAGACACAGTCCTCTGCCAGGCGCTGCGTCTCTGACACTATGTGCGAGCAGAGCGGGCCCCCCCAGCAGCCTGGAGGCCCGAGGACGTCATAGGACGTCCTCCCGGCATTGTAGAGCCACCTTGTGGCCGTCAATTTACAATTGCTGGGATGGAAAGTGGCTAAGGGAGCAAATAGTGCTCATTCGGTAATGAAGTACAGTTACGTGGTATCCAGTCAGTGAGTACATCAATAGAGGAGTTTCAATGTCACCTTCTAAATTTCAGTAGAATTCAGTACACTAGAATTCAACTAATATTTTCAGGGAACTCAAGGAGCAGGTGGTATAGTGCAATCTCAACCAACCCATGGATTCCAGATCTTATGAAACTTACTTTTTTTTTTTTTTGGGCATCTTCTGGCCACATATGTCAATATATATAGAGGTATAGCTTGACTGACTACACAGGCATGGGCCCCCTGGGAGCAGGGGGGAGGGGGGGTGCCGCTGCTAATTGGGAAAATTGAGAAGCAGGGGGGGGGGGGGGCCTTTACAAAAATAAGAAATAAAGAAATGTATATAAAAATTATTAAAAAAAGGGGGGTAGCCATCCGGGCCCTGAGGACCTCTGGGCCCTTTAATAAAAAGAAAATATATATATATATAAATATTTTTTTTTAAAAGGGGGGGGGGGTTGCCATCCAGGGCCCTGGGACCTCTGGGACCTTTAATAAAAAAATAAAATAAAAAATTTACAAAAAAAAAGGGGGGGTTGCTACATGGGGACCTGCGGACCTCCCGGCCCCTTAATAAAAAAAAAACAATATATATATATATATATATATATGTATATATATATATAAAAAAAATAGAAATATATATATATATATATATATATATTAAAGGGGGTGTTGCCATCCAGGGCCCTGGGACCTCTGGGACCTTTAATAAAATAAATAAATAAAAAATTTACAAAAAAAAGGGGGGTTGCTACATGGGGACCTGCGGACCTCCCGGCCCCTTAATAAAAAAAACCCAATATATATATATATATATGTATATATATATCTAAAAAAAATAGAAATATATATATATATATATATATATATATATATATATATATTAAAGGGGGTGTTGCCATCCAGGGCCCTGGGACCTCTGGGACCTTTAATAAAAAATAAATAAAACATTTACAAAAAAAAGGGGGGTTGCTACATGGGGACCTGCGGACCTCCCGGCCCCTTAATAAAAAAAAACAATATATATATATATATATATATATATAAAAATACTTGTGTACTGCCTGTACCCCCCTGATGACGGCCCTGATTGGAAGCCAGAAGGCTATACTAGGTGAGGATTGGGATTTATTCAGGAAGAATTTCTACCACCATCACCGGCCCAAACTACCGAACTCACCTTCATGCCATCTTAATACTTGCCGTTGCCTGGTCCTCCGAGAAGCCGGTTATTCGTTTATCCATAAGATCTCCAAAAATAATCATAGTACAAAAGAGCGTAGAAGTCTAAACTGTATTCTTCTCTCTTTCCAAATAGGATGCAATCTTTCCAAGTACTCTTTTCATTGATTATACATTACAGCTCTCCTAGGGGAACCTGTTCTTCTGCTTAGCATTGGTTAACATCATCGGCCGTCCCACCATTGGCTTTGCTTGGCACTTAAGGTCGTCTTTTACATCTTTCTGTCTTCTTTTGACCTTTCTGTCCAAGACGACTGACTGTTCTTTATTTGTGGCTCTCTCCTCACTCTCCCCTTCCCTCCACCTTTCTCCTGTTTGTTTTTTTGTTAATGAAGGAGACTAATTACTCTCTAGAGTCCTTAATACCACACCTAGAGGCTCAGCTTGGAGATAAGAGGTTCCTCCTAGGCAGAGATGGATCCTAGGTAGGGTTAGGTATATACAAGTAGAATTATTATTTTTTTAAACTAACCATCGTTTTAGTCCATAGTAATGAGGAAAATCAAAGGATGAAAAACATTTCCTAAAAAAAAACAAATTCGGAAAAATAAAACTGGGTTTAAAATCGAGATGGCAAATTAACAGTTTTCATTTTTTTCCCAAGTAGTAATAGTGTATTGAGCAATTTCCATACAAAACACCATGTGATCCAAAGAGCTCTGCTGGTGCCTCGACCGTAGGAAAGGCCGCGGCTTCGGCCTAGCTCCCGGAGCCGCGGCCATCTTGGTTCACGCGGCTAGATGAGCCTAGAGCAGTGCGCTCATGTCATCACCCGGCCTCAACTGCTCATGTTCCGCTTCTCTGGTAAGACTAAGCAAGCGCTAATCTTCCTATACAGTAAGGGAGATGTCTGTGGATATTACAGTGGGGGAGATGTCTGTGGATATTACAGTGGGGGAGATGTCTGTGGATATTACAGTGGGGGGAGATGTCTGTGGATATTACAGGGGGGGAGATGTCTGTGGATATTACAGTGGGGGGAGATGTCTGTGGATATTACAGGGGGGGAGATGTCTGTGGATATTACAGTGGGGGAGATGTCTGTGGATATTACAGTGGGGGGAGATGTCTGTGGATATTACAGGGGGGGGGATGTCTGTGGATATTACAGTGGGGGGAGATGTCTGTGGATAATACAGGGGGGGAGATGTCTGTGGATATTACAGTGGGGGAGATGTCTTTGGATATTACAGTGGGGGGAGAGGTCTGTGGATATTACAGTGGGGGGAGAGGTCTGTGGATATTACAGTGGGGGAGATGTCTGTAGATATTACAGTGGGGGGAGAAGTCTGTGGATATTACAGTGGGGGATGTCTGTGGATATTACAGTGGGGGAGATGTCTGTGGATATTACAGTGGGGAGACGTCTGTGGATATTACAGTGGGGGAGATGTCTGTGGATTGCAGTGGGGAGATGTCTGTGGATATTACAGTGGGGGGAGATGTCTGTGGATATTACAGTGGGGGAGATGTCTGTGGATTGCAGTGGGGAGATGTCTGGGGATATTACAGTGGGGGGAGATGTCTGTGGATATTACAGTGGGGGAGATGTCTGTGAATATTACAGTGGGGGGAGATGTCTGTGGATATTACAGTGGGGGAGATGTCTGTGGATATTACAGTGGGGGAGATGTCTGTGGATATTACAGTGGGGGGATGTCTGTGGATATTACAGTGGGGGAGATGTCTGTGGATATTACAGTGGGGGAGAGGTCTGTGGATATTGCAGTGGGGGGGAGATGTCTGTGGATATTACAGTGGGGGGGAGATGTCTGTGGATATTACAGTGGGGAGATGTCTGTGGATATTACAGTGGGGGAGATGTCTGTGGATTGCAGTGGGGAGATGTCTGTAGATATTACAGTGGGGGAGATGTCTGTGAATATTACAGTGGGGGGGAGATGTCTGTGGATATTACAGTGGGGGAGATGTCTGTGGATATTACAGTGGGGGAGATGCATTGAACTTCCTTGTTTGAGCACGTCGGTGTCTTCTACGTCACCGCGTTCTCTGTCCGCTGGGATTTTGGTCTGATGGTGTGTACACACATCAGACCAAAATATCCCTGGAGACATGTCCGATGAAAACGGTCCGTCGGACCTGTCTCATCGGACATGTCTCCTCGTGTGTACAGGGCCTAAGAGTTAGGGTTAGAGGCACCAAAGAGACTTTCACCGATCAATAGGTTTGTGCCAGGAAGGGGATTGGGATGGGGGGTTGGAAGGGTTAGCCAGTTATGCTAGGAAAGGGGGGGGGGGATTTATAATGGGATGGGAACGCGCAAAAAAGCGCATGCGCTCAGATGCACCTTCTGATGTAAATGAGCCCTCAGACTGGTGTGCCCCAAGATTGTGATTCTAAAAGGTGCCTTGGCTAAAAAACACTGATATAGATACTGATATAGATACTGATATAGATATACTCTGGTATTGATAGATACTGGATATAGATATTGGTATAGATATACACTGATATAGATACTGATATAGATACACTCTGGTATATTCACTGGTATAGGTACTAGCGCCGGTGTATTTTGGCTGTAATTTAAGATGTTTGCCCCACCTTCTAATCGCTTTGAGTGGACAAAACAATTTTATCCTGCTCAGCGGGGGTGGGCCTTAGAGAACAGATGCTACATATGGGCAGCACAGAGGTTTAGTGATTAGCACTTCTGCCTTGCAGCGTTGGGATCCTTGGTTCAAATAGTGACCAGCACACTACCTGCATGGAGTTTGCATGTTCTCCCTGTGCTTGCGTGGGTTTCCTCCGGGTACTCCGGTTTCCTCCCACAATCCTAAGACATGCTGCTAGGTTATTTGGCTGAATTTAGTATGCCCAAGATGACTGCTTCATCTCCGAAGCGCTTTGAGTGGACATAACTAATATACCCTGCTCAGCGGGGGTGGGCCTTAGAGAACAGATGCTACATATGGGCAGCACAGAGGTTTAGTGATTAGCACTTCTGCCTTGCAGCATAGGATCCTTGGTTCAAATAGTGACCAGGGCACTACCTGCATGGAGTTTGCATGTTCTCCCTGTGCTTGCGTGGGTTTCCTCCGGGTACTCCGGTTTCCTTCCACAATCCTAAGACATGCTGCTAGGTTATTTGTCTGAATTTAGTGTGCCCAAAAGGGGGAGATACATTTCCTCCCACACTCCAAAGACATTCCTCGCGTTGGTGGTGCAGTGGTGAGCATAGCTGCGTATCCAGCAGCTGACCCGGGTTCGATTCCCGGCCAACGCAATTGCCAAGATGGCTACTAACTGCTTAACTTCCACAGGACAGAGAAATCTGCTGTACAAATTAAATGCTGATGGAATAAAATTTAAACCAAAAGGGATATGCTGTGTGTTTGTATTTTGTTAAGCACATTTGAATAATATATTTTTTTGCAAAAGGATATGATTGGTTTGTATTCTTATTTTCAGCCAGTAGGCGGAGCTCCCGGCTCCTTTCAGGTATTTTCTAGGCTATCCTTAGCAACTTGGATGAAAAAAAGCCAGCTGTTTACTATATAGCTCAAAATATCTCTCTACCACTAGCCATTATGTAATCCTAACACTAACCCCCCCTGTAACCCCAATACAACCCCTCCCTATATCCTCAAAAATAACCCCCCCTGTAACAACCCAGAGTTGGGGGAAGTGGGGCTTGTGGGAGTAATAGTGCCCCATCATTGGTATCAGTGGGAGAAATAGTGCCCCATCATTGGAATCAGTGGGAGCACTGGGATGACTTTTCATTGGGGTGCAACCTATATGCTAAAGATGGTTTGCACTTGAATGGAAGGGGGTCTGCTGTGCTGGAGGAGAGGTTTAGGGGAATGCTGGAGGAGTATTTAAACTAGACTTGAGGGGGGAGGGTGAACGTGAATTACATCGGGCACACAGGTCAGTTAGGGGTCAGACATTAATGGAGAGTGGAATGGGGATAGATGGAGGTGGGGTTATGGCAGGTGACAAGAAAGTTCCCATGTTGCAAACAGCCATTGGAAATTATAGTGCCATTTGCACTACTAAAAATTATATGAATCATATGAAAAACGCCAGCGAAAAATGTAACAATACATTTAAGTGTTTGTTCACCAATGCCAGAAGCCTTCCAAGCAAAACAGGTGAGTTGGAAGCTCTGGTGCATGAGGAGAGCTATGATGTAATCGGTATTGCTGAAACTTGGCTTCAATCCTCACATGACTGGGCTATTAATATTCCTGGCTATGCTCTCTTTCGGAAAAACAGGGTAAAAAGGAAAGGTGAAGGGGTCTGTCTCTATGTGAGAAGTGACCTCAAAGCAAGCATGAAAGAGGACTTGGTTGATGGAGAGTGTGATGAAGTTGAAGCATTATGGGTGGAACTGCATACAGATGTGCGTAGTTCAAAGCTAATCATTGGAGTTTGTTATAGACCACCCAATGTTAATGAGGAGGTGGAGACTCGGCTCCTTGCACAGATGGAAAGGGCTGCAAGGGCAAGGACGGTGATAATAATGGGGGATTTTAACTACCCAGAAATTGACTGGAATAATGGAATTTCTGGGACAGTTAAAGGACAAAAATTTAAAAACCTATTGCAGGACAATTTTATGGTCCAGTTTATTGAGGCCCCAACTAGGAATGATGCTCTGTTGGACCTGGTAATCTCAAACCATGCAGAGCTCATTACTAATGTTCAGATAAAGGAACACCTGGGTAGCAGTGATCATAACATGATTTCGTTTAATGTAAACTATAAGCAAGAAATACATACAGGAAAGATAAAAACACTTAATTTCAAGAGAGCAAATTTTCAAAGCATGAGGACTGCTCTCCAGGGCTTGGACTGGGAGGGAATATTGGCACCGATGAACACAGAACAGAAATGGGAATTCTTCAAAAAGACTCTTTGGACCCTCACTGCAAAGTATATTCCCATGGGCAATAAGTTTAAAAGGCTACAGATAAAACCTATGTGGCTCACGGTCAAAGTTAAAAAAGCTATAAACAATAAGAAAATAGCTTTTATAAAATATAAAAATGAAGGAACACTAGTGTCGTTTAAATGTTACAAAGAATATAATAGAATATGTAAAAAGGAAATCAAGGATGCAAAAATTCAAAATGAACGACAGATTGCAAAAGATAGTAGGACAAACCCCAAAAAATTCTTTAAATATATTAATAGTAAAAAGGTCAAGTCTGAGCATGTAGGCCCTTTACAAAATAATCTAGAGTGGGTGACTGAGGACATAGAGAAGGCAAATTTATTAAATGCTTTCTTCAGCTCTGTGTATACAATGGAGAATGGGGGAGCTCATGTCGATATAGGGGGTGGGAGTGACACAGCCCCAAATCCACAATGGCTCAAAAGTGATATGGTCCAGAAATATTTAGACAGAATAAAGGTGGATAAAGCACCTGGACCAGATGGCATCCACCCACGGATCCTAAAAGAATTGAGCTCTGAAATTTCAAAGCCACTGTATCTAATATTTAGGGACTCATTAATGACAGGAATAGTACCACTGGATTGGCATAAAGCCAATGTGGTGCCCATATTTAAAAAGGGAACAAAGTCTTTACCTAGTAACTATAGACCTGTTAGTTTAACTTCTATAGTTGGAAAGATACTGGAACGTTTAATAAAAGACCACATGGATGAGTTCTTGCTGGAAACAAACTATTTAAGCAGCAGACAGCATGGATTCATGAAGGACAGAAGTTGTCAGACAAACCTGATTTCTTTTTATGAAGAGGTAAGTAAAACCCTGGACAGAGGCGTGGCTGTGGACGTGGTATACTTGGATTTTGCAAAAGCGTTGGATACAGTTCCCCACACACGGCTCATGTGTAAGGTAAGGTCTACAGGATTAGATATATCAGTTTGTAAATGGATAGAAAACTGGCTGAAAGACAGAATTCAGAGAGTTGTGGTTAATGATTCTTACTCTGAATGGTTCAAGGTTATCAGCGGTGTACCCCAAGGTTCAGTGTTGGGTCCCTTACTTTTCAATATATTTATAAATGATATTGGGTCTGAGATCAAAAGTAACATTTCTGTTTTTGCAGATGACACCAAGCTATGCAGTGGAATAACGTCCTTGCAGGATGTCTCCAATTTACAAGCCGACCTCAATGCTCTGTCTAAGTGGGCGACTAAGTGGCAGATGAGGTTTAATGTTGATAAATGTAAAGTTATGCACTTGGGGGCTAAGAATATTCATGCATCATACATGCTAGGGGGAGTACAACTGGGGGGATCTGTAGTGGAGAAGGATCTGGGTGTTTTAGTTGATCATAAGCTCAATAATGGCATGCAATGCCAAGCTGCGGTTTCCAAAGCGAGCAAAGTCCTTTCTTGTATTAAGAGAGGTATGGACTCCAGAGAGAGAGATATCATCCCCCCCCCCTGTACAAATCATTAGTAAGACCTCATCTGGAATATGCAGTCCAGTTTTGGGCACCAGTTCTCAAAAAGGATATCGGAGAACTGGAGAAAGTGCAGAGAAGGGCAACCAAACTGATAAGAGGCATGGAGGAGCTCAGCTATGAGGAAGGATTAGAGGAATGGAATTTATTCACACTTGGGAAGAGGAGAATAAGGGGGGATATGATCAACATGTACAAATATATAAGGGGTCCATATAGTGAACTTGGTGTTGAGTAATTCACTTTAACCACTTAAGACCCGGACCAATGCGCTGGTAAATGACCCAAGGTGTTTTTGCGATTCGGCACTGCGTCGCTTTAACAGACAATTGCGCGGTCGTGCGACGTGGCTCCCAAACAAAATTTGCGTCCTTTTCTTCCCACAAATAGAGCTTTCTTTTGGTGGTATTTGATCACCTCTGCGATTTTTATTTTTTGCGCTATATACAAAAATAGAGCGACATTTTTGAAAAATAAACACTATTTTTTACTTTTTGTTAAAAAAAAATCAAATAAACTAAATTTTAGTCAAACATTTAGGCCAAAATTTATTTAGCCACATGTCTTTAGTAAAAAAAAAAATCGCAATAAAAAAAAATAGCTACCTAGCGGGAACAGCGACACTAATACAGCGATCAGAAAAATGATCGCTTAGTGACGCTGGCAATAGGGAGTGAAAGGGTTAACTAGGGCGGTGATCAGGGGGTTAAAACTTTATTAGGGGGGGTGGGGGGGCTATCCTGAACCTAACACTAACTGTTTTTTACAGTGCCTGTCACACTGACACTAAATGCAGTGATTAAATCACTGCATTCAGTAACACTGTGACAGGGGGGTGGGGGGGGGCGATCACAAGGGGTTAATATGCCTATGTGAGTGTGTGTCAGTGTTGTGTTGGTGCACACTTACTTGTCATGTCTTCTCTCATCAGCAGCGCTGGGAAACAGCGCTGCGATGAGAGATTACATCATTTCCTCCTTCCTGTGTAAACACAGGAGGAGGAAGTGACAGGCTGGGAGCGCGCTCCCATTGGCTGGGAGCGATCGCGGGGGGGGCGGAAAACACGGACATCCGCCCGCAGATCCCGGATCGCTCCCAGAGGTAGGGAGACCCCCGCACGCCGCGGAGGGGGTCCCGATGGGACCCCCGAACCGCACTCAGGCGGGGACGTAAATTTACGCCCTTGTGCCTGTACGAGCCATGTTGTGGCCGTATATGTGCGTGCGGGGGTCTTTAAGTGGTTATGGTCAACACTGAGGACAAGGGGGCACTCTTTACGTCTGGAGGAAAAGAGATTTCACCTCCAAATACGGAAAGGTTTCTTCACAGTAAGAGCTGTGAAAATGTGGAACAGATTCCCTCCAGAGGTGGTTCTGGTCAGCTCAGTAGATTGCTTCAGGAAAGGCCTGGATTCTTTCCTAAATGCACATAATATAACTGAGTACTACGTTTTGTAGGTAAAGTTGATCCGGGGTAAATCCGATTGCCTTTCGGGGGATCAGGAAGGAATTTTTTCCCCTCCGGTAGCAAATTGGATCATCGCTCTGCTGGGGTTTTTTGCCTTCCTCTGGATCAACTGTGGGTATGGAGTTGGGTGTATGGGAGGATGTACTGTGTTTTATTTTGTTTTATTTTTATTTATTTTTTATGGTTGAACTGGATGGACTTGTGTCTTTTTTCAACCTGACTAACTATGTAACTATGTAACTATGTAATAGTGTCCCATCATTGGTATCAGTGGAAGGAACTGTGTCCCATCATTGGTATCAGTGGGAGGAATAGCGTCCCATCATTGGTATCAGTTGGAGAAATAGTGTCCCATCATTGGTATCAGTGGGAGGAATCGTGTCCCATCATTGGTATCAGTGGGAGGAATAGTGTCCCATCATTGGTATCAGTTGGAGAAATAGTGTCCTAGCATTGGTACAACTGGTACAACTTCCTGGACTCACTGCATGCTTCTCAGCTACTTCTCATTTCTAAGGACTACATATCCCATGGTACCTTGCTGCCCACAAGCATTGATCCCTACACTCACTCCGCCTCCTCTCAACACCCCTATAAATCAGAAGGCGGGGCTTTGTGAAATGTGTGACACAGCAGTGCCTCCTCACAGGCCATAGTGACTCTGTGTCACAGAACACAAGGAAGCAGGAGCGTAACTACAAGGGGTGCAATTGTGACTCGGCCCCAATGCTCCAAAGGTCCCTTGAGACTCCCCTCTACACCTGGAACCGATGCCCCCCATGTTGCTCTTGCCGACACTGAATGCCCGCTTCTCCTTCTCTCTCTCCCGCAGGCATTCAGAGGAGGGCGTGTCCTCAATCTTCTTTCTCTGTCTCAAAAGTGAAACATCCAAAGGTCTAATTAGAGCCCTGATATCCCACCAAAGTCCCCCAACGGGGCTCCTAAAAACATTGTAAAAAAAATAAATGTAAATAGATAAAAAACGACTGACACTAAAATTCTTTTTTTTATTGGTCTTATGTAATATTCAAATTTTCATAATTTCATTGGTCAGTTTATTTGATCAGTGAGAGAATAACCACCAACATATCCAGAAAAACGCATTTCAAAAAAGTTATAAATTGATTTGCTTTACTTGGCAAAAACCCTTGTTGGCGATCACAGAGGTCAGACGTTTCTTGGAGTTGGCCTCCAGGTTCTCACACATCTCAGGAGGGATTTTGTCCTCTTTGCAGATCCTCTCCAAGTCATTAAGGTTTCCAGGCTGACGTTTGGTAACTCCAACCTTCAGCACCCGCCACATATTTTCTATGAGATTAAGGTCTGAAGTCTGGCTAGGCCACTCCAGGACCTTAATGTGCTTCTTTTTGAGCCACTTCTTTGTTGCCTTGGTTGTGTGTTTTGGGTCATTGTCATGCTGGAAGACCCATTCATGACCCATTTTCAATGCCCTGGCTGAGGGAAGGAGGTTCTCACCCAAGATTTGATAGTACATGGCCCGTCCATCTTCTCTTTGATGTGGTGAAGTTGTCCTGTCCCCTTAAAACTCCCCCAAAGCATAATGTTTCCCCCTCTATGTATGACGGTGGGGGATGGTGTTCTCCATGTATGACTGTGGGGGATGGTGTTCTCCTTGTATGATGGTGGGGGATGGTGTTCTCCATGTATGACGGTGGGGATGGTGTTCTCCATGTATGCCGGTGGGGATGGTGTTCTCCATGTATGACGGTGGGGGATGGTGTTCTCCATGTATGACGGTGGGGGATGGTGTTCTCCATGTATGACGGTGGGGGATGGTGTTCTCCATGTGTGACGGAGGGGGATGGTGTTCTCCATGTATGAAGGTGGGGGATGGTGTTCTCCATGTATGACGGTGGGGGATGGTGTTCTCCATGTATGACGGTGGGGGATGGTGTTCTCCATGTAGGACGGTGGGGGATGGTGTTCTCCATGTATGACGGTGGGGATGGTGTTTTCCATGTATGACTGTGGGGGATGGTGTTCTCTATGTGTGACGGTGGGGGATGGTGTTCTCCATCTCACCCAAGATTTGATAGTACATGGCCCGTCCATCTTCTCTTTGATGTGGTGAAGTTGTCCTGTCCCCTTAAAACTCCCCCAAAGCATAATGTTTCCCCCTCTATGTATGACGGTGGGGGATGGTGTTCTCCATGTATGACTGTGGGGGATGGTGTTCTCCTTGTATGATGGTGGGGGATGGTGTTCTCCACGTATGACGGTGGGGATGGTGTTCTCCATGTATGCCGGTGGGGATGGTGTTCTCCATGTATGACGGTGGGGGATGGTGTTCTCCATGTATGACGGTGGGGGATGGTGTTCTCCATGTATGACGGTAGGGGATGGTGTTCTCCATGTGTGATGGAGGGGGATGGTGTTCTCCATGTATGAAGGTGGGGGATGGTGTTCTCCATGTATGACGGTGGGGGATGGTGTTCTCCATGTATGACGGTGGGGGATGGTGTTCTCCATGTGTGACGGTGGGGGATGGTGTTCTCCATGTATGACGGTAGGGGATGATGTTCTCCATGTATGACGGTGGGGGATGGTGTTCTCCATGTATGACGGTGGGGGATGGTGTTCTCCATGTATGACGGTGGGGATGGTGTTTTCCATGTATGACGGTTGGGGATGGTGTTCTCCATGTGTGACGGTGGGGGATGGTGTTCTCCATGTATGACGGTGGGGGATGGTGTTCTCCTTGTATGACAGTGGGGGGTGGTGTTCTCCATGTATGACAGTGGGGGATGGTGTTCTCCATGTATGGCGGCGGGGGATGGTGTTCTCTGTGTATAACGGTGGGGAATGGTGTTCTCCATGTATGACGGTGGGGGATGGTGTTCTCCATGTAGGATGGTGGGGGATGGTGTTCTCCATGTATGACGGCGGGGATGGTGTTCTCCATGTAGGACGGTGGGGGATGGTGTTCTCCATGTTTGACGGTGGGAGATGGTGTTCTCCATGTATGACGGTGGGGATGGTGTTTTCCATGTATGACGGTGGGGATGGTGTTCTCCATGTATGACGGTGGGGGATGGTGTTCTCCATGGATGACGGTGGGGGATGGTGTTCTCCATGGATGACGGTGGGGGATGGTGTTCTCCATGTATAACGGTGGGGGATGGTGTTCTCCATGTATGACGGTGGGGGATGGTGTTCTCCATGGATGACGGTGGGGGATGGCGTTCTCCATGTATGATGGTGGGGGATGGTGTTCTCCATGTATGACGGTGGGGATGGTGTTCTCCATGTATGATGGTGGGGGATGGTGTTCTCCATGTATGCTGGTGGGGATGGTGTTCTCCATGTATGACGGTGGGGGATGGTGTTCTCCATGTATGACGGTGGGGATGGTGTTCTCCGTGTATGACGGTGGGGGATGGTGTTCTCCATGTATGACGGTGGGGGATGGTGTTCTCCGTGTATGACGGTGGGGGATGGTGTTCTCCATGTATGACGGTGGGGGATGGTGTTCTCCATGTATGACGGTGGGGGTTGGTGTTCTCCATGTATGACGGTGGGGGATGGCGTTCTCCATGTATGATGGTGGGGGATGGTGTTCTCCATGTATGACGGTGGGGATGGTGTTCTCCATGTATGATGGTGGGGGATGGTGTTCTCCATGTATGCCGGTGGGGATGGTGTTCTCCATGTATGACGGTGGGGGATGGTGTTCTCCATGTATGACGGTAGGGGATGGTGTTCTCCATGTGTGACGGTGGGGGATGGTGTTCTCCATGTATGATGGTGGGGGATGGTGTTCTCCGTGTAAGATGGTGGGGGATGGTGTTCTCCATGTATGACGGTAGGGGATGAAGGTCTCCATGTATGATGGTGGGGGATGGTGTTCTCCATGTATGACGGTGGGGGATGGTGTTCTCCGTGTATGACGGTGGGGGATGGTGTTCTCCATGTATGACGGTGGGGATGGTGTTTTCCATGTATGACGGTTGGGGATGGTGTTCTCCATGTGTGACGGTGGGGGATGGTGTTCTCCATGTATGACGGTGGGGGATGGTGTTCTCCTTGTATGACAGTGGGGGGTGGTGTTCTCCATGTATGACAGTGGGGGATGGTGTTCTCCATGTATGGCGGCGGGGGATGGTGTTCTCTGTGTATAACGGTGGGGAATGGTGTTCTCCATGTAGGATGGTGGGGGATGGTGTTCTCCATGTATGACGGCGGGGATGGTGTTCTCCATGTAGGACGGTGGGGGATGGTGTTCTCCATGTTTGACGGTGGGAGATGGTGTTCTCCATGTATGACGGTGGGGATGGTGTTTTCCATGTATGACGGTGGGGATGGTGTTCTCCATGTATGACGGTGGGGGATGGTGTTCTCCATGGATGACGGTGGGGGATGGTGTTCTCCATGGATGACGGTGGGGGATGGTGTTCTCCATGTATAACGGTGGGGGATGGTGTTCTCCATGTATGACGGTGGGGGATGGTGTTCTCCATGGATGACGGTGGGGGATGGCGTTCTCCATGTATGATGGTGGGGGATGGTGTTCTCCATGTATGACGGTGGGGATGGTGTTCTCCATGTATGATGGTGGGGGATGGTGTTCTCCATGTATGCTGGTGGGGATGGTGTTCTCCATGTATGACGGTGGGGGATGGTGTTCTCCATGTATGACGGTGGGGATGGTGTTCTCCGTGTATGACGGTGGGGGATGGTGTTCTCCATGTATGACGGTGGGGGATGGTGTTCTCCGTGTATGACGGTGGGGGATGGTGTTCTCCATGTATGACGGTGGGGGATGGTGTTCTCCATGTATGACGGTGGGGGTTGGTGTTCTCCATGTATGACGGTGGGGGATGGCGTTCTCCATGTATGATGGTGGGGGATGGTGTTCTCCATGTATGACGGTGGGGATGGTGTTCTCCATGTATGATGGTGGGGGATGGTGTTCTCCATGTATGCCGGTGGGGATGGTGTTCTCCATGTATGACGGTGGGGGATGGTGTTCTCCATGTATGACGGTAGGGGATGGTGTTCTCCATGTGTGACGGTGGGGGATGGTGTTCTCCATGTATGATGGTGGGGGATGGTGTTCTCCGTGTAAGATGGTGGGGGATGGTGTTCTCCATGTATGACGGTAGGGGATGAAGGTCTCCATGTATGATGGTGGGGGATGGTGTTCTCCATGTATGACGGTGGGGGATGGTGTTCTCCGTGTATGACGGTGGGGGATGGTGTTCTCCATGTATGACAGTGGGGGATGGTGTTCTCCATGTGTGACGGTGGGGGATGGTGTTCTCCATGTATGATGGTGGGGGATGGTGTTCTCCATGTATGACGGTGGGGGATGGTGTTCTCCGTGTATGACGGTGGGGGATGGTGTTCTCCATGTGTGACAGTGGGGGATAGTGTTCTCCATGTGTGACGGTGGGGGATGGTGTTCTCCATGTAGGATGGTGGGGGATGGCGTCCTCCATGTATGATGGTAGGGGATGGTGTTCTTCATGTATGACAGTGGGGGGATGGTGTTCTCCATGTATGACGGTGGGGGATGGTGTTCTCCATGTATGACGGTAGGGGATGGTGTTCTCCATATATGACGATGGGGGATGGTGTTCTTCATGTATGACGGTGGGGGATGGTGTTCTCCATGTATGAAGGTGGGGGATGGTGTTCTCCATGTATGACGGTGGGGGATGGTGTTCTCCATGTGTGACGGTGGGGGATGGTGTTCTTCATGTATGACGGTGGGGGATGGTGTTCTCCATGTATGACGGTGGGGGATGGTGTTCTCCATGTATGACGGTAGGGGATGATGTTCTCCATGTATGATGGTGGGGGATGGTGTTCTCCATGTATGACAGTGGGGGGATGGTGTTCTCCATGTATGATGGTGGGGGATGGTGTTCTCCATGTATGATGGTGGGGGTTGGTGTTCTCCATGTATGAAGGTGGGGGATGGTGTTCTCCATGTATGACGGTGGGGGATGGTGTTCTCCATGTGTGATGGTGGGGGATGGTGTTCTCCATGTATGACGGTAGGGGATGATGTTCTCCATGTATGATGGTGGGGGATGGTGTTCTCCATGTATGACGGTGGGGGATGGTGTTCTCCATGTATGACGGTGGGGGATGGTGTTCTCCATGTATGACGGTGGGGGATGGTGTTCTCCATGTATGTCGGTGGGGGATGGTGTTCTCCATGTAAGACGGTGGGGATGGTGTTCTCGATGGATGACGGTGGTGGATGGTGTTCTCCATGTATGATGGTAGGGGATGGTGTTCTCCATGTATGACGGTGGGGGATGGTGTTCTCCATGTATGTCGGTGGGGGATGGTGTTCTCCATGTATGTCGGTGGGGGATGGTGTTCTCCAAAAAAAAATCGCTGATCGCCGCCATTAGTAGTAAAAAAAAATATTAATAAAAATGCAATAAAACTACCCCTATTTTGTAAACGCTATACATTTTTGCGCAAACCAATCGATAAACGCTTATTGCGTTTTTTTTTTTTACCAAAAATATGTAGAAGAAAATATGTAAACTGAGGGAAAAAACGTTTTTTTATATATTTTTTGAGGGAGATTTATTATAGCAAAATGTAAAAAATATTGCATTTTTTTCAAAATTGTCGCTCTATTTTTGTTTATAGCGCACAAAATAAAAACCGCAGAGGTGATCAAATACCACCAAAAGAAAGCTCTATTTGTGGGGAAAAAAGGGACGCCAATTTTGTTTGGGAGCCACGTCGCACGACCGCGCAATCGTCTGTTAAAGCGGCGCTGTGCCGAATTCGCAAAAAGGGGCAAGGTCCTTTACCTGCATTATGGTCCGGGGCTTAAGTGGTTAAAGGAAGTGCTCCTAATCTCAGCTTGTTACCTGTATAGAAGACACCTGGGAGCCAGAAATCTTGCTGATTGATAGGGGATCAAATACTTATTTCACTCATTAAAATGCAAATCCGTTTTTCAGAGGCGTGGATATTTTTGTGGTTATTCTGTCCCTCACTGATAAAATAAACCGACCAATAAAATGATAGACTGATCTTTTCTTTGTCGGCGAGTAAATGTACAAAATCAGCAGGGGGGCAAATACTTTTTCCCTCACTGTATATCACTCCGTCTCTATAAAATATATGAGCTTCACTTTTTATATTGAATTACTGAAATAAATAATCTTTTTGGTGATATTCTAATTTTATGAGATGCGCCTGTAATCAATAAAGTGTATCTCTGGTCACAACATATTTATTTTATTGTTATCTCAAGTTGAATTAAAAATAATAATAATTAACCACTTAAGCCCCGGACCAATATGCTGCTAAATGCCCAAAGGCGTTTTTACAATTCGGCGCTACGTCGCTTTAACAGACAATTGCGCGGTCGTGCGACGTGGCTCCCAAACAAAATTGGCCTCCTTTTTCCCCCCACAAGTAGAGCTTTCTTTTGGTGGTATTTGATCACCTCTGCGGTTTTTATTTGTTGCGCTATAAACAAAAATAGAGCGACAATTTTGAAAAAAATTCAATATTTTTTACTTTTTGCTATAATAAATATCCCTCAAAAACATATATAAATATTTTTTTCCCTCAGTTTAGGCCGATACGTATTCTTCTACCTATTTTTGGTAAAAAAAAAATCGCAATAAGCTGTCATCGATTGGTTTGCGCAAAATTTATAGCGTTTACAAAATAGGGCATAGTTTTATTGCTTTTTTTTATTTTTATTTTTTTTACTACTTATGGCGGCGATCAGCGATTTTTTTCGTGACTGCGACATTATGGCGGACACTTCGGACAATTTTGACACATTTTTGGGACCACTGTCATTTTCACAGCAAAAAATGCATTTAAATTGCATTGTTTATTGTGAAAATGACAGTTGCAGTTTGGGAGTTAACCACAAGGGGGCGCTGTAGGATTTGTGTGTTCCCTGTGTGTGTTTACAACTGTAGGGGGGTGTGGCTGTAGGTCTGACGTCATCGATTGAGTCTTCCTATAAAAGGGATCACTCGATCGATGCAGCCGCCACAGTGAAGCACGGGGAAGCCGTGTTTACATACGGCTCTCCCCGTTCTTCAGCTCCGGGGGGACCAATCGCGAGCGAGCGACTAGAAAGGAATAGCCGCACCCTCGTCCCGGATCGCTCCCCGCGGCTTTCCCCCGACCCGCGCAAAGGCAGGGACGTAAATTGACGTCCATCTGCCTGTATGTGCCCTTCTGTGGACGTATATGTACATGCGGCGGGCGGGAAGTGGTTAAAAAGTGTACAAAAATATATTTAAATGAAATAAATTTTAAATAAACTGTTTCTCAGACGGGCACAATTATTAGATCTTGACTTATTGGGTTTCTATTTCCTCATCTCTCCCTCATGTTTTCTATCATACAAACTTATCGGTATTATTTGGTGTTTGTGGATCTAAAATGCATTTAATTGGATTTTTTCCCTGAAAATTTGCATTTAATAAATAGCCGTGCGCACATCGTGCGACACACAAATTTCATAAACAACCAATTTATTCTCCAGGGTCTCTGCTTTCAGGAAATATCTCATGTTTGGACATTATAATCATTTTCTAGCAACAACAACAAAAAAATTTGATTTTAATGTTTAACCCGTTCAATGCCTGGCACCTTCACCCCTTCCTGCCCAGGACAATTTTTAGCTTTCAGCGCTGTCACACTTTGAATGACAATTGCGCGGTCATCCAACGCTGTACCCAAACTACATTTTTATCATTTTCTTCCCACAAATAGAGATTTCTTTTGGTGGTATTTGCGGTTTTTATTTTTTGCTAAAGAAACTAAAAAACATCCAAGTTTCATAAAATGTTGTTTTCCCAGGCACTGATGAGGCATCACTGATAAAGTGGCACTGATGAGGAGGCACTGATATGTAGAATTGATGGGCACCAATAGGCGGCACTGATGGACACTGACAGGCCTTTGTGATGTAGGGTGACCACATTTCCCAACTACCATTCAGGGACACCCCCCCTTCCCAAAAATCAGCTTGTGGTGTAACGAATCACAGCACAGCGATTGGACACAAGAGGCGGGATTTATGATTTCCCCAATCACAAGCAGGGGGCTGGGATTGTGCTCCTCCAGACATTCCCGGCCAGGACATGTACTGTGTCAGTTTCATTCCGGGACACTGTATTGTCCTGGATCGAAGGTGCCCGGGACAGACCTGCAAAATGTGGGACTGTCCCGGGCAATCTGGGACACGTGGTCACCCTTTTGTGATGGGCACTGACAGGTGGCACTGACTGGCACTGATAGGCGGTACTGATTGGCACTGATGGGCAGAATTGATGATGAGTTACTGACAGGTGTTACTGCTGGGCAGTGATTGGCAATGTGGTGGGCAGGGATTGGCACTGTTGTGGGCAGGGATTAGAACTATGGCAGGCAGGGATTGGCACTGTGGCGGGCAGTGATTGGCACTGTGGTGGGCAGTGATTGGCACTATGGTGGGCAGGGATTGGCACTGTGGTGGGCAGGAATTGACACTGTGGTGGGCAGGGATTGGCACTGTGGTGGGCAGTGATTGACACTATGGTGGGCAGGGATTGGCACTGTGGTGGGCAGGGATTGGCACTTGCAGAGTTTATTATATGGGGCACTGCCATTTGAGGGGGCTGTGCTGATAATCAATGTGCCGATTATCAGCACAGACCCCCCGGACAGGAAGAGCCGCCGATCAGCTCTCCCTGTCAGCGTGAACCAAGAAATGCTGTTTCATGCGATGATCAGCTGTGATTGGTCACAGCTAATCACGTGGTAAGAAGCATCTGACAGAGGCATCTTATCACGATCGGAGATGCGGGGGGTCAGCCCTCGCGGGCACGCACCGACATGTTATCCTGCTGGACATCAATAAACATCCAGTCAGGATAATCTGCTATTGGCTGGGAGGAAAGTGATTAAAGTGTCAAAATTGTCCCGGGCAGCGAAGGGTTAAAGTGCAGTTCCGGGAACGAAATTTTACTTTTTAGATAAAAAACACCCCAATAATCCTCATGCCTAATGTATTCTAGTAAAGGTATGCTGGAAACGAAGATCTGTTTTGTATTTTTGTACAATTGATTTCTTACTTTTGTAAGTCCCAGCAGGCCGCAGCCATGTCATGTGTGGGCATCTGAAGCCAGACTGTGTCTCTTTACTGTATCAAAATTGCCCCAATCCGATCAAAACTGCCCCAACAAAAACTGCCCATCAAAGATTGCCCCATCAAAACTGCCCCATCAAATTACTCCATCAAAAACTGTCCCCATAAAAAAAAATGCAAAATCAAAATTGCCCCATCCAATTGCCCCATCAAAACTGCCCCCATCAAAACAGCCCCCATTAAAAAATTAAAATTTCTCATACACTTGTTAAAATAATTTTTTTTTTATGGAGCAGTTTTGCTCCATAAAAAAAAAATTATTTTAACAAGTGTATGAGAAATTTTAATTTTTTCCTGGGCAGCGAAGGGTTAACGTGTTTACCAATTTGAATCTATTGTCCGTTAAAAAAAAAAAGCTCAAAAATGTAATAATGTACATAATGTATATGTACATTTTTCAGTTAGAAAAAATAAATAAATGATTACATTGACTTTTTGGGTATTTCCTCATCTCAACCTACATGTTTTATATTTTATTTAAAAAAAAAAAAAGGTATTATACGATGTTTGTGTGCACGAAATGCATTTTTTCCATGAAAATTTGCATTTAATAAACAGCTGCGTGAATATCGTGTGACATAAAATATGGCAACAACCACTATTTAATTCTCCAGAGTCGCTGCTTTCAGAAAATATATCATGTTTGCCTATTATAAGACATTTTTCTAGTTAAAAAAAAACATATTTAATTTTAAGTGTGTGAGAAATGTCCATTGTTCCTGGACAGCGAAGGGTTAACTTGTTTATCAGTTTGAATCTTTTTGTCAGTTAAAAAAAAAAAAAAAAAAAAAAAAGCTCATGTGACATGACCAGATGTATATGTACATTTTTCAGTTAGAAAAAAAATAAAAATAAAAAAGATTAAATGTTGACTTTTTGGGTATCTATTTCCTCATCTCAACCTCCATGTTTTATATTTTATAAAAATTATTATAATAATTATATATTATAAGCCTTTTTTCTAGCTCTTGTTATAACAAGTGTGTGAGAAATGTCAGATTGTCCCTGGGCAGCGAAGGGTTAACTTGTTTGACAGTTTGAATTTTTTGACAGTTAGAACTGATGATGTCACAAGTGGGAGGAGCCTGTCCTATATAAGCAGCTCTGGCAGGATCTTGGCTCACTCAGAATTTCTCTTCTAGGGAAAGGACGTGATTTATGCGGCTCTGAGACTCGTTGCTTATTATTTTATAATAGCGCGTTTTCATAGCGATAGAAGTGCGAGAAAGTCAGCGGATCTTCTGTTTATCATCTAAGGAGACCCAATGATGACCTCAAAAATGGTTTCACCCATAACATCGGAGAACCAGCCCCCCGCACAGCCCAAATCCCCTCGTAGGAGGGTGTGTAAGGGTATCAGGCGGGGGTTCAGGGCAGTTATTAACACCATCTGCCCCTGTATTCACCTAAAACCCAGACGGAGACATGCAGGAGGTATGTAAGGATTTCATCCAATGATAATGGAGGAATCTGGAGAGAATTTTATACTGGGAAACATTCTTTATTAATTCAAATGTAATCTCAGCTCCTCCTTCAGATGACAGTTGGCCAGCAGGAGACAGTTCCCCTGTATGCTTCCAGGATCTTCCCTAGCCTGTTTCAAGGGTCCCCCCATAACTGTTTTCAGGCACCCTGACCTATTTTCAGGGAACCTTGACCTACTCTAAAGGGGGAGCCTTGAAACCCCTTTTATATCATCATTCCCATATAAAAGAAAAGGGATAGGGGGTTTCAGGTTCCCCCGGACCCTTTTCTAATGGGACAGTGGCAGCAAAAAAGGGGTTTCAAGGCTCTCCCTTTAGAGTAGGTCAAGGTTCCCGGAAAGTAGGTCAGGGTGTCTGAAAACAGTTATGGGGGGACCCTTGAAACAGGCTAGGGAAGATTCTAGAAGCATACAGGGGAACCCTCTATATATATATATATATATATATATATATATATATATATATATATATATATAGCTATATAGCTATATATCTAATCTATATCTATCTCTATATATTATACACACAATGGATATGCCTTTACAGTGTGTATATATAGTCTGTAGAGGCACATATATATAAAATTATTTATATATATATATATATATATATATATATACTGTATATGCACCCTTGCTGCATAACTAATGTAATAATATAGAGAATAAATACAGAATACTGGGATCATTATTATTTAGGATTTAGCAGAATGATGAAATTGAATTGAGAGGAAGGATCATTACAGAACAGGCGCTACTAAACAGGCAGTGCAGCCTGCATACATAATGAACCAATATGGCGCCCCCCCCCCCCCCCCCGTAGCAGATCAGTGCTCTTTGGCACCGAGATCTCAGCACAGTGAGATGTCACATTAGGATTGTTATCTCTCGGTGGAAATCTGGATATTTGGGGGGTGAATAGCTGTTAGGGACATCATGGGGGCTTTTTAAAGCACTTTACAGTACACTTGTTCTGGCACAGAAAGCCATGTGTGTGGGGGGGGGGGGGGGTGGAGTTAGGACAATGAGAATATTATACATGTATATATAGAAGTTATAAATGCACAATAAGAAAATATATTTTAATGTCCTCAGATTTGTAGATTATAAAATATATATTTTTTTCTCTCTCCAGAATATTATCCATCATCTCCCAGTGTCACCATCTCCACCCTGGAGGCGGAGAACAACCCACTGGATCCATCCACCAGTGACGGAGAGCCAACAACACCGGCTATGACTGTACAAGACCATCAGAGTACAGTCACCTCATCTACCATTGAGGATAAGAATACTGCACTGGTTCCATCCACCAGTGACGGAGAGCCAACAACACCGGCTATGACTGTGGAGGAACAAGAAAGTGCAGTCACCTCATCTACCACCGAGGGTGAGAATACTGCACTGGTTCCATCCACCAGTGATGGAGAGCCAACAACACCGGCTATGACTGTAGAGGACCATCAGAGTACAGTCACCTCATCTACCATTGAGGATAAGAATACTGCACTGGTTCCATCCACCAGTGACAGTGCGCCAACAACACCGGCTATGACTGTGGAGGAACAAGAAAGTGCAGTCACCTCATCTACCACCGAGGGTGAGAATACTGCACTGGTTCCATCCACCAGTGATGGAGAGCCAACAACACCGGCTATGACTGTAGAGGACCATCAGAGTACAGTCACCTCATCTACCATTGAGGATAAGAATACTGCACTGGTTCCATCCACCAGTGACGGAGAGCCAACAACACCGGCTATGACTGTGGAGGAACAAGAAAGTGCAGTCCCCCCATCTACCACCGAGGGTGAGAATACTGCACTGGTTCCATCCACCAGTGATGGAGAGCCAACAACACCGGCTATGACTGTGGAGGACCATCAGAGTACAGTCACCTCATCTACCATTGAGGATAAGAATACTGCACTGGTTCCATCCACCAGTGATGGAGAGCCAACAACACCGGCTATGACTGTAGAGGACCATCAGAGTACAGTCACCTCATCTACCATTGAGGGTGAGAATACTGCACTGGTTCCATCCACCAGTGACAGTGCGCCAACAACACCGGCTATGACTGTGGAGGAACAAGAAAGTGCAGTCACCCCATCTACCACCGAGGGTGAACAAACTGCACTGGTTCCATCCACCAGTGAGGATGAGGATGAGGCAACCATAGTATCTCTGACTATGGAAGACCATCAATGCCCAGTCATCCCATCCACAAAGGACAGAGAGAAAACTCCATTGGCTGCTGCCACCAGTGGGAGTATAACCAAATTGGACATAGCAATGGAGGACCAGCAAAGTAACATCACTTCAGACATCGTGGAGGGTGAAAACCCACAGGCTCCATCCACCAGTGAGATTAAACTGGATACAGTTAAGGAGAACCAGCAAAATCCCCTCACTCCTCCTAATTGTAAATTTTTGGCGTCATTTGCCAACTTCCTAAAGCACCAACAAGGTCCAAACTGCAAACTAAGTGAGCTATCACCTCTGGTCCCTTCATATGTTGAAGCCAAAATGCCTGCGCAGAATCCATCTCCATCCATCGCCATCATGAACAAGAAGACCTCTGAACTGGTCCGATCCAGCAGTATCAGGAAACTATACGTGGAAAACTTCACCTTCCACAAGGTACTTGGAGAGGGGAGCTTTGGGAAAGTGGTGTTGGCCACCCATCCAGCCACTGACCAAAAGCTGGCGGTGAAGTTCGTCTCAAAGAGAAAACTCCTGAGATCTGGACCCCACCTGGCACTCACTGAAAGATCCATTCTGGAAGAAGGCAGAGAGTGCCCATACATCACCCATATATATGGATCTTTCCAAACAAAGGTAAGTCTTTTCATCTCCCAATTTCTTCTTCTCTTTCCTGTACTGCACTCTTTACATATTCCTTCACAAAGTGAGAACTTCAATGTTTATAACGTAACCTGTTTTCTCTTATTTTCACAGAACCATCTGGCCTTTGTAATGGAGTATCTGAGCGAAGGAGATCTCTCCGACCTGATAAGATATTCAGCTCCGCTTCCTCTGGACACCTTAAGGTAAGTTTGATGTCGGCATCACTTTGGAGATGGGGGAGGCTGACCACCGAGGACCTATCCAGGCCCCTCCAGCTGATCCCGTCCATCTATACCCCTATGTACTATAGGGAGAAGTCACTTTATCTTTACCAGTAACTGGTCGGTTATGATTTTTGATGCTAATCCATGTATTTCTTTCTCCATCAGAAACCTAACAGCGGAAATTATTTGCGGCCTGCAATTCCTGCACGCCAAAGAGATCGTTCACAGAGATCTGAAGCCAGAAAACATCCTCTTAGACAACGCCGGCCACGCTAGAATAGCAGATTTTGGATTGTCAGCGAAGGGAGTCACCGAGTCTAAGAGAATTACCGGAGAGGTGGGGACACCAATCTACATGGCTCCAGAGGTAAGAATCTTTTATTTTGCGCATCGAGGCCTTCGGGTAAGACTGCGTAGGTTAAGCATTATAATAAATAAATATATTGTCATTTCTGTCCTCTGCCTGGTCTGACAATGTGCTCATCCCTCTTTCTCTTATGTTTCTACAGGTCTTGCAGAATATGGATTATTTCAGCATGGTTGACTATTTCTCCCTTGGAGTAATAGTATACGAGATGGCGTTTGACAAACATCCCTTCATCACCAACCAGGATAACTGGGATCAAATCAAGAACAACATTATTGAAATGGAGCCGGATTGTGTGGAGGGTGTGGACCCCGCCCTCCATAACCTCTTAGTTAGGGTAAGTTACAGAGAGCCTCAGCTTCTCTTCTTAGCTCAGATATTGTTATTGGTCATTCAGCGTCTCATTATATTTCATTCTTATATATTTCATTCTTCATTACAGCTTCTGTGGAAAGACCAAGAGGGACGAAACCATCTAGTCAGTGACATCCGGAGCCATCGATTCTTCAAGACCATCGACTGGGCAGAGTTAGAGGGAAGAAAGTCACGCATGCAATCTGAATCCGAACCAGTAAGTATACAGATAATAGAGTCCAAACATGGAGGGAGATGGGAGATTTTAGGCAGCAGGCTCTTCACCATCTAAGACATTTGTTTTAACAGACTTTTCAGACCTGTCTATGAATTTGTGATATCTACACAATCATACGGCCTGGTCTGAATGATTTCTGTTTAGTATTGGAGATGATTGTTGTGTTTGTCATCTGACCACTAGAGGGAGCTAAGGTGGAAGGAGCCTGCTTGGTGAAATCTGCTGCACCTCGGGGGTGGGATTTACCATACTTTGTTACCATTCTCTGTATCAATTAGAAACATTGATGAATGTCTTTTTCTCTTTCTAGATTTGGGAGGAATCATCAGATAACAGCATGCCATTGAATGAATTTATCAACCACCTGGGCCAGGAGACTCCAATATCACCAAAGGAGCAGGAGTATTTCAAAGGCTTTTCATACATGAGTGACAGTTTGATGATGTCACCAATCGACTTATCTTCACCTCCTCCATCATCGCCAAAGAACCAGGAGGCTCATAAACTGGAAGAGCCAGAGGAGAAGCTTCATTTCACTGACTGTAGTGATGAGAGTGACCGTCAGATAGTGGAACCAATTGACTGGTCCCCCCTATTACCACTGAACAACCATGGACCAGTACCGACTCCAATGGAAAACCATTATAAGCAGGCTCTTCAACAATTGGCAGAGCAAGTGGTCTTTTATCAGCCATCACCAGCAGTCAGACCGGAAAATCTCTTCACACCCTGGCCAATGGATTATGAAGAGGCTCATAACAACATCATAGAGCCAGAAGAGCAGAATTATATCTACGATTTTGGCTACAAGAGCGTTAGTCAGATTCAGCAGCCCCGTGGCTTTTTCCCATCAGCAGCCAACCAGGAGAATCTCTTCACACCCTGGCCAATGTACCCTGAAGAGGCTCATAACAACGTCATAGAGCCAGAAGAGCAGAATTATATCTACGATTTTGGCTACAAGAGCGTTAGTCAGATTCAGCAGCCCCGTGGCTTTTTCCCATCAGCAGCCAACCAGGAGAATGTCTTCACACCCTGGCCAATGTACCCTGAAGAGGCTCATAACAACGTCATAGAGCCAGAAGAGCAGAATTATATCTACGATTTTGGCTACAAGAGCGTTAGTCAGATTCAGCAGCCCCGTGGCTTTTTCCCATCAGCAGCCAACCAAGAGAATGTCTTCACACCCTGGCCAATGTACCCTGAAGAGGCTCATAACAACGTCATAGAGCCAGAGGGGCAGCAATACTTATGTGATGTCTTTCTACCATAAGAGAGACAGGACAATGGACTTGCACCCTGGTCCATGTATTATGAGGAGGCTTATGACAACATCATAGAGCCAAATGTCCAGCATTTCCCAATTGCCTTTGTTTAGTGTATGCCCATTCCACCTGGGCGCACATGGGCCAGTTTTTATCAGTTCTTATATTCGTGTGTTTTTCTTATATTCGTGTGTTTTTCTTATATTCGTGTGCTTTTCTTATATTCGTGTGTATTTCTTATATTGAACTGTATAGTGAACTGACCTTGGCTTGTTATTGGACCACGCTTCTGGCTAACGATTCTGTACATACCTCTGCCTGATCTGGAACTGACCCTGGCTTGTTATTTGACCACGCTTCTGGCTAACGATTCTGTACATACCTCTGCCTGATCTGGAACTGACCCTGGACTGTTTGACCATGCTTTTTGCCTGCCTCTTGGACTCATCTTGTACCCTGCCACTGGACTAGTGGCATTCATAACACAGGGGTCTCACATATGTGAGGGGCTCCAGAATTGTTTTTCTGGATGAAGAAAAAATTTTTTTTGTTTTTCCCATTCCTACATTAGGGTCTGGAGACTCGGAGGCTTCAAAGAGATTTGGGTGGGAGAAGCCTCTACCCCTGTCCCCATTCTGTCCTGAACAAGGCCCTACTTCGGCCTGCTGCCTGTAGGACCTATGCCATCATGCCTCTGCCTGTTGCATGAACTGACCACACCACATGGACCATGTTCCTGCCTACTACCAGGATCAATATTTTGGCAGTGCTGACCATCTCTGCCTGCACCGACCCTGGACTGTATATGGACAGTATCCCTGCCTGCTGCCTGTACTGACTATGGACAGTATTGTGTTGTGCTGTGTGGGCAGTGCGTGCAGAAAAAGTAAGAGTGGCCGTGCTCTTTTTCCAGTGCAGCACAGTAACCTCATGTCGGCCAAGAAAACTTTATGAAATGTCACTGCGTGGGCAGTGTGCGCTGACATAAAGAATGGCTGTGTGACATTTCAATAAAAAGTGAACAGTGCAATGAGCGGGGATCTGTGCATCAGCATTGCCTGCAGTGCAACGCACGTGTTTTTGCTCATGTCTATCGATGGTGACCACCTCTTTGACCCCTCTAACCCAAACCCTTAGACAACTTCACAAAACACGTCAGTGGTGGTAAGAGCTCTCACCCCCCCCCCCCCCCAGCAGGAAAAGCCTGGACCTAAAGCTGTCACAAACCTTGAGCCTCTAATCCCCCAACCTTGTAGACAGGCCCTATTGAACACCTGGCAGGGACCCCCCCACTCTTCAAAATGGGGGGACATCTGTTGACCTTTGCAGACACCTCTGCAGTGCAGAACTCTAGCTTGTTGTCCCTGGACACCACATCTCCTACCCCAGTGTCCGAGATGCTTGCTGACCAGGTGTCCATCCACAAAGGCCAGCAGATGTTTGGAAAGTAGGAGCGCCCCTTCAAGATGTTCTGTAGGACCTGTCTACAGGGTTGGGGGATGGGGGAATAGAGGCACAAGGCTTATGATAGCTTGAGGTCCAAGCTGTTTTTTTGCTTGGGAGGGGAAATGAGAACTCTTACCACCACTGATGTACTTTGTGAAGGTGTCTAAGAGTTAGGGTTAGAGGCACCAAAGAGACTTTCACCGATCAATAGGCTTGTGCTGGGAAGGGGATTTGGATGGGGGGTTGGAAGGGTTATCCGGTTATGCTAGGAGAGGGGGGGGGATTTATTATGGGATGGGAACACGCCAAAAAGCGCATGCGTTCAGATGCACCTTCTGATGTAAATGAGCCCTCAGACTGGTGTGCCGCAAGATTGTGATTCTAAAAGGTGCCTTGGCTAAAAAACACTGATATAGATACTGATATAGATACTGATATAGATATACTCTGGTATTGATAGATACTGGATATAGATATTGGCATAGATATACACTGATATAGATACTGATATAGATATACTCTGGTATTGGTAGATACTGGATATAGATATTGGCATAGATATACACTGATATAGATACTGATATAGATATACTCTGGTATTGGTAGATACTGGATATAGATATTGGTATAGATATACACTGATATTGATACTGGTATAGATATACACTGATATATTCACTGGTATAGGTACTAGCGCCGGTGTATTTTGGCTGTAATTTAAGATGGTTGCCCCACCTTCTAAGCGCTTTGAGTGGACAAAACAATTTTATCCTGCTCAGCGGGGGTGGGCCTTAGAGAACAGATGCTACATATGGGCAGCACAGAGGTTTAGTGATTATCACTTCTGCCTTGCAGCGTTGGGATCCTTGGTTCAAATAGTGACCAGCACACTACCTGCATGGAGTTTGCATGTTCTCCCTGTGCTTGCGTGGGTTTCCTCCGGGTACTCCGGTTTCCTCCCACAATCCTAAGACATGCTGGTAGGTTAATTGGCTGAATTTAGTGTGCCCAAAAGGGGGAGCTACATTTCCTCCCACACTCCAAAGACACTCCTCGCGTTGGTGGTGCAGTGGTGAGCATAGCTGCGTATCCAGCAGCTGACCCGGGTTCGATTCCCGGCCAACGCAATTGCCAAGATGGCTACTAACTGCTTTACTTCCACAGGACAGAGAAATCTGCTGTACAAATTAAATGCTGATGGAATAAAATTTAAACCAAAAGGAATATGCTGTGTGTTTGTATTTTGTTAAGCACTTTTGAATAATATATTTTTTTGCAAAAGGATATGATTGGTTTGTATTCTTATTTTCAGCCAGTAGGTGGAGCTCCCGGCTCCTTTCAGGTATTTTCTAGGCTATCCTTAGCAACTTGGATGAAAAAAAGCCAGCTGTTTACTATTTAGTTTAACAGCTCTCGCTATCACTAGCCATTCATGTAATCCTAACACTAACCCCCCCTGTAACCCCAATACTAACCCTCCCTATATCCCCAAGAATAACACTCCCTTTAATCCCAGGACTAACCCTCCCTATATCCCCAATACTAACCCTCCCTATATCCCCAAGAATAACCCTCCCTATATCCCCAAGAATAACACTCCCTGTAATCCCAGGACTAACCCTCCCTGTATCCCCAATACTAACCATCCCTATATCACCAATGCTAACCCTCCCTATATCCCCAAGAATAACCCTCCCTATATCCCCAAGAATAACACTCCCTATATCCCCAAGAATAACCCTCCCTATATCCCCAAGAATAACACTCCCTGTAATCCCAGGACTAACCCTCCCTATATCCCCAATACTAACCCTCCCTATATCCCCAATACTAACCCTCCCTATATCCCCAAGAATAACCCTCCCTGTAACCCCAATACTAACCCTCCCTATATCCTTAATACTAACCCTCCCTATATCCCCAAGAATAACTCTCCCTGTAATCCCAATACTAACCCTCCCTATATCCCCAATACTAACCCTCCCTATATCCCCAAGAATAACACTCCCTTTAATCCCAGGACTAACCCTCCCTATATCCCCAATACTAACCCTCCCTATATCCCCAAGAATAACCCTCCCTATATCCCCAAGAATAACACTCCCTGTAATCCCAGGACTAACCCTCCCTGTATCCCCAATACTAACCATCCATATATCACCAATGCTAACCCTCCCTATATCCCCAAGAATAACCCTCCCTATATCCCCAAGAATAACACTCCCTATATCCCCAAGAATAACCCTCCCTATATCCCCAAGAATAACACTCCCTGTAATCCCAGGACTAACCCTCCCTATATCCGCAATACTAACCCTCCCTATATCCCCAATACTAACCCTCCCTATATCCCCAAGAATAACCCTCCCTATATCCCCAATACTAACCCTCCCTATATCCCCAAGAATAACCCTCCCTGTAACCCCAATACTAACCCTCCCTATATCCTTAATACTAACCCTCCCTATATCCCCAAGAATAACTCTCCCTGTAATCCCAATACTAACCCTCCCTATATCCCCAATACTAACCCTCCCTATATCCCCAATACTAACCCTCCCTATATCCCCAGGAATCCCTAAGGCGGCGTACACACGAGGGGATATGTCCGCTGAAAACGGTCCGATGGACCGTTTCAGCAGACATCTCCGCTCGTGTGTATGGGCTAGCGGACAGATTTGTCCACCCTACAGATTTCAAAGCAAGCTTTGAAATCTATCCGGTGGGAATCTGTCCGCCCGACATGTCTGCTGGTTAGTACACTTACCAGCAGACATGTCGGCCCCCACCGCCGCCGCGCTGCTGCCGAATGGATTCGGCGCATGCGCGGAAGTGTTTTACTTCCTGGTGCGGTGACGTGGCGGTGACGCGGCGGCGTCAACGTCACCGCCGCGTCACCACCACGTCACCGCGCCGTCCGGCGGCGGGGAATTTGATCCCATGGTGTGTACACCAAACTCCCGGACCGTTTTCATCGGATAAGTCCGATCGTGTGTACGCGGCCTAAGAGTTACTGTGATGGATCTCGGATACCCCAGGTGGGCACATCTGCCAGACCTGTGTCTATGGCCGCCGACTGTATCAAGGGAGTGAGCCCGCAAGAACTAACCCCCATGGGAGAGAGCTTGCATTAAGGGGGTTAGTTCTTGCGGGGAGGATCCGGGACAGCTGCCAAGGGACACCAGAAGACATGGTTCGGGGCTACTCTGTGCAAAACAAGCTGCACAGTGGGGGCAAGTATAACATGTTTGTTATTGAAACAACCCCTTTAAGTACAAGACATACACATTTAAACACAGTTAGGGACACTCCCCTTAGCCTTGTCATAGTGGGGGGTAGGGGACAAGGAAGAACCAATGGGTTCTGTCACATTAACCCTCCCTGTTACCCCAATACTATTCCTCCCTATATCCCCAAGAGTAACCCTCCATGTAACACCAATACTATCCCTCCCTATATCCCCAAGAGTAACCCTCCATGTAACACCAATACTATCCCTCCCTATATCCCCAAGAATAACCCTCACTGTAACTGTTGGGGGAAGGGGGGCTCTAGCAAGAAAAAGGGTCTAGTAGGAGGAATAGTGCCCCATCACTGGTATCAGTGGGAGGAAAAGTACCACATCATTGGTGTCAGTGGGGGGAATAGTGTCCCATCATTGGTATTAGTGAGAGGAATAGTGTTCCATCATTAGTATCAGTGGGAGGAAAAGTACCACATCATTGATGTCAGTGGGAGGAATAGTGCCCCATCATTGGTATCAGTGGGAGGAATAGTGCCCCATCATTGGTATCAGTGGGAGGAATAGAGCCCCATCATTGGTATCGGTTGGGTGAATAGTGCCCCATCATTGGCATCAGTGGAAGGAATAGTGCCCCATCATTTGTATCAGTGGAAGGGATAGTGTCCCATCATTGGTATCAGTAGAAGGAATAGTTCCCATCTCATTTCATGGTGTGAGTGTTGCCTGTCTGCTAACAATCTCTTTCCACAACTTCCTGGACTCACTACATGCTTCTCAACTCCTATTTCTAAGGACCATTTCTTGATAAATTCTGCCCACAAAGATCCCTACACTGACTCCGCCTCCTCTACACCTCTGTATCAGAAGGCGGGGCCTGTAAAATGTTGACACAGCAGGCCTACTCACAGGCCAAGTGACTCTTGTCACCAAATACAAGGAAGCAGAAGCGTAACCAGGGGGGTGTAATTGTGACCCGCCCCAAGCTCCAGGGGTCCTGTGCGACTCCCCTCTACACTCCGGTCCTCCCACTCTTCTCTGGTCCCTGTGCTGTCTTCCTCCTCCCTACACTGCAGACAGAGGGGACATGGGGGTTCAGTGATTTGATTGGACGCCTCTGTGACTTTTAGAATAGTTTCTTTTTCTGGCACTTTTTTCTGTATTTTTCTAGAAAATGTAGATATATATAAATATACAGAAGCAGCGTGGGGGGGGGGATGGCCCCAGGCAACATTTTAGGGGGGCAATTCTGGCTCTGTCCCCCAAACTTTTTATTTCCTGTGTCCCCGCGGCCTGCGCTCCAGCCGCCATGTTTAGTCTCCGGCTGCCCCTTGTGATTGGGCATGCGGTCATGTGCCTGTGCGGCTTTCCTCTTCCACCTCCCGTGCCTACGCCATTTCAGCTCGGGTCCCCTGAGATAAGCTCTGCCACCCCGGGCCCTCGGACAGCAGTGCCTAGGCCGGTCGCCGGGGGCTTTTCTGTGAACACCGGCCCCCACATCCTCCCGCACCGCAGGGACCACACCAAATACTAGAACGGCTGCGTCTGCCCATAACTGGCTGCAGAAGCATCGGGTGTAACTCCAGACAGGGATTCCGTTCTCTCCCCAGGCATGGTCACTGGTGCACTTCCATACTACACCAGAGAAATTCTGGGTTTGATACCTCCATACCTGAGGCTTCCAGTGCCAGTGTAGTGTGTATTGTAGTGGTTAGTGGACAGTGTAGTGGTCAGTATAGGAATCAGGTAGGTCAGTGTATGCAGTATAGGAATCAGGTAGGTCAGTGTAGTGGTCAGTATAGGTCAGGTAGGTCAGTGTAGTGGTGTAGGAATCGAGGTCAGTGTAGTGGTCAGTATAGGAATCAGGTAGGTCAGTGTAGTGGTCAGTATAGGAATCAGGTAGGTCAGTGTAGTGGTCAGTATAGGAATCAGGTTAGTCAGTGTAGTGGTCAGTATAGGAATCAGGTAGGTCAGTGTAGTGGTCAGTGTAGGAATCAGGTAGGTCAGTGTAGTGGTCAGTATAGGAATCAGGTAGGTCAGTGTAGTGTCAGTCTAGGAATCGGGTAGGTCAGTGTGTGCAGTATGTCGGGTAGGTCAGTGTAGTGGTCAGTGTAGGAATCAGGTAGGTCAGTATAGGAATCAGGTAGGTCAGTGTAGTGGTCAGAATAGGAATCAGGTGCAGTGTAGTAGCAGTATAGGAACAGGTGCAGTATAGACAGAGTCAGTATAGGACAGGTATCAGTGTAGTGGTCAGTATAGGAATCGGGTGGTCAGGGTTCAGTGTAGGATCAGGTAGGTCAGATAGGAATGGAGGTCAGTGTAGTGGTCAAAATAGGAATCAGGTAGGTCAGTGTAGTAGTCAGTATGTCGGGAGGTCAGTGTAGTTCAGTTAGAATAGGTCAGTAAGTCAGGTAGGTCAGTGTAGTGGTCAAAATAGGAATCAGGTAGGTCAGTGTGGCAGTATAGGAACAGGTAGGTCAGTTAGGAATCAGGTAGGTCAGTATGTAGGTAGGTCAGTTTGCAGTATAGAAGGTAGGTCATGAGTTGTCTCAGAATCGGGTAGGTCAGTGTAGTGGTCAGTGTAGGAATCAGGTAGGTCAGTATAGGAAAGGTAGGTCAGTGTATAGTAGTCTAGGAATCGGGTTGGTAGTGTAGTGGTAGTGTAAATATAGGTCAGTATAGAATCATGCAGTGTAGTGGCAGTATAGGTCAGGTAGGTCAGGGGGCATGGAATCAGGTAGGTCAGTGTAGTGGTCAGTGTAGGAATCAGGTAGGTCAGTATAGAATCAGGTAGGTCAGTGTATTCAGTTAGAATCAGGGGCAGTGTAGTGGCAATAGGAATCAGGTTGTCAGTGTAGTGGTCAGTATAGGAATCAGGTAGGACAGTGTAATGGTCAGTATAGGAATCAGGTTAGTCAGTGTAGTGGTCAGTATAAACAGGTAGGTCAGTTTTATTAGGAATCAGGTAGGTCTGAAGTGTCAGTATAGGAATCAGGTAGGTCAGTGTAGTGGTCAGTGTAGGAATCAGGTAGGCAGTGTAGTGGTCAGTATGAATCAGGTAGGCAGTGTAGTGGTCAGTATAGGAATCAGGTAGCAGTGTAGTGGTCAGTATAGGAATCAGGTAGGTCAGTGTAGTGGTGTAGGAATCAGGTAGTCAGTGTAGTGGTCAGTGCGGAATCAGGTAGGCAGTGTAGTGGTCAGTATAGGAATCAGGTAGGTCAGTGTTGTGATAGGAATCAGGGGCAGTGTAGTGGTCAATGAATCAGGTAGGTCAGTGTATGTGCATAGGAATTAGGTTGGTCAGTATAGGAATCACGTGCAGTGTAGTGGGCTAGGAATCGGGTAGGTCAGTGTAGTGGTCAGTGTAGGAATCAGGTAGGTCAGTATAGGAATCAGGTAGGTCAGTGTAGTGGTCAGTCTAGGAATCGGGTAGGTCAGTGTAGTGGCTTGGAATCAGGTTAGCAGTGTAGTGACATAGGAATCAGGTTAGTCAGTGTAGTGGTCAGCATAGGAATCAGGTTAGCAGTGTAGTGGTCAGTATAGGAATCAGGTAGGACAGTGTAGTGGTCAGTATAGGAATCAGGTTAGTCAGTGTAATGGTGTATAGATAGGTAGGCAGTGTAGTGGTCAGTATAGGAATCAGGAGGTCAGTGTAGTGGTCAGTATAGGACAGGTAGGTCAGTGTAGTGGTCAGTATAGGAATCAGGTAGGTCAGTGTAGGGCAGTGTAGGAATCAGGTAGGTCAGTGTAGTGGTCAGTATAGGACAGGTAGCAGTGTAGTGGCTTGGAATCAGGTAGGTCAGTGTAGGCAGTAGAGGAATCAGGTAGGTCAGTGTAGTGGCAGTATAGGAATCGGGGGCTTTTCTTGTCAGGTGTCAGTGTAGTGGTCAGTATAGGAATCAGGTAGGTCAGTGTAGTGGTCAGTATAGGAATCAGGTAGGTCAGTGTAGTGGTCAGCATAGGAATTAGGTTGGTCAGTATAGGAATCACGTAGGTCAGTGTAGTGGTCAGTATAGGAATCAGGTAGGTCAGTGTAGTGGTCAGTATAGGAATCAGGTAGGTCAGTGTAATGGTCAGGTTAGGAATCAGGTAGGTCAGTGTAGTGGTCAGTATAGGAATCAGGTCCCATCATTTGTATGGGGTGGGACTCTGATGTCAGGGGGGTGGGACCTGATCAGGGGGGTGGGACTGATGTAGGGGGGTGGGACATGTCAGGGGGGGGGGGACTCCAATGTATGGGGGGGGGACTCCAATGTATGGGGGGGGGGGTCAATGTATGGGGGGGGGGCCCATATGGGGGGGGGGGGACTCCAATGTATGGGGGGGGGACTCCAATGTATGGGGGGGGGACTCCAATGTATGGGGGGGAGACTCCATGTATGGGGGGGGTCTCCAATGTATGGGGGGCGGACTCCAATGTGGGGGGGGGGGACTCCAATGTAAGGGGGGGGGACTCCAATGTAAGGGGGGGGGGACTCCAATGTAAGGGGGGGGGGACTCCAATGTAAGGGGGGGGGGACTCCAATGTAAGGGATTCCGCACTATTCTCTCCCCAGCATGGTCACTGGTGCACTTCCATACTACACCAGAGAACTCTTCATTCTGGGTTGCTGGATACCTCAAGAGATGGTCAGAGATGCAGACCAAGAGATGTCAGAGACGCTTCAGGAGATGGTCAGTGCTCAGTGTAGTGTGTATTGTAGTGGTTAGTGGACAGTGAAGTGGTCAGTAGAGGAATCAGGTAGGTCAGTGCAGACACGTACAGGAGAGTGGTCAGTACAGGAGATCAGAGAGGAATCAGGTAGGTCAGACATGTACAAGAGAGTCAGGTCAGTATAGGAATCAGGTAGGTCAGTGTACAGGAGAGTGGTGAAGACAGTACAGGAGAGGAATCAGACATGTAGGTCTATGTATGGTGTGGTGTGTATCTCTGTAGAGGGGGGGGTCATCGGTGTATAGGACCCGGGGGAAAAGTCCTCCCTCCCCCTCTAGAATCAGGTATCCCTGTCCCCTCCTCTGGTACAGGACAGACCCACTCCTCTGTCCCCTCCTCTGTGTACAGGCCAGACCCGGACTCCTCACTCACATCAGCAGCAGTGGTCCACACAGCACACAGTCCCCTATACTCCCGGAATCAGGTAGTCCACACATCAAGTCCCCCCCATCCCTTCAGTGTAGAAGACAGGAAGTACATCACATGAGGGGGAGGGGGAGGTCTGAAGGAGGAAGTTACATCTTTCTCCTATAGGTCCTCCAAACCTTATTGGTCGCTAGGATACCAGCAACCAATCTTTTTCACAGGCGGAGCTTGGGAGACAACAGGGGGAAGCCAGTATACTCACTGCACATTCGTTTAGAAGCGACGTTCCCTCACAACACAGCGACGGCCATCTTGCTACACCCCACACTGGTCCGCAGTCAGTCAGTCAGGCAGGCAGAAGGCGGCAGCGGCCATCTTTTTACACCCAAGTCTTGTATTTCACACTTCTTTTTCCCAGAAATCTGAGTTTATATCGTGAAATACAGGATTTGGAAATCCCTGACATTGTTTTTATGATGAATTTTAAAAGCAGCGGCACGTCTGCTGATCTCAGAGGTTTGCTAATCTGACAGAACACCGCTGAATTTAACCGATTAAGGACCGAGTCTCTTTCTGAGATTTGGAGCTTACAAGTCAAAAACATTGGCCCAGATTCACAAAGCTCTTACACCGACGTATGTCCAGATACGCCGCGTAAGTACAAATATGCGCCGTCGTATCTGTGCGCCGTACCCACAAACATAGATACGCCTAAAAACTGACTTCATCCCACCGCCGTAACTTGCCTACGCCGGCGTAGAGTGGGCGCATATTTACGCTGGACGCATGTGGCTTTCCCATTGATTTTCTATTCAAATATGCAAATGAGGGAGACACGGCGATTCACGAACGTACTTGCGCCATAAGCGGTTTGCATAAGTTTTACATCCGGCGTAAAGTTATTCCCCATAGATGAGGCGCAACCCATGCAAATGTATGGACCAGGGAACACAAGCCTATGTATTGTACGTTGGACGTCTGTGAATATGGGCCGAGGTGGGTCTGGCTGGGCGTAGGTTACAATCACTGCGTACACAGTGATCCGGCGTATCTTAGGCAGTTTTTTTCGACGTGGTTGTACGCATGCGCACGGGGATACGTCCATATCCCGATGCATGCGCAGTTCATTTTAAGTACTTGTCTGGCGCCCGGCCCATCATTTGCATGGGGTCACGCTTCATTAACATGGATCACGCCCACTTCCACCTACTTCCACTTACGCCTACGAATATACGCTACGCCGGCGCAGAGTTGGGAGCATTTGCTTAGTGAATTCCATGCTTGTCTCTCTGCGTTTCCCCAAGAAATACGCTACGGCAGCATATATATGCGCCGATGTATGTGAATCGGGGCCAATGTATATATATTTTTTTCTAACACCCTAGAGCAGTGGTCTCCAAACTGCGTCCCAATGTGGCCCTTTGCTCGTCTTTATCTGGCCCTTGGGGCACTATTCCACCAACTGACATCAGCGATGGAGCACCGTCCCCCCTACTGACACCATTAATGGGGCACTATTCATCTCATTGATATCAACAATGAGCCACTATTCCTCCCATTAAAATCATTGATGGGGCACTGATGCCCGAACATTTTCTACTCCCACTGGCCGGCCCCCTAAAGCCTGAAAGACAGTAAACTGGCCCTTTGCTTAGAAAGTTTGGAGACCCCTGCCCTAGAGAATAAAATGGCGGCTGTTTCAATACTTTTTGTCATGCCGTATTTGCGCAGCGGTCTTACAAGCGCACTTTTTTTGAAAAAAAAAAAAAATTTTTGAATGTAAAAATAAGACAACAGTAAAGTTAGCCCAATTTTTTTTATATTGTGAAAGATGATGTTACGCCGACTAAATTGATACCCAACATGTCACACTTCAAAGTTGTGCCCGCTCGTGGCATGGCGACAAACGTTTACCCTTAAAAATCTCCATAGGCGACGTTTAAAAAAATTCTACAGGTCACATGTTTTGAATTACAGAGGTCTAGGGCTAGAATTATTGCTCTCGCTCTAACGATCGCGGCGATACCTCACATGTGTGGTTTGAACACCGTTTTCATATGCGGGCGCTGCTCACGAATGCGTTCGCTTTTGCGCGTGAGCTCGTCGGGACGGGGCGCTTATATTTTTTTTTTTTTAGCAAAAATATATAGAATACGTATCGGCCTAAACTGAGGGAAAAAACTTTTTTTTAATATATTTTTTGGGGATATTTATTGTAGCAAAAAGTGAAAAATATAGATTTTTTTTCAAAATTGTGGCTCCATTTTTGTTTATATGTATGTAAAAAATAAAAACCACAGAGGTGATCAAATACCACCAAAAGAAAGCTCTATTTGTGGGGAAAAAAAGGACGCCAATCTTGTTTGGGAGCCACGTCGCACGACCGCGCAATTGTCAGTTAAAGCGACGTAGTGCCGAATCGCAAAAAGGGGCCTGGTCCTTAACCTGCATAATGGCCGGGGTCTTAAGTGGCTAATAAGGCTTTCAGGGAGAATTAGACTACGTTCACACTGAAGTGCTGGGTGCGTCGGCGCTAAAGTGCCGCTATTTTTATCGACGCTTTACCGTTGTTTTTGCTGCTATTTTCGGGCAACTAGCGTTTCGGTTTTAACCCCCGCTAGTGGTCGAAAAAGGGTTAAACCTTTGAGCCACTTTGCGGGCGTTTTGGAGGCGGTGCCCCATTGATTTCAATGGGCAGGGGCGCTGTAGGAGGGGTATATTCACGGCTCCTACAGCGCCTCGAAGATGTGGCTGGCAGGACTTTTTTTTTTTACCGTCCTACCAGCGCAATGCTCCAGTGTGAAAGCTCCCAGGCTTTCACACTGGATAGAAAGAAGCGTCTCTTTCAGGGCGCTTTGCAGGATATATTTTTAGCGCAATAGCGCCTGCAAAGCGACTCAGTGTGAAAGCAGCCCAAGGCAAACAGCTTGCATGGTGAAGGTTATATTTCATTATACAGAGCTGAAAAATAAAGTGGATGTAATAACTCCTCCCAAGAGCCAGCCCACGGCTTGCATCAGGACTGGCGGCAGAATGAAGATATTTGCCAGCACACCATGGAACGGCGTGAATAGCGTCCAAACTGATAATTTATTGCATGATCGCAACACAAGGAGAGTGCAACGTTTCTGAGTCAGTGCCTGACAAAGGGGTCCTGCGTGACTCCGAAACACTGCACTCTCCTTGTGTTGTGATCAGGGCTGGTGCAAGGATTTTTAACTCCCTAGGCAAAACCTAATTCCCCCCCCTTGGCCACACCCCTTACTCCACCCCCTTTTCCCTGCCCATCTACACCCCACCTTTTTGATGAAGCGCCCATCAAATGCAGCCTCACCAGCGCCCATCAAATGTAGCCTCACCAGCGCCCATCAAATGCAGCCTCGCCAGCGCCCATCAAATGCAGATTCACCAGCACCCTTCAAATGCAGCCTCACCAGCGCCCTTCAAATGCAGCCTCACCAGCGCCCATCAAATGCAGCCTCACCAGCGCCCATCAAATGCAGCCTCGCCAGCGCCCATCAAATGCAGCCTCGCCAGCGCCCATCAAATGCAGCCTCGCCAGCGCCCATCAAATGCAGACTCACCAGCGCCCATCAAATGCAGCCTCACCAGCGCCCATCAAATGCAGCCTCGCCAGTGCCCATCAAATGCAGCCTCACCAGCACCCTTCAAATGCAGCCTCACCAGCGCCCATCACATGCAGCCTCATCAGTGCCCATCAAATACAGCCCTACCAATGCCATTAATGCAGCCTCACCAGCGCCCATCAATTCAACCTACCAGCACCCATGAATGTTTGCTTGTTTAGCGGCTCCCTACTGGTGCTGAGACTCATGCCGCGTACACACGGTCATTTTTCGGGTTGTAAAAAACAGCGTTTTTCAGGCTCTAGAAAAAACTGTTTTTTTTTTCAACTTCATCATTAAAACGGCGTTACCTACACCCGATCGTGAAAATAAAAATGCTCTAGCAAAGCGCGGTGACGTACAACTTCACTATAAAGGGGAAGTTCCATTCTGATGACGCCACCCTTTAGCTGATTCCGTGTTAGTAAAAGACGATTTGCGCTTTTCTGTCGGTTACAGCGTGATGAATGTGCGATCTCCATCATGAACGCTAGTTTTACCAGAACAAGCGCTCCCGTCTCATAACTTGCTTCTGAGCATGCGCGAGTTTTTCACATCGTTAAAGCCCACACACGACAATTTTTTTACAACCCGAAAATATGAAGTGTGAGTACTGAGGCCGGGCACTGTGATATTTTTCGAAATAGTTATGTACAGTAGGTGGCCGCGATATTGTGTCAATCTCGCTCCTTTTCTCTGCGAGATTGACCACCTACGAGCCCCGTCGCGGGAGCCAGCGCCTTGCCAGCTCGCCGCGATGGGAAAAAGCCGACATAGAAGCGGCGGGGATCCGACTTGGATTCCCTGCCAATTCTAGATCTGGCATTTGGTATGAATCATGATTTTTAAATAAACCCCCCCCCCCAGGAGCATACCAGGCCCTTAGGTCTGGTATGGATTGTAAGGAGAACCCCAAGCCGTGGGGATTCCCCCAAAATCCATTCCAGACCCATATCCGAGCACGCCGCCCGGCCGGTCAGGAAGAAAGTGGGGACGAGCGAGCGCCCCCTCCTGAGCCGTACAATGCCGCAGGCCGCATTCACCCAGGGTGGGGGGCCGGTATCTGGGGGCGTACCAGATTCCGATAACCCCGACAACCAACGGCCAGGGTTGTCGAGAAGAGGCTCTATCCTTATCAACATGGGGACAGGGTGCTTTAGGGTGGGGGGGCCGCAGGGCACCCTCTGCCCCAGAGCACCCACCCCACATGGTGCGGCTCAGAAGGGGGGGTGCTCGCTCATCCCCACTCCCTTCCTGACTGTCCGGGCAGCGTGCTCGGATACGGGTCTGGGATGGATTGTGGGGGAACCCCCATGCCGTTTTTTCGGAGTAGGGGTTCTCCTTACAATCCATACCAGACCTAAGGGCCTGGTATGCTCCTGGGGGGAACCCATACCGTTTTTTTATTTAAAATTTGGCGTGGCGTTTCCCGCTCATGATTCATACCAAATGCCGCATCTAGAATTGGCGGGAATCCAAGTCGGATCCCCGTCGCTTCTATGTCGCGCTCGCTGGAATGTGCTTTTCCTATTCCAGCGAGCGTGAGATGTCAGTTTAGACCGATACGTATTCTTCTACGTATTTTTGGTAAAAAAAAAATGCAATAATCGTAAATTGATTGGTTTGCGCAAAAGTTATAGCGTCTACAAAATAGGTGATAGATTTATGGCACTTTTGACACGTTTTTGGGACCATTCATATTTACACAGCGATTAGTGCTATAAAACTGCACTGATTACTGTGTAAATGTGACTGGCAGGGAAGGGGTTAACACTAGGGGGCGCTGAAGGGGTTATAATGTTCCCTAAAGTGTGTTCTTACTGTAGGGGGAGGGGGACTCACAAGGGGAGGAGATTGATGTGTGTTCCTGTCTACTGGGAACACACATCAGTCTCCTGACCGCTGACAGGAGGTGGATCTGTTTACACACACAGATCCACACTCCTGCCGTGATCATCCGTAATCGCGGGTGCCCGGCGGCAATCGCGGCCGTCGGGCACGCGCGTGTGATAGCGCGTGGTGCCGCGGGCGTACGCACGCACGCACCCTAGAACGCCGGGAACAAAGGACGTCATATGACGTCCACTCTCATCGGCGAGGGGTTGCTGCAGACCCCTATGGCCCGGTATGGAAGGAGTTAAAAACAATGTCATTAGCATGTTGAAGGAGGGATGTAGAGATGGACCATAGAAGGCAAAATATAAGCAGATTAAACTTTATTATAGATTCAAAATAAGTTTCAGATAAGAAAAACTTTTATGTCGCAGGGATATAATTTTATTAGTAGATACTTTTCCTTTACATCTCATCTGAGGACGCGTCTCACCCCTGAAAGTCCTTCAATCTCCCCTCTAGGAGGGTGACCGTCTGTTTGAGGCTTTGCTGATCAGAACTGTATTCTCGAAGTAGACGAGCGAAGCGAGTGTGTAGCAGGTCCACATTGGATTCCAGAAGCTCCATTTTTTCCTCGGGAGATTTACCCTTCATGACATTTGTCTCCTTGGTCTCATCCAGCAGGCCTTCCTTGGTCAGTATTTCTCTTCCTCGCTCTTCCAAGATCTTCTTGGCATCTGGATACTCTACCAAAGCTTCCATCAGGTCGCCCTTGGAAAGGCAGAAAAGGTCCGAGTACCCGAGGCTCCGAATACTGGCAGTCCTTCGATTCCCCATCTTACTCCCTTCGATATTGAGGATACTAATCTCACCAAAACAACTCCCTGAAGTAAGAACGGCGTATTGGGTAATTCCATCCTCTGCGACAACAGCGAGCTTCCCCTCCTTGATTATGTACATCTCTTTGCCGATGTCCCCTTTACGGCAAATGTAATCGCCGGGGCTGAAAACTTGAGGACAGAGCTTCAGGACCAACTCAACCAAGAGACCGGCTTCACAATTCTGGAAGATCCGAACCTGGGACATAAATATAGGATGTAAGTCAGAGATGCTAACGAATCAGAAACTTAAAGATATGGATTTTATTGCATAGTTACATCTGTCCAGCATGGACTATTGCATGTACAGTCAGGGCTTTTTTTCAGCAGGAACGCGGGGGAATGCAGTTACGGCACCTCCAGATCTGAATGTATATAAAGGTGTATATAATGGTGCTGCGGAGGTGGGTAGGGGGTGGAAACCAATGAATGGTGCTTGGAGGTGGGTAGGGGGTGGAACCAATAAATGGTGCTTGGAGGTGGGAAGGGGGTGGAACCAAGGAATAGTGCTCAGAGGTGGTTAGAGGGTGGAACCAAGGAACGGTGAAACCAATGAATGGTGCGGAACCAATAAATGGTGCTTGGAGGTGGGAAGGGGGTGGAACCAAGGAATAGTGCTCAGAGGTGGTTAGAGGGTGGAACCAAGGAACGGTGCTCGGAGGTGGGTAGGGGGTGAAACCAATGAATAGTGCTTGGAGGTGGGTAGGGGGTGAACCAAAGAATAGTGCTCGGAGGTGGGTAGGGGGTGAAACCAATGAATAGTGCTCGGAGGTGGATAGGGGGTGAAACGAATGAATAGTGCTTGGAGGTGGGTAGGGGGTGGAACCAATGAATGGTGCTTGGAGGTGGGTAGGGGGTGGAACCAAGGAATAGTGCTTGGAAGTGCTCCGAGGCCGCACACCAAAACTCAAGGACCGGGCAAGGAGGGCATTCATCAGAATGGAGCACAGAGACCTAAGGTAACCCTGGAGGAGCAGCAGAGACTGGAGTATCTGTACATAGGGGGACAATAAGCCGTACACTCAATAGAGTTGGGCTTTATGGCAGAGTGGCCAGAAGAAAGCTATTACTTTCAGCAAAAATCAAAATGGCACGTTTTGAGTTTGTGAAAAGGCATGTGGGAGACTCCCAAAATGTATGGAGGAAGGTGCTCCGGTCTGATGAGACTAAAATTCTACTTTTTGGCCATCAAAGAAAACGCTATGTCTGGCGCAAACCCAACACATTACATTACCCAAAAAACACCATTCCCACCGTGAAACATGGTGGTGGCAGGACTGGGAATCTGGTCAGAGTTGAGGGAAAGATGGATGGTGCTAAACACAGGGATATTCTTAAAGCGGGGGTTCACCCTAAAAAAAAGCCGACATATGAGACCGACAATATGCTGTTGTTTTTTTTTTCTTTGCGTACATTCCATTTTAGGGCTATTTTCACCCCCGGCTTCCGGGTAGGTAATCGTGCGGGACTGGGCGTTCCTAATCACAGGCTGTGATTGACGTGCTTCCGACCGGCGCATACTGAGCGTCACGAGTAGCCGAAAGAAGCCGAACGTCGGTGCGCAGGCGCCGTATAGAGCCACACTGACGTTCGGCTTCTTTTGGCAACTCGTGACGCGCTGTATGCGCCGGTCGGAAGCACGTCAATAGAAAATAGCCCTAAAATGGTATGTACGCAAAAAAAAAAAACAACAGCATACTGTCGGTCTCATAGGTCAGCTCCATGTAATGTTAGAAATTTATTTTAGGGTGAACCCCCGCTTTAAGCAAAATCTGTACCACTCTGTGTTTGATTTGAGGGGAGGACCTTCCAGCAGGACAATGACCCCAAACACACCGCTAAAGCAACAGTTGAGTGGTTTAAGGGGAAACATGTAAATGTTTTGCAATCAGTGTTGCTCATCTTACTTTAGTTACAGTTACAAATTACTTCTCCGAAAAAGTAATTGCGTTAGTGACTCAGTTACTACATTGAAAAAGTAATTAGTTACTCAGCAAAGTAACTGATTTTTTTTTTAATATTCTACAATGCTTTGTTAAGAAGCAGGTGACGGGCGCTTGCCAGGGAGCAGTGAGTTAATACTCCAAGACAAAAGAATGGCAGATCCTTGAGAGAAGAAAACCGGAAACAAAAGCTGATCTCGTGTATATCCCAGCCTAGGTGCATCCGTCCCACCATGTATGTGCAGCTAATAGGACTTAAAACCTTATCCATCTGCTACATATTACATCCAAATTATAAGCTGGATTAAAATGTATGTTTATAATGTAGCGCTGACCCCCGAAGGAGCGGCTGATTGTAAATTTGGGCCTGTACTCTGCCTTGACACCCGCCGAGTATTTTTGGTCTCACTCCCCTTGACACAGCTGTGGTGCAATACAGATATAAAGCTTTGGTGTTGAAGGGGAAAGTAATCATACACAGGCTGTGCTGAAACAACAGTTAGTTTTACTGAAACAGATTCTGTACTTAACCATGAGAACACATTTGGTGGGCAACAAATATTACAGGAAATTATAGGCAGCAATCCTCTAATGTCCTCCCCTATCAGCAGGACTTTGGCGTCTCCAAGTGGGACTAGTGCGCAGGCCACAACTCAACACTGCGCACCTTCCCACTTCCAGCACACCATACAAAAATCAGTAAACACGCTATGCAACGTACAACATCTAACAAGAATAAGATCACAGCGTGTAATGGACTTAATGTTCCCACCTCAGACAGTGTCTGGTGAATGGTAGCAGTACTGCAAGGCCTTGCAATGAGAACAGTCTAGTCTCTGATCTTCTTTTCTTCTGCTAGCAATTTAAGAGAAAGATTTGTAATCCAAGGGCTCTCTGGTTAATGAGTGGTGTGAAATAAACTGAAACTGTAGTCTAACTGTGAGAGGTACCTGTACACTCTCTCCTGGGAGCACAACTCCAATGACCGGCACCAACAGTTGGTTTAGGCTTGAGGCCTTTGCATGTGTGGCTCTATGGCACACCGCGACAGCGTGGAACTATCAGTCCCAGCAACACTACCAAGGCAGCCTAGATGTGTGTCAAACAGTACAAGACTTTGGGCATGAGCCCTCTCACCACACGAGGTCCAGGCGGATGGATGTCTTCACTCCATACGAGGTCCAGGCGGATGGATGTCTTCACTCCATACGAGGTCCAGGCGGATGGATGCCTTCACTCCTCACGGTCTCAGTCCGGTCTCTAGCAATCATCCGGTTGTCTCATTCTCCTCCAGAGCCGATCGGAAGTCCTCCGTCACCCCTCTTGAGATCGATGGCTTGCTTCTGCAGAAAGTAGGCCGGAATTCCGTAGATCGCACCGAAAGAGGGAGAGAGAGAGAGAGAGAGAGAGAGAGAGAGAGAGCTCCTCCAGGGCGTATGTCCCAGGAACCAGAGAGAGCTAAAATGGCCACCACCAAACCTTTTATCACCTTCCCAGCATGCCTTGCAGTCCCGAGTGTTCATGGGTAAGTCCTTCACATCACTCCTCCCATGCTTCTTGGAAAAACAAAAGATGGTGCAGTCCATTCCACATTTTCACCACTAGATGGTGCCAAACACCTATTTACAACACCAGTCCAAAGAATAACATTGTAAAACATCAATATGTCTTTGGAGAGGCAAAAACTGTCCCCGCTACATACTCCCCCTGCTTTGATTCTGTGGTCCCCAAAGACATTCAAAATATTTGGCTCTGTTACACATTTTTGCCTCTATGCGGCTGCACAACACTGACAGAGGAGCCTCCCACCAATTCTCATATGATGGGGAGCTGTTCTGTGCACTCGCAGGTGACACCATGGTGTCTAGTACAGATGTGTCAAGGGGTGAGTTGGGGTTTTCTCCTTCTGAATTGACAGTAGAGAGACCAGGCATTTCAGGATTTCTTTTAGCAGTAAACTGAGCCTGGTCAGAGCTTTCACCCAGCACATCATAAGTCAGTCTTTTGGGTGCATGAATCTCTCTTCTAACCCTTTGTCTCTTGGGAGTAGGTACTATCTCCTCTCTCACTTCACACTCTTGTACTTCAGTGTCAAAGGGTGGGTGATCTTCAGAGTTTTCATTTTGTGGCACAAATTCTGGGGCTTCTGGTCTCAGAATTACAATGTCCTCTTCCTGTCTGTGAGGTGAACAGTGTGCATCAACTCCTGGCACTTCAGGTGGCCACAACCAGCTTATCTCCATCCACTCGGGTGACAGGGGGGTGTCTTTCGGATAGAACGCTTCCATGGGGATCTCTCCCCCTTGTCCTCCCATTATTCCATACGATGAAACTGGAGTTGCTTGCTTCACCTTCCCTAGCAACACTTTAGCTGGCATCTTCACCGGTGACGTTGTGGTGTTCCGGACACTGACTGAGACCTTTCCTCTGCTCCGCTTTAGTGACTTGGTCGATAGCAGTTCTGGGATTATTTCCAACTCTTTGGCCTCTTTCTCTCCGTCCGTCTCAAGGACGATGAAAGGTCCCGGCTGTCTCCAAGTCAGTTTGACAGAAGCCTTCAAGCAGACTACTTCACCAGGTTGTACCACCTTCTCACTTCTGTCCAAACGCCAGATTTTCCCCACTCCTTCCGCCGGGGCTTTCTGCTCATGCAATAGATTCTGATACACCTGTGTTAACATTGGGTGTATCTTTACAGCTGGAGAACCCTGTGTCTGTACAAGCGGTGTCAAGAGTCTTCGGACTAGGTCGGTGTTGGTCCCAATAATGAGGGAACTTTTGTCAGCCCCTGGTGGGCGGGGACACACCACTGCCAAGGCATCGAAGACTTCGGCCTTCCCTGCCACACTCGGGTCGAAGGTGAGCCTAATGGGTAGATAGCCATCGTAAGGGAAGTTCTGAGTCCCTAGACCCCATATCTCCAGCTCCTCCAGCTTCTGAAGTGGCAGGTGTCTGAGGTGTTTCTCGTAGGAATCTATGTAGAGTAAGGTCACTTGGGCTCCAGTGTCCAGCAGGGCTTTGGTGTAAATCCCTTCCACTTGGATAGGGACAATGGGAGAAGGTCCCACTAGTTCAGGGGGGAATCCATGGGGAGTGGCAAGATTAGCCTGTTTGGTGGTTTGCACTTTTACACCTCGCCTCGGTGAGCGCTTGCTCGAATTCGGCCTACATGCGTCCCTAGGGACCTGGTATGCATGAGGTTGTTTGGAGTTGACTGTTGTGACCGGGCGCCCAGCTGACTCCTTCACTGGGACCCTCTGAAGTTTTCCGCCGGTTCTTGGCGCCTTGTTTCAGTCTTCGCCGGGCTTGGGCATACTTGGCGGTAGTGTCCAACTCCCCCGCAGTTGAAACAGGTCTTTAGCTTCGCTGGTCTCTCAGTCAGGGCGGCTGCATGATCCACTGGGGTCTTCTGTGTTGAGACTTCCTCCCTCTGTGGTCCCTCCAGCTTCTCAGTCAACAAAGCCATCATTTTCAATATTTCTTCCTGCACCCGAAACAGTTTTCCTAATTCAGACTGGGGCATCTCATCAGTGTTCGCTGTCAGGACACTAGCTTCCTGGGAGCTCAATGAAACATCAGATTTGTGCCATCTGATCCTTGCGGTGGTACTGGACTGAGTCTTCCTTTGTTTCTTCTCTCTTTCCATTTCCATCTTGGCTGCCTCATTGGTCTCCTCAATGAGTACCTCATCTGTAGTGGAGGGATCATCCAAATACTGCCTCAACAGGAATTTTACATAGTCACTCCTCAGGCCTGTAGCCACAGACCTCAGAAACTTCTTCTGAATTAGTCCAGCCCCAAAGTGTTCATCTGAGTCTTCCCCCTGGGAGGCGGACAACAGGCGGTCTTTCAACTCAATGGCCCTGAACAGGAAATTCTGAGGAGTCTCCTGACTGTCCTGTGCCATATTTATCAGTTGATGATACAACTCAGTGGCACCTTCCTCCTTGTAGTAGCTCTTTAGTATTCTCCTGAGTTGTGTTAGAGTCAGTCCATTTTTCATTTCTAGCATGCCTCTGATACTCAGGCCTGGGCTAATGGCGTTGACTACAGCCTCTACAATTTCTGATTCAAGATAGCCTCTTTGGAGTCCCAGTTCCATCTGGTGCAAGAGATTCATGTAGGACAGATTCCCTTTCTGTTCCTTTTCTCCTATCTGTCCTTTGATTTTGAAGTCCTTCCGAATCGTCACCTCTGGCAAGTGGCTGTGGGTGCATCTCTGGAGAAATGAGGCAGGTCTTGACCTTTGCTTACTACCAGTCGAGTCCTTACATGAGGCACTTAACCCTTCAATGTGTTCTGCGATCATGCCGGAGGCCTCCTTGAATCTTTCTTGTATAGTGCGGCACTGCCGTTTTAGGTCAGATAGTTGTCGTTCCGACTGAGAACCTCCCCTGCTTGTGTCAAACACAGTCTTTCCCCCCCCCTGAGGGGGCCTTGAACCGGTTTTGGTTGGGGTTGACCCAAAACTAACTCCCAGCATCCTTGGCTTAACACAGCTAGAGTTGACAGGGCTCCCTTCAGGTCCTTCTGGGTGCGTCAGGTAAAACTTGGTTCTCCCAGCTAGCTGTACACTTGAGCCTCTAAAGTTCTCCGGAATTCCCTTCCTCCATTCCAATAGAGCATAAGTATGGGAGGTCTCACAATCTGATCTGGTTGTGACCACCCAGGCCTTCCTAATTGGGGACAATGCCTTTACAATCTTGTTGACCTGTTCGTTCTCCCAGGCTTCTCCCGGGAGTGCGATTGCTACACTCGCTTCTGAGCGAGCGCCTTCCGCCCCACACCATCGGGCCACTGTACTAGGATCCATATTGGTGCCAAGGGGTGGGCTTCACTTGCAGAGAGACAGGGATCCCGGACGAGCCCCCACGTGTAGCGCTGACCCCCGAAGGAGCGGCTGATTGTAAATTTGGGCCTGTACTCTGCCTTGACACCCCCCGAGTATTTTTGGTCTCACTCCCCTTGACACAGCTGTGGTGCAATACAGATATAAAGCTTTGGTGTTGAAGGGGAAAGTAATCATACACAGGCTGTGCTGAAACAACAGTTAGTTTTACTAAAATAGATTCTGTACTTAACCATGAGAACACATTTGGTGGGCAACAAATATTACAGGAAATTATAGGCAGCAATCCCCTAATGTCCTCCCCTATCAGCAGGACTTTGGTGTCTCCAAGTGGGACTAGTGCGCAGGCCACAACTCAACACTGCGCACCTTCCCACTTCCAGCACACCATACAAAAATCAGTAAACACGCTATGCAACGTACAACATATAACAAGAATAAGATCACAGCGTGTAATGGACTTAATGTTCCCACCTCAGACAGTGTCTGGTGAATGGTAGCAGTACTGCAAGGCCTTGCAATGAGAACAGTCTAGTCTCTGATCTTCTTTTCTTCTGCTAGCAATTTAAGAGAAAGATTTGTAATCCAAGGGCTCTCTGGTTAATGAGTGGTGTGAAATAAACTGAAACTGTAGTCTAACTGTGAGAGGTACCTGTACACTCTCTCCTGGGAGCACAACTCCAATGACCGGCACCAACAGTTGGTTTAGGCTTGAGGCCTTTGCATGTGTGGCTCTATGGCACACCGCGACAGCGTGGAACTATCAGTCCCAGCAACACTACCAAGGCAGCCTAGATGTGTGTCAAACAGTACAAGACTTTGGGCATGAGCCCTCTCACCACACGAGGTCCAGGCGGATGGATGTCTTCACTCCATACGAGGTCCAGGCGGATGGATGTCTTCACTCCATACGAGGTCCAGGCGGATGGATGCCTTCACTCCTCACGGTCTCAGTCCGGTCTCTAGCAATCATCCGGTTGTCTCATTCTCCTCCAGAGCCGATCGGAAGTCCTCCGTCACCCCTCTTGAGATCGATGGCTTGCTTCTGCAGAAAGTAGGCCGGAATTCCGTAGATCGCACCGAAAGAGGGAGAGAGAGAGAGAGAGAGAGAGAGAGCTCCTCCAGTGCGTATGTCCCAGGAACCAGAGAGAGCTAAAATGGCCCCCACCAAACCTTTTATCCCCTTCCCAGCATGCCTTGCAGCCCCGAGTGTTCATGGGTAAGTCCTTCACATCACTCCTCACATGCTTCTTGGAAAAACAAAAGATGGTGCAGTCCATTCCACATTTTCACCACTAGATGGTGCCAAACACCTATTTACAACACCAGTCCATAGAATAACATTGTAAAACATCAATATGTCTTTGGAGAGGCAAAAACTGTCCCCGCTACATATATATTTTTGCACAAGGATATGATTGGTTTGTATTCTTATTTTCAGCCAGTAGGTGGAGCACTCGGCAACTTTTCAGGTATTTTCTAGGCTATCCTTAGCAACTTGGAAGAAAAAAAGGCCAACTGTTTTCTATATAGCTCAACAGATCTCTCTACCACTAGCCATTCATGTAATAATAACACTAACCCTCCTGTAACCCCAATACTATCCTTCCCTATATCCCCAAGAATAACCCCCCCCCTTAACCTCAATACTAACCTTCCCTATATCCCCAAGAATAACCCCCCATGTAACCCCAATACTATCCCTCCCTATATCCCCAATATTAGCCCTCCCTATATCCCCAATATTAGCCCTCCCTATATCCCAAAAAATACCCCTTTCTGTAATCCCAATACTATCCCCCAATATCCCCAAGAGTAACCTTCCCTGTAACCCCAACACTATCCCTCTCTATAGACCCATGAGTAACCCCCCTGCAACTCCAGTTCTAACCCTCCCTATATCCCCAAGAATTACCCCCCCTGTAACTCCAGTTCTAACCCGCCCTATATCCCCAAGAATAACCCTCCCTGTAACCCCAATCCGGGCCGCCATCAGGTGGTACAGGCACCAGGTCCCCAGGGGCCCAGATGGCAACGACCCTTTTTTTTTTTTCATAAAGATTTTATTGAAAATAGAAAAGAGAACAATGTTACATATAATTCAGCATCAACAACATATAAGACAGGCGATCTCAAGGGGAGTTACAACATATTGCTACGCTTGAGATATAGGAGCAGGAAAACATGTATGACTAAATTCAACCAGCATTGTCCGTAACCCCATAGATACTTTCAACAATTGCATATCTCCCAAGGTGGAAGTAGCTTGGGGTAACAAAAACGGGAGACATCGGGATGTTCGAAATCACAGGCCTTTTTACAAAGCATACCTCATAACCCGTTGTGGCCCTTTACCTACATATAGAGGTCCAATATCTGTCACTGGATCTCCCCTGTTATAGGTAGTATGGGTGAACAGGGACGGCACAACGCCACCCCCGTCCTCCCTACATTAACAAGTAAAGACGAGTGAGTAGAGAAGAGAAAGGAAAAGGAGAGATACCAGAGAAAGGAGGGAGGGAGCGGGAGAGAAAAGAGAGAGAAGACAAAAAAACAAAAGGGAAGAGGGGGGGGGGGGGGATACTGCATGAAGAGGGGCGCCGTAACCCGAAGTTATATAGCTGGGGAGACAAGTGAGGAGGGGGAGGGGGAAGCCCACTGCCCTCGCCGTCCACATCACATTGGGATCAGTATAGGCTAATGACCTCCTAAACCAGTTACCAACCGGGCCTATTTCTCCTTTTTTTTTAATACAATTTAATTTTTTTTTTTTTATATATATATTTTTTATTCCCAGGTAGGGATGGCCTGCCGGTTCGCTCGGCGGACGATTTCGGCGAACTTTGGTCGTTCGTGGTCCGTCAAATCGTCGGACATCTGGCGATGTTCGTGGCGGTCCGCAATGTTACATGGATAGGAACTTTGACCTATGACACATCCATCAGGTGGTGCAGGACAGCCAATTGAGACATTTCAGCACATGGACATACCCCCCACCTTATAAATAGACCTGATCTGGCGGCCATCTTACATTCTCCTTTTTGTCAGTGTAGGGAGAGGGTGCTGTGTTTGGAGCAGGGACAGGCTGTATTCATTCAAATAGCTATCTAAAAGGTCTACAAAAGTCCTTTTAAGGACTTTTATAGGTGTGCTACTTGCTGTATAGTATATAGGTGTAATACATTCATATATTTTTTGTCAGTGTAGGGACAGGGTGCTGTTTGGAGCAGGGACAGAGTTTAGCGACACAAATCGCTACCTAATATACCCACAAAAGTCCTTTCAAGCACTGGTATAGGTGTGCTACTTGCTCTGCAGTGCATGATAGTGTGTAATTTGTATAATGTGAAAGATGACGTTACGCCGAGTAAATAGATACCTAACATGTCACGCTTTAAAATTGCGCACACTCGTGGAATGGCGCCAAACATCAGCACTTAAAAATCTCCATAGGCAACGCTTTACCTTTTATTTTATTTTTACAAGTTACCAGTTTAGAGTTAGGCCGCGTACACACGGCAGGGAACCTCGACGGGCAGAACACATCGTTCCGCCCATCGAGGTTCCCTGCCGGCCGTCGAAATCGGCGACCCGCCCGTCGGGAATGGCAACCAGCCATTCTTCCGGGCGGGCCGTCGAGGAAATAGAGAGCGTGCTCTCTATTTCGGCTCGACGGGCTTCCCGACGGGAAGCTCGCCGAGACCGTACACACGGCAGAGGTCCTCGCAGGAATGTGCATTCCAGCGAGGTTCTCGCTGGTTTTCAGCGAGAACCTCGGCCGTGTGTACGGCGGCTTACAGAGGAGGTGCTAGAATTGTTGCTCTCGCTCTAACCCACGCGGCGACACTTCACATGTGTGGTTTAAACGGCGTTTACATATATGGGCGGCTGAGCGTGAGCTACCGGAGACAGAGGTATTTTATCATTTTTTTTATTTTTACTCTATATATATATTTTTTGATCACTTTTATTCCTATTTTATTCCTATTACAAGGAATGTAAACATCCCTTGTAATAGGAATAGTGTGTGACAGGTCCTCTTTATGGAGAGAGGAGGAGTCAATAAGACCTCACATCTCTCCTCCAGGCTGGAAAGCATGAGATCGGGAAAAAAAAATCACCGATCTCATGCAGACAGTCGCGATTGCGTCTTTGTTTACTTCTGGGTACCCGGGCGTGAAGTCATAAAGCCGGGCCGCCGGCGGTCATAGAGATGAGCGCTGACCATCTGGTCACCGCTCATCTCTATGCTTCACATCCGGCGCTGGCAGATCGTTTCTCCGGATCCCTGATGGCACGGGAGAGCCCGGAGAAGCAACGGATGTCGGCGGGAGGTCCCCTCCCGTCCCCATGAGATCGATCAAGCGGCGGAACTGACGCTATGATTATTCTTATGGTGCACAGAATCACCGGCTAAAAGGAAGGATATCTGAATGATGCCTGTAGCTGCTCCCATCATTCAGATATCTAAAAGTCCAGGAAGTCAGATGACGGCCTTGGGTGGGAAGGGGTTAAGGACCTGCGCACAGCGATATACGTCGGCACAATGGCACAGCTGGGCAGATGGACGTACCTGTACGTCCCCTTTAATATGTGGCATTGTGGACGCGCATGCCCACCGAGAGCCTAACCGTGGGTCCTGCGGACTCGATGTCCATGGTGATACCCGCGATAGTCTCACGGAAGAACAGGAAGATGCTGATGTAAACAAGGCATTTCCTCATTCTTCCAAGTGACAGGACACTGATCACAGCTTCCTGTAATCGAGAGCGGTGATCAGCGTCGTGTCACACACAGCCCACCCCCCCTACAGTTAGAATCACCCCCTAGGACACACTTAACCCCTTCGGCACCACCTACAGGTTAACCCCTTCCCTGCCAGTGTAATTTTTACAGGAATCAATGCATTTTTGAAGCACTGATCACTGTATAAATGTGAATGGTCTCAAAATTGCATCAAAAGTGTCCGAAGTGTCCGCCATAATGTCGCAGTCATGATAAAAATCGCAGATCGTCGCCAATACTAGTAAAAAAAAATATTAATAAAAATGCAATAAAACTATCCCCTGTTTTGTAGACGCTATAACTTTTGCGCAAACCAATCAATAAACGCTTATTGCGATTTTTTCTTTAACCAAAAATATGTAGAAGAATACGTATAGCCCTAAACTGAGGGAAATTTTTTTTTATATATTTTTGAGGGATATTTATTACAGCAAAAAGTAAAAAATATAGCATTTTCTTCTAAATTGTCGCTCTATTTTTGTTTATAGCGCAAAAAATAAAAACCGCAGAGGTGATCAAATACCATCAAAAAAAAGCTCTATTTGTGGGAAAAAAAGGACACCAATTTTGTTTGGGAGCCACGTCGCACGACCGAGCAATTGTCAGTTAAATCGACGCAGTGCCGAATCGCAAAAAAGTGCTCTGGTCATTGACCAGCCAAATGCTCCGGGGCTGAAGTGCTTAAAAAAAACAATTGGCGCCGTTGCCTGTAACAACCAGTCAGCATACATCTTTCTTTTTTCTTTTTTTGCTCACATGGCTTATAAAATTAACATTAAAAAACAATCAGCTTAAAATGTGAATTTTCTAAGCCGTGTGAGGAAAATACATTTTTTGTTGGCGTCTTGCAATGCCTCATGGGACTTGTAGTTTCACCGCAGCTGGAGGGGCGGAGCTTGCTGGAGGGCCGATCCCCATCACACAGACGGGGGCCACCACCTTCACACAGGCAGTAGGCGCTCAGGCGGAGATGTAGCCGCCTCCCATTATTATATATATTACGATTATTTTTATCATTATATTATATATATTGGTATTTCTATCCATCCAGTCCTGAGATTTACACAGCTCCGTCATGTAGCACACAGAGCCCCATCACACAGACAGGGGCCACTACTTTAGTCTCATTTACAGAGACAGTAGGTGTTCGGGAATATATATATATATAGAATAGAATAAAACAATAATAGGAGATGGCGGTTTTCCTCCCATGTGAATGAGCCTCTAACCCCTGGGAGGTAGGCAAGCTCGCCCCCCCCCCCCAGCTGCGGTGAAACTACAAGGCCCATGAGGCATTGCAAGACCACGCCCATCACAGGCATGACTTCTGGAGGCATGATGGGATTTGTAGTCTCAGCACAGCTGGAGGGCCGAGGTTGCCTCCCCCTGCTCTAAGGGGCGGTCCCTGTCTGTGTGAGGAGGGCTCTGTGCAGTGGCGGTTCCTCCATAAAGGGTGCCGCCCCCTCTCTCCTCACTCCTCTCTATCACCAATAGATTAAGGTGACCAGATTTTTAAAATGAATTCCGGGGACATATTTTTTCTTTACTAGAAATGGCAGCAATCAGCGACTCTCTGCCCGTCGCCGCCCACCTCACAGCCTGTCAAGTCTTACTCTTCGGGGGCCGGCTTCTACTGGATGGGGAGCGGAGGAAGATCACTCCACCAGGGAAGGCAAGGAGATAGGCAGGTGGTTGGCCAGGATTTGAGCCAAAGCAGAAGAACATGCGAGCGAAGCTGAATGGGCATGCGCCTGAAACTGAAGAAATATTCCCTCTGCTCAGGGGTCAAGTCCTGGGAAAAAAGTGTGGGAACTCCCACCCAAGATCCACTCCCCCACCGGAAAAAAAAAATGATACGCTCATATGCATAATTACTAAACCGCATGTTTTTTTTCCCGAACCATTGTAGTTCTTTCTAAATCCCGCGATAACTTGCGGCAGACCTCCGCAATGTCTCCTGGGAACAATAACAAAAGCTCCCAGGAGACATTGCGGAATCGAGGAAGTGACGGAATAGCCGCACACTACCTGATGAATCCATATACAGGAAGCGGCCAGTAACTTAAAGGATTACTAAGGTTCGCACTGGACATCGCCGCTTAGTGAAGAATTGGCTCGGGCGGCTCGGCTGCTCTCGGATGCTCTAGTCCTGCAAAGGGAACTGAGTTCCTGCTGTGAAAAAAGTGCAGGAGCTCCCTTCCCACGCGTTCCCGCAGGACTTGAGCCCTGCTTCCGCTCCAACCAGCACATGATCATCAGAAAGGGGCACAGATAATGGGAAAAATACAACCCCCCTATGCTAGTAGGCACGGCAGAGCAGGGGTGTGTAATTCAAAAAATTTTATTTTAATTCTGCACTGACTGTCTTTGAAATTGCCCCTGCCCCCTATAAAATCCAATCTGGGGACAAAACCAGGGACAGACTTGGTCCGGGGACAGTGTCCTCAATCAGGGGACTGTCCCCTGAAACTGGGGATGTCTGGTCACCCTACAATAGATAGATTCATACATTGCATGGCTCTATCTATGGTCGCCGCCCCCTATTCAGGTGTCCAGCCCCTTTTCAGCCGCCGGGCGCTGGAATTACAGCGGCATTACATGGGATGAAGAATTCCCTCCTCCTCGCTGAGCCATGATTGGATGTCCTCTCACAGCTCCACCTTCATTCCTCTCCCGTCATTTCCTTGTTTACAATTTAGAGTCCCGGAATGTAAGTGATGTCATTCTTCTCCTGGCGCCATCTTTGTTGAGGGCAATAGACAGTCTATCGTCTCCACTTCTCATATAAAGTGATTGGAAGTCAGTTTGTGGGGTCAGCAGTGCGTGTAATACAGAGACCTCGAGGAGAGCGGGCATGCTGGGACTTGTAGTTCATAGAGAACCCTCCATAGAGGTCTATGAGGACATGCTGGGACTTGTAGTTCATACACAGAGAATCTTCCATAGAGGTCTATGGGGCATGCTGGGACTTGTAGTTCACAGAGAATCTTCCATAGAGGTCTATGGGGCATGCTGGGACTTGTAGTTCATAGAGAATCCTCCATAGAGGTCTATGAGGACATGCTGGGACTTGTAGTTCACAGAGAATCTTCCATAGAGGTCTATGGGGACATGCTGGGACTTGTAGTTCATAGAGAATCCTCCATAGAGGTCTATGAGGACATGCTGGGACTTGTAGTTCACAGAGAATCTTCCATAGAGGTCTATGGGGACATGCTGGGACTTGTGGTTCATAGAGAATCCTCCATAGAGGTCTATGAGGACATGCTGGGACTTGTAGTTCACAGAGAATCTTCCATAGAGGTCTATGGGGACATGCTGGGACTTGTAGTTCATAGAGAATCCTCCATAGAGGTCTATGAGGACATGCTGGGGCTTGTAGTTCATAGAGAATCCTCCATAGAGGTCTATGAGGACATGCTGGGTATGGGGACATAGATAAATAAAGAACTCCGCACTGTATAAAACATTCTCCTAATATTTATTGCATCCAATCGGAAACATTCCAGCTTTATCAATATCTAGAATTACAGTCCATAGGATTTCATTATCAGGAATAAATCAGATAATTTCCAGCTCTGCTGAATCCCCTAAATCAGATCCATCCTGTGCACAGAGCCTGGCAGAGCCCAGATGAGACATTTTGCAGCAGCTGTAAAGTGAAGTTGTTGTTGTTTTGTAGCTCAGTCATGTTGTCATAGCATGTTGCCATAGCAACAGAACCCCAGCAGTGCAGTATAAATAGAACTCCTGCAGTGGAGAGTGGCAGTTGGTTTTTGCTCTCAGTAGAGACAGGAGGTTCTGAAAGGAGCTCCAGGTATTTTCTCACTGAATTCCAAGACATTCAATTTCCAGATTGGTATTGAGTGTTTATTGATAACCTTCTATTGATAGCGATCAGCAAACGCTGATTTCTGTTTATTTGTTGTAGTAATTAACATTTCTTGTCAGTTACTAACCTTTACAAAAATGAGGAATCAGATCCTCGCCATGATTTTTACTCTACTGTGCACATGGGCAGGAGTACGAGAGGTCACCAAACCCTCTCCAGAGATCTCCATGCCCCCCAAGGAAGAGAACGTCAATACACCGGTGCAGATAGTGGAGGAATTAGGCAAAGATATTGAGTCCAAGATCGAGTCCACAGGGCAGCAAGTGGACGACTTGGACAGAGAAACAGAAAATGACCCCTCAGGAAGCCACATTCTGGTTGAGGGGTCTGAGATAAAGTCCACAGAGCAGCAAGTGGACGACTTGGACAGAGGAAGGGAAAATGACCCTCCAGAGATCCACGTGATAGAAGAGGAGACTGTGAAGACATCGGAGACGCATGGGGAAATTCCATGGGTTTTCAAAATTCTCTATCCATGGTTAGGAAAGAAAAAAGTCTCCCAAGAAGCCCCAGATACCCACACTCTGGTGGAGGAGTCCAAGACCGAGTCCACAGGGCAGCAAGTGGACGACTTGGACAGAGAAACAGAAAATGACCCCTCAGAAAGCCACATTCTGGTTGAGGGGTCTGAGATAAAGTCCACAGAGCAGCAAGTGGACGACTTGGACAGAGGAAGGGAAAATGACCCTCCAGAGATCCAGAAGCCAGTGAAGCCGTTACCCATCAAATCAACAGAGCAGGAAGTGGACGATTTGGTAAAAGAAACGGCTAACGGCCCACCAGAATCCTCCAGCTGGTTTTCATTACTGGCCACCAGTGCATACTGGTGTAAGATAACAGTCCTGATAAGTATCATCTTTCTGAAATACATCCTGAGGAGAAATGACCTGGCCAGGATATTAGGACAATATTTGATTTTCCTGAATCTGATTGAAGTCATTTATGAATTGCTGGCCAACTTCAACTTTCTTTGGTCCAGCGAGGGGGCAGCCTTAGAGAATGAAGGCCCACCCCTGCTTACAAGCACTGGTGAAGAATATTTTTGGTCAGAACTCTTTCAGGGATTTTTCGTAATGAAGCTGATGCTGCTCGCACAGCTGCTGCTGTTTGTAGCACTGCTGGTGCTGTTCATATTATTATTCAAGTCAATCAACCAATCTTTCCCACCATCAAATGACAACATGACCCCACCAAAGAGTGGTCACCACAGCCCAACAACAAGAAGTGATAGCACTTCATCAAGTGGCGATAGCACTTCATTGAGTGATTATTTTACCCAACCGACAATGGAAATCAGAAAAAGACTCATGAATAACACCGTCCGTCAAGGGCACACAAGTGCCGGTCTTATAAAGCCTCTGATTTCACAGGAAGTAAGACATAGACAGACTCCACCACTCAGGCCAAAAATCCTGCTATCAAGTGCTAGGGGTGGCATTGATGGTTACACAGAGACTCCGCCACTCAAGCCGACAATCCTGCCATCAAGTGCTAGGGGTGGCATAGATGGTTACACAGAGACTCCACCACTCAAGCCCAAAAGGCAGAGCAACGTCACCTGCCAGTGTCCAAGTGCTAATATCACCCCACCAATGAGTGATAACATCATTTCATCATCAAGTGCTTCACCCCAGATAAATCCGTGCAGGAAAAACAGCACACTCAGACGTCTCGATTCAATTTGGAGTAGTCTCAAACCACGAAAGACTCGTGACATCCCCACACCAAGTGATAACATCACCCCTCAGAGTGATAACATCACCCTTCCTAGACCCATCGTCACACCTCCAAGGGGTCCAAAACCTGTTAACGTACAGGATACGCCACCCAGCCCAATGAGTAAGGACATGATCCCGCCATCGGGTGTTAGGGTTGGCTTTGATTCTTTCATACAGAACCTGAAAAGGCGCTGCCATGTTGCCCACCAGGTTCCAAGTGATAATTTCACTCCATCAATGAGTGATCACCTCACCCCATCAACAAGTGATCACATCACCCCATCAATGAGTGATCACATCACCCCATCAACAAGTGATCACATCACCCCATCAATGAGTGATCACATCACCCCATCAACGAGTGATCACATCACTTCATTATCAAGTGCTTCACCCCAGACAAATAAGAGCAGGAAAAACAGCACACTCAGGCGTCTTGATTCTATTTTGAGTCTTCTCAAACCACGAAAGACTCATGACCACGCTGAGTGATAACATCACCCTTCCTAGACCCATCATCACACCTCCAAGGGGTCCAAAACCTGTTAACGTACAGGATACGCAACCCAGCCCAATGAGTAAGGACATGATCCCTCCATCAGGTGTTAGGGTTGGCATTGATTCTTTTTATACAGAACCATGAAAAGGCGCTGCCATGTCGCCCGCCAGTTTTCAAGTGATCACATCACCCCATCATCGAGTGATCACATCACCCCATCATCGAGTGATCACATCACCCCATCATCGAGTGATCACATCACCCCATCAACGACTGCTTTACCCCAGATGAAACAAATCAGAAGAAACAACTTGCACAGGCTCCCCAATTCTTTTTGGCATTGATGATGGGGCATGGCACTCAAGATGGACTTCTCATGAACAGGATCAACCGTAGATGTTTCTGCTAAGCCAGTCAAATTTCAATCCATCTATGGTCAGCACGTGTTTTTGCTCATGTCTATCGATGGTGACCACCTCTTTGACCCCTCTAACCCAAACCCTTAGACAACTTCACAAAACACGTCAGTGGTGGTAAGACTTCTCACCCCCCCCCCAGCAGGAAAAGCCTAATCCCCCAACCTTGTAGACAGGTACTATTGAACACCTTGCAGGGACCCCCCACTCTTCTAAAAGGGGGGACATCTGTTGACCTTTGCAGACACCTCTGCAGGGCAGAACTCCAGCTTGTTGTCCCTGGACACCACATCTCTTACCCCAGTGTCCGAGATGCTTGCTGACCAGGTGTCCATCCACAAAGGCCAGCAGATGTTTGGAAAGTAGGAGCGCCCCTTCAAAATGTTCAGTAGGACCTGTCTACAGGGTTGGGGGATGGGGGAATAGAGGCACAAGGCTTATGATAGCTTGAGGTCCAAGCTTTTTATGCTTGGGAGGGGAAATGAGAACTCTTACCACCACTGATGTACTTTGTGAAGGTGTCTAAGAGTTAGGGTTAGAGGCACCAAAGAGACTTTCACCAATCGATAGGTTTGTGCCGGGAAGGGGATTGGGGGTTGGAAGGGTTATGCTAGGAGAGGGGGGGGGATTTGTAATGGGATGGGAAAGCGCAAAAAAGTGCATGCACTCAGATGCACCTTCTCATGTGAAGGAGCCCTCAGACTGGTGTGCTAATATATAGATACTGATATAGGTAGTAGCACCAGTGTATTTTGGCTGTAATGTAAGATAGTTGCCCCACCTTCTAAGCGCTTTGAGTGGACAATACATTTTTATCCTGCTCAGCAGGGGTGGGCCTTAGAGAACAGATGCTACATATGGGCAGCACAGAGGTTTAGTGATTAGCACTTCTGCCTTGAAGCATTGGGATCCTTGGTTTAAATCCTGACCAGGAAACTAACTGCATGGAGTTTGCATGTTCTCCCTGTGCTTGCGTGGGTTTTCTTCCGGTGACTCCGGTTTCCTCCCACAATCCTAAGACATGCTGCTAGGTTATTTGTCTGAATTTAGTGTGCCCAAAAGGGGGAGATACATTTCCTCCCACACTCCAAAGACATTCCTCGCGTTGGTGGTGCAGTGGTGAGCATAGCTGCGTATCCAGCAGCTGACCCGGGTTCGATTCCCGGCCAACGCAATTGCCAAGATGGCTACTAACTGCTTTGTTTCCACAGGACAAAGAAATCTGCTGTACAAATTAAATGCTGATGGAATAAAATTTAAACCAAAAGGAATATGCTGTGTGTTTGTATTTTGTTAAGCACTTTTGAATAATATATTTTTTTGCAAAAGGATATGATTGGTTTGTATTCTTATTTTCAGCCAGTAGGCGGACCACTCGGCTCCTTTTCAGGTATTTTTTAGGCTATCCTTAGCAACTTGGATGAAAAAAAGCCAACTGTTTACTATATAGCTCAACATATCTCTCTACCACTAGCCATTATGTAATCCTAACACTAACCCCCCCTGTAACCCCAATACAACCCCTCCCTATATCCTCAAAAATAACCCCCCCTGTAACAACCCAGAGTTGGGGGAAGTGGGGCTTGTGGGAGTAATAGTGCCCAATTATTGGTATCAGTGGGAGGAATAGTGTCCCATCATTGGTATCAGTGGAAGGAACTGTGTCCCATCATTGGTATCAGTGGGAGGAACTGTTTCCCATCATTGGTATCAGTGGGAGGAATAGCGTCCCATCATTGGTATCAGTTGGAGAAATAGTGTCCCATCATTGGTATCAGTGGGAGGAATCGTGTCCCATCATTGGTATCAGTGGGAGGAATAGTGTCCCATCATTGGTATCAGTTGGAGAAATAGTGTCCCATCATTGGTATTAGTTGGAGGAGGAATCGTGTCCCATCATTGGTATCAGTGGGAGGAATAGTGTCCTAGCATTGGTACAACTGGTACAACTTCCTGGACTCACTGCATGCTTCTTAGCTACTTCTCATTTCTAAGGACTACATATCCCATGGTACATTGCTGCCCACAAGCATTGATCCCTACACTCACTCCGCTTCCTCTCAGCACCCCTATAAATCAGAAGGCGGGGCTTTGTGAAATGTGTGACACAGCAGTGCCTCCTCACAGGCCATAGTGACTCTGTGTCACAGAACACAAGGAAGCAGGAGCGTAACTACAAGGGGTGCAATTGTGACTCGGCCCCAATGCTCCAAAGGTCCCTTGCGACTCCCCTCTACACCTGGAACCGATGACCCCCATGTTGCTCTTGCCGACACTGAATGCCCGCTTCTCCTTCTCTCTCTCCCGCAGGCATTCAGAGGAGGGCGTGTCCTCAATCTTCTTTCTCTGTCTGAAAAGTGAAACATCCAAAGGTCTGATTAGAGCCCTGATACCCCACCAAAGTCCCCCAACGGGGCTCCTAAAAACATTGTAAAAAAAATAAATGTAAATAGATAAAAAACGACTGACACTAAAATTCTTTTTTTTATTGGTCTTATGTAATATTTAAATTTTCATAATTTTATTGGTCAGTTTATTTGATCAGTGAGAGAATAACCACCAACATATCCAGAAAAACGCATTTCAAAAAAGTTATAAATTGATTTGCTTTACTTGGCAAAAACCCTTGTTGGCGATCACAGAGGTCAGACGTTTCTTGGAGTTGGCCTCCAGGTTCTCACACATCTCAGGAGGGATTTTGTCCTCTTTGCAGATCCTCTCCAAGTCATTAAGGTTTCCAGGCTGACGTTTGGTAACTCGAACCTTCAGCTCCCTCCACATATTTTCTATGAGATTAAGGTCTGAAGTCTGGCTAGGCCACTCCAGGACCTTAATGTGCTTCTTTTTGAGCCACTTCTTTGTTGCCTTGGCCATGTGTTTTGGGTCATTGTCATGCTGGAAGACCCATTCATGACCCATTTTCAATGCCCTGGCTGAGGGAAGGAGGTTCTCACCCAAGATTTGATAGTACATGGCCCCGTCCATCTTCTCTTTGATGTGGTGAAGTTGTCCTGTCCCCTTAAAACTCCCCCAAAGCATAATGTTTCCCCCTCCATGTATGACGGTGGGGGATGGTGTTCTCCATGTATGACTGTGGGGGATGGTGTTCTCCTTGTATGACAGTGGGGGGTGGTGTTCTCCATGTATGACAGTGGGGGATGGTGTTCTCCATGTATGGCGGCGGGGGATGGTGTTCTCTGTGTATAACGGTGGGGAATGGTGTTCTCCATGTATGACGGTGGGGGATGGTGTTCTCCATGTAGGATGGTGGGGGATGGTGTTCTCCATGTATGACAGTGGGGGATGGTGTTCTCCATGTATGACGGCGGGGATGGTGTTCTCCATGTAGGACGGTGGGGGATGGTGTTCTCCATGTTTGACGGTGGGGGATGGTGTTCTCCATGTAGGATGGTGGGGGATGGTGTTCTCCATGTATGACAGTGGGGGATGGTGTTCTCCATGTATGACGGCGGGGATGGTGTTCTCCATGTATGACAGTGGGGGATGGTGTTCTCCATGTAGGACGGCGGGGATGGTGTTCTCCATGTAGGACGGTGGGGGATGGTGTTCTCCATGTTTGACGGTGGGGGATGGTGTTCTCCATGTTTGACGGTGGGGGATGGTGTTCTCCATGTATGACGGTGGGGATGTGAAATAAACCGCGTAATTAACTGGCTTATATTTAAAAAAGCTATACTTAGTGTTCTGGACGAATGATGGATCGTGAGACAGATTCGTGAATTATCGTGAATAAAAACGTGTGTTTTAATATACACACTAAAAGAATTACAGGTACATTTACAGTACAGTAATAATATCTTCAAATAAGAGTTCAAAAATAATTGAACAGTCCTTAGAATGCTTGTTAAGATGGCCGCTTGCCAATGTATGCAGAGAAAAGTCTGTGTGTCTGTCCTTCTTGAAGATGGTGAGAAGAAGAAGGCTGAAGTGAAGAAGGCACCCAGCAGAAAGCTCACTTTCTTTAAATATCAAACAAACTCCTTTGTTTGACTTTCGCGCTGAAAACTAACCACTCCCACAGGGAGTGATCTAGAATGAATCATGAATACAACATCTGGTTTCAATATCTATCAACTTTTACATAGGAAATTCATCCTGAACAGTAGACTAATCAATCACTGATATTCTCCAAAGGAAGTGGCCTAGCTCTTAATTAAACAGGAAATGGGGGGGATGGTAGCCTAAACATTCTGTAGATAGAATTACAACAGGACACCTGGAGCAAGGGATCCATACTTGCTTTAAACATTTCAAACAAGTACAATTCTCTTTCCAACATATAATATTTACAAAATCCATCAAACCTGTCAGCTTCTGGGGTTTCAAAACTCCAGTTCAAGGGATCACATCAGGAGATTATTAGCTCAAAAGGTCTAACTCTCATTCATGTTAAATAAGAGAATATATATATATATGATTTAAAAATTCTATCCGGATAGAATTTTTAAATTTTAGAATATAACATTCCCCTCTGAAATATGAATAATGATCATATTTTCCTAATCATTTATACAAACATTCATGTCACACGCACTCTGACTTTGATCCAATAACTCCAAATGTATTGTCACCTGTAACCGAATTTGCAACTCCAGAACCCAATCTTCTCTTAAGCTTATTTTGCAACATATCATCACCTTTCTTGATTTCATTTCTGATTTGCTTATACAATTTTTTCATTCTAAACATTAAATATAATTGATATATAATGCATAACATAATAATAATAAAAATAATAACTATAGGGTGCGATAAAATATTTCCTGCTGCGGAGGTAATTGAAGTTTTTCCCCAAATAGAAATACTATTTTTGAATTGCCGCCACCAGCTTAAGCCTGTTAACGTAGTCCATTGATGAACTACTTCTTGTAGATTTCCTTGCTCATGTTTGAACAATATTTCTGCATGCTTAAGTTCTTTAGCTAAAGCCATTATTAAACCTTGATCCTTTTGAATTACATTAACCCATTCCCTCCAAGGGAATTCATCTATCTAAGATATATTGTATAGTGATGAACTGACACTAATATTTCTCAATAATAAATTAGATAAATTTGATCTCAAACCATTAACATTTATGGCCACTAAATCTCCCTCTACACAATACAAACCCCGAGTTAGGTTCTCTGTGTTTGTACAAGAGGAAAAGAAAGTGTTAACCCTTTCTGTATCTCTCATGATCTGAAAACAAACCTTCCTTTTATCTACAAGAGTAATTAATTCGGAAGAAGTTTCAACTTTCTCTATTCTTGCTGAACATAATGTATGATTATGATAACAAGAATGAAATATGCTTTTATCTTGATTAGGTAAACAAATAACTTTAGATTGAAATTGTAAACATGATGACAGATCTAATTGTTCTAATTAAAAATTATCCTTGTTAAACGCAAAATCTGTATACTGCAATTTATAATATAATAATTGAGTATCACTAATTGGTAATCCCAAAACAGTAATTGGAACCAAAATTTGTTCTCTCCCTGCTATTGGAATCATAGAAGAACTATAACATATTTCCTGTCTACATCCTATCCATTTATTTACCCATAAATCAGTATGATTTCTTGCATATGCATATTCTCTGGGCAAATTCTGTAAAATGCCAAAAGGGGTAACCCCACCTTGAAATGCCTGTGCAATTATTTTAAAATTGGTGGAATATTCTGTTTGAATTTCTAAACATGCCCTGGCAATATGAGAATGTTCTTCACTTGTCATTAAATTGAGAGTAATATTCTGAAGATGCAATATGGAGGGACCCATTACATTAGCTGTTTTAATAACCATGTCTTCTAATATCTGATTTAAATTTCTTTGGATCTTAAAACCTTTACTTCCCACTAAACCTGCTGACTCAAGATCAGACTTTAACGTGTTAATATCCATACTATTAGCTATGCCACTGATTATGCCTATTCCACCTAATGCACCTTCAATAATACCGCGTTTATTTCTGTTATTCCTACTATTAATTCCAAACCATCTTTCAATACCTAATTCCATATTAACCAAATGTCTTTGACATTGTGGAAACCTTGTAGAAATTTTCCATTCTGAAATATTAAAACTCCATAATAAAATGAGAAACTTTCCTGGATTGTAAATGGTTAATCTCTCTCAATAGAGCTCTGGATTGTAAATGGTTAATCTGATTGATGATAAATAAATTAGGGATGGAAGATTAATCATTTTTTATTTTAATCGGCTTGGCAAGAACACTGTTTTTACCAATACAAAAAACACACAAAAGCACATGGAGTCTTCCTTGGAGACATAACAATTATACTTGCATTAGCACATTTCAATGGATAACCTTCTATCAGGTTAATAAAAGTAAATATGCAGCACTCATATATACCAGTATCATTTAAAGATGAAGGCCCAGAAGCCGGCGGAGACACCTGATTGATGATAAATAAATTTATAATTTATCCAATTCACACTACCAAAAACACCTTTATGAATCATATTAGTGGTACTGTGAAGAAAGCTACCCAAAAATGCACCATTCCTTTTCCAAGTTAACAATGAATTTTGAGGTAAATATATTTGAGTACTACACATCAAATTCAATCCATCTTTATCTTCAATGACTTTTAAAGACTGTGGAGACACTTTTATTTCTGGAACAATAATATCTACCACAGTAATGGTAATTTTGACTCGTAATTGAGTAGATTTTCTTATTACTCGAAAATCCCATTTTCTTACAATGTCTCCTTTTTCATTTCCAATAATTTTTAAATGTTTTGGATTTAATATTTGTACAAAACTTTGAAAAAGGTAATAATACTGATGTACTGGATAAAATATTTTCCCAGAGCTTATCACATCATTATTGACATCTCCAGACCAAATTGTTGAATCATTACCTTTTACAACTAATGTCCAAAAAGCTCTTTTCAGTATATTACATTCAAAAGTCTTGGTTAGATTATTAAACCTATAAAATCCTTGCATTGTAACGAAACTTGTTTTCGACTCTATTTTAACTTTGATTTCCACCTTATTACTATGAATGAAATATTATTTTATACAATGATATTCTTGCCCTACAGCTATATACCCAAATAAATCTTCAGCTGTATTAATATTGGTATATCTGAACCTATCCAAATTTTGATCTACATTAATATCATTGTCCACATTTCTTTTGTTTCTTAATACTGTAATGTCTTTGTTGAGAAAATGTTCAATCCTGTTAACCTCTGCATGACTGGAACAGTTTGTGATATATTTTACCACTGACAAATATGTCACTAGAGAGAAAATGAATCCTGTGACGATGATGATCAACCTTCTCTCTTTAGAATGTTTCTCTTTTGTAATAATCTTTCCTTCTTTGATCATTTTTTTCAAAAATCATTCCTAGAAAAAAGAAAAGCAGTATCATTTATCTCAAAATATAAATTTTTATCTCATAAAATACCATTATTATCTCATAATATACCATTATCGCTAATTAATGTGTACCCATATTTTTATTGTCTACGTGCACTTATCACTGAATTGAGAGGTCTTTGAACTTACACCATTAATCATAATGTTCCTCTATTGCCCCTCTGTGCAAGTAGACAAACAATAATTAATTAGGAAACACAAAATTAAATTTTCCTTCCTGTCAATAAATTCACAGTGTTGCAGAAGATGCTGTACTTCTGACACTTCATCAAAACAAACAATATTCTACACATTGCTTGCATGATTTTGCCTTTAAAATGAGATCCTCTGTCACTGCTGAGATTTGCTGGTATTTCCCACTCTGGAAAAACCATGATTCAGTAACATTCTAGCAGTTGTCAAAGCATCATCTTTGCAAACTGGTAACATTTCAAACCACCTGTAAAAAGCATCAACCAAAACTAAAACAAATCTCAATCCATTTTCTTTATCGTACATCACGGGACACAGAGCGCATAGCCATTACATATGGGTTATATGGGTACCTTCAGGTGTGGACACTGGTGTAATCAACTTCACAGGAAGTTCCTCCCTATATAACCCCCTCCCACTGAGAGTGCTTCAGTTTTTTCGCCAGTGTCTTAGGTGTTGGTCACGTCTAGCTGTCCCTCGGAGGTCTCGGGACCCAGGATAGCTAGCCGGATCCGTCCTTTAAGAAGTGCTTCAAAGCCAAGGAGTACGGTACCCGGGCCCTGCCTGCATGTGGGTAAACATTCATGTTGCCTATAATGCCTCTCCTTGGAGGGCTGGATTCTGAAGGCTCCAGTGCCTTGGTCTCTCCCAGGACTAAACGCTACTGATGCCAGGATGCTATATAGGTCCAGGGGTGTGGGTTCCTTAAACACAGGACCCCGGTCCCTGAAGGTCCGAGACAATACCCACGGAGATGGGAGAAGATTGGGCCTCTTGCAGTTTGCAATACCCTGCGGCGTGGAGCAGGTAAGAGGGAACCTGCGGGATTTTTCTTGGTTCGACAGCAAATAGGTATCCCCCTGGGGGTTCTGGGTTGGCTAATGGTATGCTTCAGGTGCATCAGCCACTATCTCCACTATGTCTTTTTAGGCAGGATGGGATGTACTAATGTTTACCCAGATAACATGTAGATATATGTATACTTGTTTAAGATATATATTTGCTACTCACCCCAGGTCTGCCTGTTAGCATTGATACTGCAGCCCCACGTACTATAAAGAGGGAATTGCTGGTGAAAACTCCTGTTTCTTAGGAAGCCTATGGGGACAGCTTCCTCTCTGTGTGCACTATAGTAAGGATCCCTAGTGCTTCAGACCTGGTGTCTGTTGGTGCTGCTGGCACTGGTCAATGCTTTTCCTCTGCTCTCTGCTTCCTCCATGTTGTTCAGCGTGGGGGGGGGGGGGGTGCGCGCGCGTGGGCGCCGTGCACGCCGCCTTTTATAGCGTCAAAGGCATGCGTTGGGGGGGCGGGCCAGAACACAAAAAGCGAAATTTAAAACACAGGGTCAAACAGTTAAAAGTAAAACGTTTCTCTCTGGCTGGTCTAAATTTTCCCTCCTGGAAGCAGAGGAAGAAGGACACAGAGCGCGCAGCTGGGTCTTTTGGCCACAGTGACACCCAGTGGCGGTATATTTGTGGATCTTCAGGTCTAGGACTTAGTTCCACTATTGACCAAAATCAAAAAAATTCCCTTAATGTCTAAAAAAAAAGAGTCAGCCTTAGATCCAGCAGTATCTGAGTCAACCTTGGACTCCGGCTAACGGGCATTGGTGTTGCAATACTCACAGGTTTTCCTCAGTATTGCCACCTCCCAGGCGGGTAAAAAAAAAAAAAAATATATATATATATATATACTTAAAATTTTTCATTTTCCTCAGCCTGTTCTCAGAAGAATAAAATATTTTTTTAATTACTCCTAGCTACAACAGTCAGGTGTTGGCTATAGGGGTGACTCAAGAAACCTTATTCAGCAATGCTCCAAAGGGATCAGGACCAGCCAAGGCTGCAAAAGGTGCCAAGAAACAAAAGGGGTCTCCATCGGGGTCAGAGGATTTGGGCCAGGCTTCAACGGCCCCACCCTCACCAGTTAGACCACCGAGTAGCATAGTACAAGAGCCATTGGGGGTGCTGGGGGCAGAGGCGGCCCCCGATCCACCCATTCCCAGTGTGACATTAGAACGAAGAAGTGACTTGCTAGCCACACCCTGGGTGGGCTAGAGAAAAGGTTAACTGCTTTGTTTGCCCGCCCTTTTGCCAAGAATATTAGCAAACGGGCTAGATCCCCTCATGCCTAGTTTGGTGTTTTCAGATGCGGAGGTCTCCTCTTCGGAGGAACGGGACCCACAACGCCTTGGGGACGTTTTCAAGCAGACCCATTAGTCCCGATTTCCGGTACTCAGACAAAATTTTGCCATATGAGGGTTCTTCACTGTGACATAGATGAATATTTGAAAACTTCGGCTTTTTTCTCTCAAGCGGAGAGCCTGTGGATCCTCTTTGACCGATATGGTTCGCACATTGCTTTTAAAACATTCTTCAGTCTGAAGAACTACTGTATTGCCCCTGTGGTATCCTCACATCTTGGAATCGTTCTTTCAAAAAGGCTCCATTAACTTGTGTGTCTTTTCCGATTCACCCCCTAAATCTGAAACGGAGCACTAGTGATTTACCAGGATTGGGTCGACCTGCATAGGCTTTTTATCCCTCCTAAGAGGTTCTCTATTCTCTATCCTATGAGAAATTAGCAGGAATTCTGTTAATTCAATGGGCACTCCCCACAGTGGACGCGGTTTTTTCATTCTGGACATGCTCAACATAATCCCTGACATACAGTTTCACAGTTGAACAACTAGCTGCATTAGATACATTCTCATGATGTTTGCAATTTTCTGCATTTCCCGGTCGAAATCATTGAAATTAAAACCTGTAACTAGTTTCATTACATTAAATAATTTCCAGCCTTAGTTTTGGCTAATGAGAATCTCTCTGTGTCAATAGCCAGATTAGATTCTAAACATTGCAAAACAAATATAACGACTTCCATAAAACAGAATAACAGATCTGTTTCGATAAACCTTTACATTCATTAACTGAACATTTAATACAATCCATGATTTACTCACCGATTAAAGAAGTCCTCTGTTCTACGACAATCTCCGCACGAATCTTCAGGTCATTCACGAAGCATCGATCAAATTCTTGCTTAATCTTGCTTCTAGGTTCTTAGTCAAACGTTTCAAAAATTACTCAGTACTCTCCCTTCTCTGCCCTCCGATAGCACTTGAGAAAGTGGTATAAAATTTGAATAACGTTGATCGAGTGGCTGGCTGAGCCAATGAAATAAACCGCGTAATTAACTGGCTTATATTTAAAAAAGCTATACTTAGTGTTGTGGACGAATGATGGATCGTGAGACAGATTCGTGAATTATCGTGAATAAAAATGTGTGTTTTAATATACACACTAAAAGAATTACAGGTACATTTACAGTACAGTAATAATATCTTCAAATAAGAGTTCAAAAATAATTGAACAGTCCTTAGAATGCTTGTTAAGATGGCCGCTTGCCAATGTATGCAGAGAAAAGTCTGTGTGTCTGTCCTTCTTGAAGATGGTGAGAAGAAGAAGGCTGAAGTGAAGAAGGCACCCAGCAGAAAGCTCACTTTCTTTAAATATCAAACAAACTCCTTTGTTTGACTTTCGCGCTGAAAACTAACCACTCCCACAGGGAGTGATCTAGAATGAATTATGAATACAACATCTGGTTTCAATATCTATCAACTTTTACATAGGAAATTCATCCTGAACAGTAGACTAATCAATCACTGATATTCTCCAAAGGAAGTGGCCTAGCTCTTAATTAAACAGGAAATGGGGGGGATGGTAGCCTAAACATTCTGTAGATAGAATTACAACAGGACACCTGGAGCAAGGGATCCATACTTGCTTTAAACATTTCAAACAAGTACAATTCTCTTTCCAACATATAATATTTACAAAATCCATCAAACCTGTCAGCTTCTGGGGTTTCAAAACTCCAGTTCAAGAGATCACATCAGGAGATTATTAGCTCAAAAGGTCTAACTCTCATTCATGTTAAATAAGAGAATATATATATATGATTTAAAAATTCTATCCGGATAGAATTTTAAAATTTTAGAATATAACAGGATGGTGTTTTCCATGTATGACGGCGGGGGATGGTGTTCTCCATGTATGACGGTGGGGGATGGTGTTCTCCATGTATGACAGTGGGGGATGGTGTTCTCCATGTATGACGGTGGGGGATGGTGTTCTCCATGTATGATGGTGGGGGATGGTGTTCTCCATGTATGATGGTGGGGGATGGTGTTCTCCATGTATGACGGTGGGGGATGGTGTTCTCCATGTATGACGGTGGGGGATGGTGTTCTCCATGTATGACGGTGGGGGATGGTGTTCTCCATGTATGACGGTGGGGGATGGTGTTCTCCATGTATGATGGTGGGGGATGGTGTTCTCCATGTATGACGGTGGGGATGGTGTTCTCCATGTATGACGGTGGGGGATGGTGTTCTCCATGTATGCCGGTGGGGATGGTGTTCTCCATGTATGAAGGTGGGGGATGGTGTTCTCCATGTAGGATGGTGCGGTGGGGGATGGTGTTCTCCATGTATGACGGTGGGGATGGTGTTCTCCATGTATGATGGTGGGGGATGGTGTTCTCCGTATGCCGGTGGGGATGGTGTTCTCCATGTGGGGGATGTTCTCCATGTGTGGCGGTGGGGGATGGTGTTCTCCATGTATATGGGGGATGGTGTTCTCCAGGTGGGGGATGGTGTTCTCCATGTATGACGGTGGGGGATGGTGTTCTCCATGTATGATGGATGGTGTTCTCCATGTGTGACGGTGGGGGATGGTGTTCTCCATGTATGATGGTAGGGGATGATGTTCTCCATGTATGACGGTGGGGGATGGTGTTCTCCATGTATGACGGTGGGGGATGGTGTTCTCCGTGTAAGATGGTGGGGGATGGTGTTCTCCATGTATGACGGTAGGGGATGATGTTCTCCATGTATGATGGTGGGGGATGGTGTTCTCCATGTATGACGGTGGGGGATGGTGTTCTCCATGTATAACGGTGGGGGATGGTGTTCTCCATGTATGATGGTGGGGGATGGTGTTCTCCATGTATAACGGTGGGGGATGGTGTTCTCCATGTATGATGGTGGGGGATGGTGTTCTCCATGTAGGATGGTGGGGGATGGTGTTCTCCATGTATGACGGTGGGGATGGTGTTCTCCATGTATGATGGTGGGGGATGGTGTTCTCCATGTATGCCGGTGGGGATGGTGTTCTCCATGTATGAAGGTGGGGGATGGTGTTCTCCATGTGTGGCGGTGGGGGATGGTGTTCTCCATGTATGAAGGTGGGGGATGGTGTTCTCCATGTATGAAGGTGGGGGATGGTGTTCTCCATGTATGACGGTGGGGGATGGTGTTCTCCATGTATGACGGTGGTGGATGGTGTTCTCCATGTGTGACGGTGGGGGATGGTGTTCTCCATGTATGATGGTAGGGGATGATGTTCTCCATGTATGACGGTGGGGGATGGTGTTCTCCATGTATGACGGTGGGGGATGGTGTTCTCCGTGTAAGATGGTGGGGGATGGTGTTCTCCATGTATGACGGTAGGGGATGATGTTCTCCATGTATGATGGTGGGGGATGGTGTTCTCCATGTATGACGGTGGGGGATGGTGTTCTCCATGTATGACGGTGGGGGATGGTGTTCTCCATGACGGTGGGGGATGGTGTTCTCCATGTATGATGGTGGGGGATGGTGTTCTCCATGTAGATGGTGGGGGATGGTGTTCTCCATGTATGACGGTGGGGGATGGTGTTCTCCATGTATGATGGTGGGGGATGGTGTTCTCCATGTAGGATGGTGGGGGATGGTGTTCTCCATGTATGACGGTGGGGATGGTGTTCTCCATGTATGATGGTGGGGGATGGTGTTCTCCATGTATGACGGTGGGGGATGGTGTTCTCCATGTATGAACGGTGGGGGATGGTGTTCTCCATGTGTGACGGTGGGGGATGGTGTTCTCCATGTATGAAGGTGGGGGATGGTGTTCTCCATGTGTGACGGTGGGGGATGGTGTTCTCCATGTATGATGGTGGGGGATGGTGTTCTCCATGTATGACGGTGGGGGATGGTGTTCTCCATGTATGACGGTGGGGGATGGTGTTCTCCATGTATGATGGTGGGGGATGGTGTTCTCCATGTATGACGGTGGGGGATGGTGTTCTCCATGTATGACGGTGGGGGATGGTGTTCTCCATGTGTAAGATGGTGGGGGATGGTGTTCTCCATGTATGACGGTAGGGGATGATGTTCTCCATGTATGATGGTGGGGGATGGTGTTCTCCATGTATGACGGTGGGGGATGGTGTTCTCCATGTATGACGGTGGGGGATGGTGTTCTCCATGTAGGTGTGGGGGATGATGACGGTGGGGGATGGTGTTCTCCATGTATATGGTGGGGGATGGTGTTCTCAGTAGGGTATGATGGATGTTTTCCATATTCTCCATGTATGATGGTGGGGGATGGTGTTCTCCATGTATGACATGTATGGTGGGGGATGGTGTTCTCCATGTATGACGGTGGGGGATGGTGTTCTCCATGTATGACGGTGGGGGATGGTGTTCTCCATGATGGTGGGGGATGGTGTTCTCATGTATGACGGTGGGGGATGGTGTTCTCCATGTGGATGACGGTGGGGGATGGTGTTCTCCATGTATGAACGGTGGGGGATGGTGTTTCTCCATGTATGATGTGGGGGATGATGGTGACGGTGGGGATGGTGTTCTCCATGTATGATGGTGGGGGATGGTGGTGGGGATGGTGTTCTCCATGTAGGTGGGGGATGGTGTTCTCCATGTGTGGCGGTGGGGGATGGTGTTCTCCATGTATGACGGTGGGGGATGGTGTTCTCCATGTATGACGGTGGGGATGGTGTTCTCCATGTATGATGGTGGGGGATGGTGTTCTCCATGTATGACGGTGGGGGATGGTGTTCTCCATGTATGATGGTGGGGGATGGTGTTCTCCATGTATGATGGTGGGGGATGGTGTTCTCCATGTATGACGGTGGGGGATGGTGTTCTCCATGTATGATGGTGGGGGATGGTGTTCTCCATGTAGTGATGGTGGGGGATGGTGTTCTCCATGTATGACGGTGGGGGATGGTGTTCTCCATGTATGATGGTGGGGGATGGTGTTCTCCATGTATGACGGTGGGGGATGGTGTTCTCCATGTGTGATGGTGGGGGATGGTGTTCTCCATGTATGCCGGTGGGGATGGTGTTCTCCATGTATGAAGGTGGGGGATGGTGTTCTCCATGTGTGACGGTGGGGGATGGTGTTCTCCATGTATGAAGGTGGGGGATGGTGTTCTCCATGTATGACGGTGGGGGATGGTGTTCTCCATGTGTGACGGTGGGGGATGGTGTTCTCCATGTATGACGGTGGGGGATGGTGTTCTCCATGTATGACGGTGGGGGATGGTGTTCTCCATGTGTGACGGTGGGGGATGGTGTTCTCCATGTATGATGACGGTGGGGGATGGTGTTCTCCATGTATGACGGTGGGGGATGGTGTTCTCCGTGTAAGATGGTGGGGGATGGTGTTCTCCATGTATGACGGTGGGGGATGATGTTCTCCATGTATGATGGTGGGGGATGGTGTTCTCCATGTATGACGGTGGGGGATGGTGTTCTCCGTGTATGACGGTGGGGGATGGTGTTCTCCATGTATGACGGTGGGGGATGGTGTTCTCCATGTGTGACAGTGGGGGATAGTGTTCTCCATGTGTGACAGTGGGGGATAGTGTTCTCCATGTGTGACGGTGGGGGATGGTGTTCTCCATGTATGACGGTAGGGGATGGTGTTCTCCATATATGACGATAGGGGATGGTGTTCTCCATGTATGACGGTGGGGGATGGTGTTTTCCATATATGACGATGGGGGATGGTGTTCTTCATGTATGACAGTGGGGGATGGTGTTCTCCATATATGACGATGGGGGATGGTGTTCTTCATGTATGACGGTGGGGGATGGTGTTCTCTATGTATGACAGTGGGGGATGGTGTTCTCCATGTGTGACGGTGGGGGATGGTGTTCTCCATGTATGACAGTGGGGGATGGTGTTCTCGATGGATGACGGTGGGGGGTGGCTTCCTCCATGTATGATGGTGGGGGATGGTGTTCTCCATGTATGACAGTGGGGGATGGTGTTCTCGATGGATGACGGTGGGGGATGGTGTTCTCCATGTATGACGGTGAGGGATGGTGTCCTCCATGGATGACGGTGGGGGATGGTGTTCTCCATGGACGACGTTGGGGGATGGTGTTCTCTATGGATGACTGTGGGGGATGGCGTTCTCCATGTATGACGGTGGGGGATGGTGTCCTCCATGTATGACGGTGGGGGATGGTGTCCTCCATGTATGACGGTGGGGGATGGTGTTCTCCATGGATGATGTTGGGGGATGGTGTCCTCCATGTATGGCGGTGGGGGATGGTGTTCTCCATGGATGACGGTGGGGGATGGTGTTCTCCATGTATGACAGTGGGGGATGGTGTTCTCGATGGATGACGGTGGGGGATGGCGTCCTCCATGTATGATGGTGGGGGATGGTGTTCTCCATGTATGACAGTGGGGGATGGTGTTCTCGATGGATGACGGTGGGGGATGGTGTTCTCCAAGTATGACGGTGGGGGATGGTGTCCTCCAAGTATGATGGTGGGGGATGGTGTTCTCCATGTATGACAGTGGGGGATGGTGTTCTCGATGGATGACGGTGGGGGATGGTGTTCTCCAAGTATGACGGTGGGGGATGGTGTCCTCCATGGATGACGGTGGGGGGTGGTGTTCTCCATGGACGACGTTGGGGGATGGCGTTCTCCATGTATGACGGTGGGGGATGGTGTCCTCCATGGATGACGGTGGGGGATGGTGTTCTCCATGGATGACGGTGGGGGATGGCGTCCTCCATGTATGATGGTGGGGGATGGTGTTCTCCATGTATGACGGTGGGGATGGTGTTCTCGATGGATGACGGTGGGGGATGGTGTTCTCCATGTATGATGGTGGGGGATGGTGTTCTCCATGGATGACGGTGGGGGATGGTGTTCTCCATGTATGACGGTTGGGATGGTGTTCTCGATGGATGACGGTGGGGGATGGTGTTCTCCATGTATGATGGTGGGGGATGGTGTTCTCCATGTATGTCGGTGGGGGATGGTGCTCTCCATGTAAGTCGGTGGGGGATGGTGTTCTCCATGTATGTCGGTGGGAATGGTGTTCTCCATGTATGACGGTGGGGGATAGTATTCTCCATGTATGATGGTGGGGGATGGTGTTCTCCATGGATGACGGTGGGGATGGTGTTCTCCATGTATGACGGTGGAGGATGGTGTTCTCCATGTATGACGGTGGAGGATGGTGTTCTCCATGTATGACGGTGATGGATGGTGTTCTCCATGTATGACGGTGGGGGATGGTGTTCTCCATGGATGACGGTGGGGGATGGTGTTCTCCATGTATGACGGTGGGGGATGGTGTTCTCCATGTATGACGGTGGGGGATGGTGTTCTCCATGTATGACGGTGGGGGATGGTGTTCTCCATGGATGACGGTGGGGGATGGTGTTCTCCATGTATGACGGTGGGGGATGGTGTTCTCCATGGATGACGGTGGGGGATGGTGTTCTCCATGTATGACGGTGGGGGATGGTGTTCTCCATGTATGACGGTGGGGGATGGTGTTCTCCATGTATGACGGTGGGGGATGGTGTTCTCCATGTAGGACGGTGGGGGATGGTGTTCTCCATGTAGGACGGTGGGGGATGGTGTTCTCCATGTATGACGGTGGGGGATGGTGTTCTCCATGTATGACGGTGGGGGATGGTGTTCTCCATGTAGGACGGTGGGGGATGGTGTTCTCCATGTAGGACGGTGGGGGATGGTGTTCTTGGGGTCATAGGGCAGCATTCCTCCTCCTCCAAACACAGTGAGTTGAGTTGATTCCAAAGATCTCGATTTTGGTCTCATCTGACCACATCACTTTTTCCCAGTTCTCCTCTTAAACATTCAGATCTTCATTAGAAGACTTCAGACAGTACTGTACATTTTCCTGATCAGGGGAACCTTGCAGGGGGCTGCAGGATTTCAGTCGGTCCGAAGCTCCGTGACCGCAGGACCCGGTCCCCGGAGCTGAATAACAAGGAGAGCCGTGTGTAAACACACCTTCCCCGTTCTTCACTGTGGCGATGTCATTGATTGTCTGTTCCCTGATATAGGAAAACACAATCAATGACGTCACACATCCAGCCCCGCCCCCTACAGTTAGAAACACACATTAGGACACACATAACCCCTTCAGCGCCCCCTAGTGGTTAACTCACAAACTGCAATTGTCATTTTCACAGTAATCAGTGCATTTTTATAGCACTTTTCGCTGTGAAAATGACAATTGTCCCAAAAATGTGTCAAAAGTGTCTGATGTGTAATGTCGCAGTCACGAAAAAAAATCGCTGATCGCCGCCATTAGTAGTAAAAAAAAATATTAATAAAAATGCAATAAAACTACCCCTATTTTGTAAACGCTATACATTTTTGCGCAAACCAATCGATAAACGCTTATTGCGTTTTTTTTTTTACCAAAAATATGTAGAAGAATACGTATCGGCCTAAACTGAGGGAAAAAAAGTTTTTTTATATATTTTTTGAGGGAGATTTATTATAGCAAAATGTAAAAAATATTGCATTTTTTTCAAAATTGTCGCTCTATTTTTGTTTATGGCGCAAAAAATAAAAACCGCAGAGGTGATCAAATACCACCAAAAGAAAGCTCTATTTGTGGGGGGAAAAAAAGGGACGCCAATTTTGTTTGGGAGCCACGTCGCACGACCGCGCAATCGTCTGTTAAAGCGGCGCTGTGCCGAATTCGCAAAAAGGGGCAAGGTCCTTTACCTGCATTATGGTCCGGGGCTTAAGTGGTTAAAGGAAGTGCTCCTAATCTCAGCTTGTTACCTGTATAGAAGACACCTGGGAGCCAGAAATCTTGCTGATTGATAGGGGATCAAATACTTATTTCACTCATTAAAATGCAAATCCGTTTTTCAGAGGCGTGGATATTTTTGTGGTTATTCTGTCTCTCACGGATAAAATAAACCGACCAATAAAATGATAGACTGATCTTTTCTTTGTCGGCGAGTAAATGTACAAAATCAGCAGGGGGGCAAATACTTTTTCCCTCACTGTATATCACTCCGTCTCTATAAAATATATGAGCTTCACTTTTTATATTGAATTACTGAAATAAATAAACTTTTTGGTGATATTCTAATTTTATGAGATGCGCCTGTAATCAATAAAGTGTATCTCTGGTCACAACATATTTCTTTTATTGTTATCTCAAGTTGAATTAAAAATAATAATAATTAACCACTTAAGCCCCGGACCAATATGCTGCTAAATGCCCAAAGGCGCGGTCGTGCGACGTGGCTCCCAAACAAAATTGGCGTCCTTTTTTTGCCCACAAATAGAGCTTTCTTTTGGTGGTATTTGATCATCTCTGCGGTTTTTATTTGTTGCGCTATAAACAAAAATAGAGCGTCAATTTTGAAAAAAATGCAATATTTTTTACTTTTTGCTATAATAAATATCCCTCAAAAACATATATAAATATTTTTTCCCTCAGTTTAGGCCGATACGTATTCTTCTACCTATTTTTGGTAAAAAAAAAAAATCGTAATTGTATGATTTTAATGTTTAACCCGTTCAATGCCTGGCACCTTCACCCCTTCCTGCGCAGGACTATTTTTAGCTTTCAGCGCTGTCACACTTTGAATGACAATTGCGCGGTCATCCAACGCTGTACCCAAACTACATTTTTATCATTTTCTTCCCACAAATAGAGATTTCTTTTGGTGGTATTTGCGGTTTTTATTTTTTGCTAAAGAAACTAAAAAACATCCAAGTTTCATAAAATGTTGTTTTCCCAGGCACTGATGAGGCATCACTGATAAAGTGGCACTGATGAGGAGGCACTGATATGTAGAATTGATGGGCACCAATAGGCGGCACTGATGGACACTGACAGGCGTTTGTGATGTAGGGTGACCACATTTCCCAACTACCATTCAGGGACACCCCCCCTTCCCAAAAATCAGCTTGTGGTATAACGAATCACAGCACAGCGATTGGACACAAGAGGCGGGATTTATGATTTCCCCAATCACATAAGCAGGGGGCGGGGATTGTGCTCCTCCAGACATTCCCGGCCAGGACATGTACTGTAAAGCGGTGATGTGGTGGCCTTTTTTGGGGGCATTAGTTTGGCCCGGGGGGGGGTGGCTGTGTCAGTTCATTTCATTCCGGGACACTGTATTGTCCTGGATCGAAGGTGCCCGGGACAGACCTGCAAAATGTGGGACTGTCCCAGGCAATCTGGGACACGTGGTCACCCTATTGTGATGGGCACTGACAGGCGGCACTGACTGGCACTGATAGGCGGTACTGATTGGCACTGATGGGCAGAATTGATGATGAGTTACTGACAGGTGTTACTGCTGGGCAGTGATTGTCGATGTGGTGGGCAAGGATTGGCACTGTTGTGGGCAGGGATTAGAACTATGGCGGGCAGGGATTGGCACTGTGACGGGCAGTGATTGGCACTATGGTGGGCAGTGATTGGCACTGTGGTGGGCAGTGATTGGCACTATGGTGGGGAGGGATTGGCACTATGGTGGGCAGGGATTGACACTGTGGTGGGCAGGGATTGGCACTGTGGTGGGCAGTGATTGACACTGTGGTGGGCAGGGATTGGCACTGTGGTGGGCAGGGATTGGCACTTGCAGAGTTTATTATATGGGGCACTGCCATTTGAGGGGGCTGTGCTGATAATCAATGTGCCGATTATCAGCACAGACCCCCCGGACAGGAAGAGCCGCCGATCGGCTCTCCCTGTCAGCGTGAACCAAGAAATGCTGTTTCATGCGATGATCAGCTGTGATTGGTCACAGCTAATCACGTGGTAAGAAGCATCTGACAGAGGCATCTTATCATGATCGGAGATGCGGGGGGTCAGCCCTCGCGGGCACGCCCCGACATGTTATCCTGCTGGACATCAATAAACATCCAGTCAGGATAATCTGCTATTGGCTGGGAGGAAAGTGATTAAAGTGTCAAAATTGTCCCGGGCAGCGAAGGGTTAAAGTGCAGTTCCGGGAATGAAATTTTACTTTTTAGATAAAAAACACCCCAATAATCCTCATGCCTAATGTATTCTAGTAAAGGTATGCTGGAAACGAAGATCTGTTTTGTATTTTTGTACAATTGATTTCTTACTTTTGTAAGTCCCAGCAGGCCGCAGCCATGTCATGTGTGGGCATCTGAAGCCAGACTGTGTCTCTTTACTGTATCAAAATTGCCCCAATCCGATCAAAACTGCCCCAACAAAAACTGCCCATCAAAGATTGCCCCATCAAAACTGCCCCATCAAATTACTCCATCAAAAACTGTCCCCATAAAAAAACAATGCAAAATCAAAATTGCCCCCATCCGATTGCCCCATCAAAACTGCCCCCATCAAAACTGCCCCCATTAAAACTGCTCCATAAAAAAAAAAATTATTTTAACAAGTGTATGAGAAATTTTAATTTTTTCCTGGGCAGCGAAGGGTTAACGTGTTTACCAATTTGAATCTATTGTCCGTTAAAAAAAAAAAAAGCTCAAAAATGTAATAATGTACATAATGTATATGTACATTTTTCAGTTAGAAAAAATAAATAAATGATTACATTGACTTTTTGGGTATTTCCTCATCTCAACCTACATGTTTTATATTTTATTTAAAAAAAAAAAGGTATTATACGATGTTTGTGTGCACTAAATGCATTTTTTCCATGAAAATTTGCATTTAATAAACAGCTGCGTGAATATCGTGTGACATAAAATATGGCAACAACCACTATTTAATTCTCCAGAGTCGCTGCTTTCAGAAAATATATCATGTTTGCCTATTATAAGACATTTTTCTAGTTAAAAAAAAACATATTTAATTTTAAGTGTGTGAGAAATGTCCATTGTTCCTGGACAGCGAAGGGTTAACTTGTTTACCAGTTTGAATCTTTTTGTCAGTTAAAAAAAAAAAAAAAAAAAGCTCATGTGACATGACCAGATGTATATGTACATTTTTCAGTTAGAAAAGAAATAAAAATAAAAAAGATTAAATGTTGACTTTTTGGGTATCTATTTCCTCATCTCAACCTCCATGTTTTATATTTTATAAAAATTATTATAATAATTATATATTATAAGCCTTTTTTCTAGCTCTTGTTATAACAAGTGTGTGAGAAATGTCAGATTGTCCCTGGGCAGCGAAGGGTTAACTTGTTTGACAGTTTGAATTTTTTGACAGTTAGAAATGATGATGTCACAAGTGGGAGGAGCCTGTCCTATATAAGCAGCTCTGGCAGGATCTTGGCTCACTCAGAATTTCTCTTCTAGGGAAAGGACGTGATTTATGCGGCTCTGAGACTCGTTGCTTATTATTTTATAATAGCGCGTTTTCATAGCGATAGAAGTGTGAGAAAGTCAGCGGATCTTCTGTTTATCATCTAAGGAGACCCAATGATGACCTCAAAAATGGTTTCACCCATAACATCGGAGAACCAGCCCCCCGCACAGCCCAAATCCCCTCGTAGGAGGGTGTGTAAGGGTATCAGGCGGGGGTTCAGGGCAGTTATTAACACCATCTGCCCCTGTATTCACCTAAAACCCAGACGGAGACACGCAGGAGGTATGTAAGGATTTCATCCAATGATAATGGAGGAATCTGGAGAGAATTCTACACTGGGAAACATTCTTTATTAATTCAAATGTAATCTCAGCTCCTCCTTCAGATGACAGTTGGCCAACAGGAGACAGTTCCCCTGTATGCTTCCAGGATCTTCCCTAGCCTGTTTCAAGGGTCCCCCCTCAACTGTTTTCAGGCACCCTGACCTATTTTCAGGGAACCTTGACCTACTCTAAAGGGGGAGCCTTGAAACCCCTTTTATATCATCATTCCCATATAAAAGAAAAGGGATAGGGGGTTTCAGGTTCCCCCGGAACCCTTTTCTAATGGGACAGTGGCAGCAAAAAAGGGGTTTCAAGGCTCCCCCTTTAGAGTAGGTCAAGGTTCCCGGAAAGTAGGTCAGGGTGTCTGAAAACAGTTATGGGGGGACCCTTGAAACATGAATGGGCTACTGGGAAGATTCTAAAGCATACAGGGGTTGACCCTATATATCTATATATATATATATATATATATATATATATATATATATATATATATATAGCTATATAGCTATATAGCTATATATCTAATCTATATCTATCTCTATATATATTATACACACAATGGATATGCCTTTACAGTGTGTATATATAGTCTGTAGAGGCACATATATATAAAATTATTTATATATATATATATATATATATATATATATATATATATATATATATAAATATATATATATATATATATATATACTGTATATGCACCCTGCTGCTGCATAACTAATGTAATAATATAGAGAATAAATACAGAAATGGGATCATTATTATTTAGGATTTAGCAGAATGATGAAATTGATTGAATAAATAGGAAGGATCACTACAGAACATTATTATTTAGGCTATTTAAACAGGCAGCGCAGAATGATGAAAGCCTGCATGAATGAGAGGAAGGATGAACCAATACAGAACAGGCGCTGGCGCCCCCCCCCCCCCCCCGTAAAACAGGCAGCGCAGCGCTGCATACATAATGAACCAATAGTGCTCTTTGGCGCCCCCCCCCCCACCCCGTAGCAGATCAGTGCTCTTTGGCACAGTGAGACCGTCACATTAGGATCTCAGCACATCTCTCGGTGAGATGTCAATTAGGATTGTTATCTCTGTGGGGGGTGAATATCTGGATATTGGGGGGGAATAGCTGTTATGGGGGCTTTTTAACCACTTCAGCCCCGGACCATATGGGGGCTTTTTCCAAAGACCAGACTTCAGCCCCGGACCATATTGCTGTCCAAACTGCGACCAGAGCACTTTTTGAGATTCGGCACTGCGTCGCTTTAACTGCAATTGCGCGGTGTGCTCGTGCGACGTGGCTCCCAAACAAAATTGGCGTCCTTTTTTTCCCACAAATAGAGCTTTCTTTTGGTGGTATTTGATCATCTCTCTGCGGATTTTTTATTTTTTGCGCTATAAACAAAAACAGAGCGTCTATTTGGGAAAAAATGCAATATTTTTTACTTTTTTCTATAATAAATATCCCCAAAAATATATAAAAAAAAAATAAATTTTTTTTCCTCAGTTTAGGCCGATACGTATTTTCTTCTAATTTTTTTCGTAAAAAAAAATCGCAATTAGCGTTTATTGATTGGTTGCGCAAAAGTAATAGCGTTTACAAAATAGGGGGTAGTTTTATTATGGCATTTTTTATTATTATTTTTTTTTTTACTAGTAATGCGGCGGCGATCAGGCGTTTTTTTTTTTTTCGGTACTAGCGATGTTATGGCGGACACTTGGCGACACTTTTGACACATTTTTGGGACTTCATTGGCATTTTTTTACTTTTGACACATTTTTGGGACCATTGGCATTTTTTTAGCATTGGATTACTATAAAAATGCTATAAAAATGCATTGGATTACTAGGGGTTAAAAATGCCAGGGGGCAGTGAAGGGGTTAAGTGTGTTACTAGGGGGGCGGGGAATTTGTGTTCTAACTGTTAATGGGGGGTGACTTCCTAGGGGGAATTTGTGTTCTAACTGTATGGGGGGGTGGGACTTCTAGGGGTTCATACATTGAATCACATGATCTTCTGAGTTCATTCAGCGTTTCCCCCGCTGACAGGAACGAGCGCATTGTATGAACAGTTTTCACACACAGCTCCCATTCCCCGCTCTGTAACGAGCGATCCCCCGCTGACAGGAACGGCGCTGTGTCGCGCCCGCCGGGCACACGTTTTCACACACAGCTCCCATTCCCCGCTCTGTCGGGGCGAGCGGGGGCGCGCGCGCGCGGGCCGCCGGCGGCGCGCACGCGCCCCCTAGTGGCCGCGAAAGGCGCGACGTAGAGCTGCCCGGCGGCGATCGCGGCCCGCCGGCTCTCGCACACACGCACCCGTGCCGGGACCTCGGGGGGCGTATAAGCGGGGGGCGCGGCGCGCGCGGCTCGCGGGCCGCCGGCGGCGGCACGGCCCCCTGCGCTCGGAAAGTGGCCGCGAAAGGCGCGACGTAGAGCTACGGGCTCTCGCGCACCCGTGCCGACCTGCCGCCGTATAACTGCGGCGGCTGGTCGGAAAGTGGTTAAAGCACTTTACAGTACACTTGTTCTGGCACAGAAAGCCATGTGTGTGTGTGTGGGGGGGGGGGGGGGTGGAGTTAGGACAATGAGAATATTATACATGTATATATAGAAGTTATAAATGCACAATAAGAAAATATATTTTAATGTCCTCAGATTTGTAGATTATAAAACAGAAAAATAAAATATATATTTTTTTCTCTCTCCAGAATATTATCCATCATCTCCCAGTGTCACCATCTCCACCCTGGAGGCGGAGAACAACCCACTGGATCCATCCACCAGTGACGGAGAGCCAACAACACCGGCTATGACTGTACAAGACCATCAGAGTACAGTCACCTCATCTACCATTGAGGATAAGAATACCTGCACTGGTTCCATCCACCAGTGACGGGAGAGCCAACAACACCGGCTATGACTGTGGAGGAACAAGAAAGTGCAGTGTCACCTCATCTACCACCGTCACCTCAGGTGTACCACCGAGGGTGACTGACTGGTTCCATCCACCCAGTGATGAGAGCCAACAACACCGGCTATGACTGTAGAGGACCATCAGAGTCCACAGTCAGTGACCTGGAGAGCATCTACAACATTGAGGATAAGAATACCGGCACTGTTCCATCCACTGTAGAGACCATCAGAGTACGGAGAGTCACCTCATCTACCATTGAGGATAAGAAACTGCACTGGTTCCATCCACAGTGACGGAGAGCCAACAACACCCGCTATGACTGTGGAGGAACAAGAAAGTGCAGTCACCTCATCTACCACCGAGGGTGAGAATACTGCACTGGTTCCATCCACCAGTGATGGAGAGCCAACAACACCGGCTATGACTGTAGAGGACCATCAGAGCACAGTCACCTCATCTACCATTGAGGATAAGAATACTGCACTGGTTCCATCCACCAGTGACGGAGAGCCAACAACACCGGCTATGACTGTGGAGGAACAAGAAAGTGCAGTCCCCCCATCTACCACCGAGGGTGAGAATACTGCACTGGTTCCATCCACCAGTGATGGAGAGCCAACAACACCGGCTATGACTGTAGAGGACCATCAGAGTACAGTCACCTCATCTACCATTGAGGGTGAGAATACTGCACTGGTTCCATCCACCAGTGACAGTGCGCCAACAACACCGGCTATGACTGTGGAGGAACAAGAAAGTGCAGTCACCCCATCTACCACCGAGGGTGAACAAACTGCACTGGTTCCATCCACCAGTGAGGATGAGGATGAGGCAACCATAGTATCTCTGACTATGGAAGACCATCAATGCCCAGTCATCCCATCCACAAAGGACAGAGAGAAAACTCCACTGGCTGCTGCCACCAGTGGGAGTATAACCAAATTGGACATAGCAATGGAGGACCAGCAGAGTATCATCACTTCAGACATCGTGGAGGGTGAAAACCCACAGGCTCCATCCACCAGTGAGATTAAACTGGATACAGTTAAGGAGAACCAGCAAAAATCCCCTCACTCCTCCTAATTGTAAATTTTTGGCGTGCCATTTGCCAACTTCCTAAAGCACCAACAAGGTCCAAACTGCAAACTAAGTGAGCTATCACCTCTGGTCCCTTCATATGTGTTGAAGCAAACAAAATGCCTGCGCAGAATCCATCTCCATCCATCGCCATCATGAACAAGAAGACCTCTGAACTGGTCCGATCCAGCAGTATCAGGAAACTATACGTGGAAAACTTCACCTTCCACAAGGTACTTGGAGAGGGGAGCTTTGGGAAAGTGGTGTTGGCTGCACCCATCCAGCCACTGACCAAAAGCTGGCGGTGAAGTTCGTCTCAAAGAGAAAACTCCTGAGATCTGGACCCCACCTGGCACTCACTGAAAGATCCATTCTGGAAGAAGGCAGAGAGTGCCCATACATCACCCATATATATGGATCTTTCCAAACAAAGGTAAGTCTTTTCATCTCCCAATTTCTTCTTCTCTTTCCTGTACTGCACTCTTCACATATTCATTCACAAAGTGAGAACTTCAATGTTTTATAACGTAACCTGTTTTTTACCTCTTATTTTCACAGAAACCATCTGGCCTTTGTAATGGAGTATCTGAGCGAAGGAGATCTCTCCGACCTGATAAGATATTCAGCTCCGCTTCCTCTGGACACCTTAAGGTAAGTTTGATGTCGGCGTCACTTTGGAGACGGGGGAGGCTGACCACCGAGGACCTATCCAGGCCCCTCCAGCTGATCCCGTCCATCTATACCCCTATGTACTATAGGGAGAAGTCACTTTATCTTTACCAGTAACTGGTCGGTTATGATTTTTGATGCTAATCCATGTATTTCTTTCTCCATCAGAAACCTAACAGCGGAAATTATTTGCGGCCTGCAATTCCTGCACGCCAAAGAGATTGTTCACAGAGATCTGAAGCCAGAAAACATTCTCTTAGACAACCCCCCACGCTAGAATAGCGGATTTTGGATTGTCAGCGAAGGGAGTCACCGAGTCTAAGAGAATTACCGGAGAGGTGGGGACACCAATCTACATGGCTCCAGAGGTAAGAATCTTTTATTTTGCGCATCGAGGCCTTCGGGTAAGACTGCGTAGGTTAAGCATTATAATAAATAAATATATTGTCATCTCTGTCCTCTGCCTGGTCTGACAATGTGCTCATCCCTCTTTCTCTTATGTTTCTACAGGTCTTGCAGAATATGGATTATTTCAGCATGGTTGACTATTTCTCCCTTGGAGTAATAGTATACGAGATGGCGTTTGACAAACATCCCTTCATCACCAACCAGGATAACTGGGATCAAATCAAGAACAACATTATTGAAATGGAGCCGATTGTGTGGAGGTGTGGACCCCGCCCTCCATAACCTCTTAGTTAGGGTAAGTTACAGAGAGCCTCAGCTTCTCTTCTCAGCTCAGATATTGTTATTGGTCATTCAGCGTCTCATTATATTTCATTCTTATATATTTCATTCTTCATTACAGCTTCTGTGGAAAGACCAAGAGGGCCGAAACCATCTAGTCAGTGACATCCGAGCCATCGATCTTCAAGACCATCGACTGGGCAGAGTTAGAGGAAGAAAGTCACGCATGCAATCTGAATCCGAACCAGTAAGTTACAGATAATAGAGTCCAAACATGGAGGGGGATGGAGATTTTAGGCAGCAGGCTCTTCACCATCTAAGACATTTGTTTTAACAGACTTTTCAGACCTATCTATGAATTTGTGATATCTACACAATCATACAGCCTGGTCTGAATGATTTCAGTTTAGTATTGGAGATGATTGTTGTGTTTGTCATCTGACCACTAGAGGGAGCTAAGTTGAAAGGAGCCTGTTTGGTGAAATCTGCTGCACCTCGGGGTGGGATTTACCATACTTTGTTACCATTCTCTGTATCAATTATAAACAGTGATGAATGTCTTTTTCTTTTTTTAGATTTGGGAGGAACCATCAGATAACAGCATGCCATTGAATGAATTTATCAACAACCTGGCCCAGGAGGCTCCAATATCTCCAAAGGAGCAGAAGTATTTCAAAGGCTTTTCATACATGAGCGACAGTTTGATGATGTCACCAATCGACTTATCTTCACCTCCTCCATCATCTCCAAAGAACCAGGAGGCTCATAAACTGGTAGAGCCAGAGGAGAAGCTTAAATTCACTGACTGTAGTGATGAGAGTGACCGTCAGATAGTGGAACCAATTGACTGGTCCCCCCCTATTACCACACTGAACAACCATGACCAGTACCGACTCCAATGGAAAACCATATAAGCAGGCTCTTCAACAATTGGCAGAGCAAGTGGTCTTTTTTCAGCCATCACCAGCAGTCAGACCGGAAAATCTCTTCACACCCTGGCCAATGGATTATGAAGAGGCTCATAACAACATCATAGAGCCAGAAGAGCAGAATTATATCTACGATTTTGGCTACAAGAGCGTTAGTCAGATTCAGCAGCCCCGTGGCTTTTTCCCATCAGCAGCCAACCAGGTGAATCTCTTCACACCCTGGCCAATGTACCCTGAAGAGGCTCATAACAACGTCATAGAGCCAGAAGAGCAGAATCTTATCTACGATTTTGGCTACAAGAGCGTTAGTCAGATTCAGCAGCCCCGTGGCTTTTTCCCATCAGCAGCCAACCAGGAGAATCTCTTCACACCCTGGCCAATGTACCCTGAAGAGGTTAATAACAACGTCATAGAGCCAGAAGAGCAGAATTATATCTACGATTTTGGCTACAAGAGCGTTAGTCAGATTCAGCAGCCCCGTGGCTTTTTCCCATCAGCAGCCAACCAGGAGAATCTCTTCACACCCTGGCCAATGTACCCTGAAGAGGCTCATAACAACGTCATAGAGCCAGAGGGCAGCAATACTTATGTGATGTCTTTCTACCATAAGAAGACAGAACAATGGACTTACACCCTGGTCCATGTATTAAGGAGGAGCCTTATGACAACATCATAGAGCCAAATGTCCAGCATTTCCCAATTGCCTTTGTTTAGTGCATGCCCATTCCACCTGGCGCACATGGGCCAGTTTTATCAGTTCTTATATTCTGTGTTTTTCTTATATTCGTGTTGTTTTTTCTTATATTCGTGGTGCTTTTCTTATATTCGTGTGTATTTCTTATATTGAACTGTATAGTGAACTGACCTTGGCTTGTTATTGGACCAACGCTTCTGGCTAACGATTCTGTACATACCTCTGCCTGATCTGGAACTGACCCTGGCTTGTATTTGACCACGCTTCTGGCTAACGATCTGTACATACCTCTGCCTGATCTGGAACTGACCCTGGGACTGTTTGACCATGCTTTTTGCCTGCCACTTGGACTCATCTTGTACCCTGCCACTGGACTAGTGGCATTCATAACACAGGGGTCTCACATATGTGAGGGGCTCCAGAATTGTTTTTCTGGATGAAGAAAACATTTTTTTTTGTTTTTCCCATTCCTACATTAGGGTCTGGAGACTCGGAGGCTTCAAAGAGATTTTGGGTGGGAGAAGCCTCTACCCCTGTCCCCTATTCTGTCCTGAAAGAGCCCTACTTCGGCCTGCTGCCTGTAGGACCTATGCCCATCATGCGCCTCTGCCTGTTGCATGAACTGACCAACCACATGGACATGTTCCTTCCTGCCTACTACCAGGATCAATATAAATTGGCACTGCTGACCAATCTCTGCCTGCACCGACCCTGAGACTGTATATGGAACATACCCCTGCCTGCTGCCTGTACTGACTATGGACAGTATTGTGTTGTGCTGAGTGTGTGGGCACTGTGCGTGCAGAAAAAGTAAGAGTGGCCGTGCCCTTTTTCCAGTTGCAGCACAATAACCTCATGTCGGCCAAGAAAAACTTTATGAAATGTCACTGCGTGGGCAGTGGTGCGCTGACATAAAGAAATGGTGCTGTGTGACAT